>OX493352.1:12500-612500 GCA_950371115.1 Anania fuscalis
CGAACTCCATCTTAATAGAATTGCTGAAATTCTCTGTGATTTTCAGCAACTCTATCAAGTCTTGGTGTTTCGGTGCAAACAGCTTGAGGTCATCCATGTACAACAAATGAGAAATGACCTCACCACCTCTCCGAAGTCGGTAGCCTAGCGTTGAATCCTTCAGCAAAGTGCTAAGAGGATTCAACGCTAAGCAAAACCATAAAGGACTGAGACTGTCACCCTGAAAGATGCCACGCTTTATCCTTATCAAGTCCTGCGCATCAGAGACGCTCTGCCCACCTCCTGGTTGACGAAGGACAGTGGTCCACTGCCCCATACATGTGTTTAAGAAGGATTTTAGAGTTGTATCAATTTTATACAACTCCAAAATTCTTTCCAACCATGAATGCGGTATTGAATCATATGCCTTCTTGTAGTCAATCCAAGCAGTCGAAAGAGTGCCTCTGACCCGCTGAACCTGACGGCATATAGTCGTATCTATGAGGAGAAGCTCCTTAGTGCCACGAGACCCAATCCGACATCCATTCTGAATTGGTGCTAAAATGTTGTTTATAACAATGTGCGTGTTAATTTTTGTTCTAAGAATGGATGTCAGTAGCTTGTAAAGTGTAGGCAAACATGTAATGGGTCTATAGTTCTTTGCTTCCGTGGTACTACCGGACTTATAGAGCAGAAAGGTGACACCAGTTGTCAAGAATGTTGGTAGAGAACCAAGCTCGAGGGCTTCTTGAAATTGCATTGCCAAACACCCATGTGAGCATCGAATCCATTTTATCCAAAAGTTGTGCAATCCATCCGGCCCAGGACTCTTCCAGTTCTGCGCCGTACGTATGGCACAACTAACATCTTCGGGACTGATAGAAACAGCCTCCATGGCTTCAATAGACTCACACGACTGTTCGACAATACCCATCCAATCACCCTCCGTATGCTCGACAGGCACCGACCAGATGTTACGCCAAAAGTCGATCATGACGTTTGCGTCCGGTAGCTGCCTATCATTCACACCTTGATTAGTTCCTTCCCAATTTCTGTAAACCTTTCTTTGGTCGCTTTGGAAGAGGCGGTTCTGATGGTATCTATCCACACGCTTTCTATAACGACGAATACGATTTGCCCATGCATAGACTTTCTGCTTCAGAAAGTCAATGCGTTCCGTGACACAGGTCATATACTCTTGGGGTCTAATACCGGTCCCAGCGAAGGCCTGAGTCACAAAACGCATGACTCGGGGCCGATTATTCCCCCTACTGAAGCAGACTAGCTTGGCAATGAGAGTCCTATATACATTGATACGTCTCTCGATCCGCACTTGCCATACAGGGACACTCGCAATAGTTTGCGGTGCTCGATCAGTGTCCGAAAACTTGACACGAGCAACGCGACACACTGCTATGGCCCCGCAGTATAAGATCGAGTGAGTATCAATAAGATCTTGGCTAGCCCGTATGATTGGAGCTAGCTGTACGTTAAGGGCTCCCATTAACGCCAGATTACGTCTATTCATTGGCAAACGTGGTAAGCGTGGTCTTAAACTACTTGTGGAACGATACATCATAATCGCGTCATCCAAAGCCCTTATCAATTGCTCATTAGCCTGTGCACTTACCCTGACATCCACACAACCCTCCTCGTCGTCTACGGGACCCGCCGGGGTCGTCAATATCGGAGTCATCGACACCGATAATGTAGCAGGCGGGTCGCGCGTCGAAGTTGAAGGTGCGCAAGTAGGTAACGTCTCCAGGCGTAGCCGATCAAGTACAGACTGCTCAATCAGTTGACAACGATGAATAGCCCGTACTTGATCCGATAGTCGTTGGGCACTTACTACAATAGTTGGCTTATTATTATTATTATCCTACCTCATCTATGTCATACAAAGTGCTGTTAATGGTGGTGTTATTACCACTATTTACTGGAGGTTCATCTGGGACCTGCAAGTTAAGCAAATGATAATTCATTTATATGTATCTTTGATAGCATCTGCCTAATAAAATTGAAGTAAATACACATACTTACAGCAGCTTGTGGAACTGAATCGCTATCAAAATAATTTTCTTCTATAACGAAATCAGTGGGACAATCAACGATATTAAAAAAATGTTTTTAATATCGTTGGGGACAATACTCCAGTATTTTTAAGTCTTCTGGTTTGGGAGTTGTTGGTTACTGCCCACCACCAGTAAGTAGCCTTTAATGCTCTTCTGTGCTGCGATACACTTTTTTAGCTGACAAATTAAATCGCCTCCAGAAACCTTTTTACTGGGTTAAATCTCTAGGTTTCCCAGTAAGTTTCTGGAGTCTGAAAGTTTTTGGAGTCTCAAAAAAAATTACACAAATAATAAAAAAATCGTCCACTTGATATAAATGACACAGAAGATTTATTCAACTAGTTCGATATATTATAATGCTTACTTATGTTAGTATTAGTGTCAGTTAGCTTACTTTCTACAATAGGTTCTGAATTCCGCATTATTTAAAGAACAGATCCTGAAATGGAGAAGCAAGTGGAATATTCCCGTATTATCCAAAACACTTTGGAAAAAAATAGCGTAATATTTTTATGAACTTTAGTTTAATATTAAATACGCTTACCTTTTCTTCCTGAGTTCAGTTTTCACCACGCAATCGATTGGCTTTATTTTGAGGATTAACATTCTCCTTCAACAATTCCATGTTTAAATAATATTGTAACGTAAAATTGCACGAATATCACAACAACACACCGATATTGTTAACGATATTATCGTTACAAACAGTTACAAAACATCAAACATAGTGTCAAACAATACCAATGACAAATTGACAGAATAATGTAAACTACGTTCCGTTCGACATCGCTAGACGTTTCAGTTTCTTCTGTTTTTAGCCGCTTTTTCATCAAAACAGTAAAATGATCGCTTTAATTACATAGATTACAAATAATACCTTTATTCAAGTATTGCAACATTATTCAAAAGTAATCCAATACTAAAAATGATGCACTTATTCATAAGCTATCAGCATAGAACGGTACAGATGAACGAATGTTCTACTGTGTTGCAAAGTGCAAAAAAAAAATTTAAGAGTTAGACGTTGTTTAAGAAGGCACGCTTTGAACTTGGTTTAGTGGTAAGGAAAATTAAACAGTCACTAAACACATGTTTAGCACTTTGACTACTTACTACACGGTAAAGACGGTTGCTAAAATGTATTTTTGTAGTAAGATTGAAAATGTTTATTGAATCCTCTTAAATAGCATATCTTATTTCAAGTTTATGGATTTGAGTTATTCAGAGAAATTGATTTTTATATACGACATTTTTGCCATTTCACCCATCTTAAGGCCTAATTATTTGAATGAATGAATGAATGAATTTATATTATTAGCGCATCATCCGTCTGTGAGACTGTCGCGTCAAATGCCATGTCCGCGCGTGCAAACGCTGTATGTGCACGCTGCTGCTGAACGCACCGGTGTGAACTCGTCGATACAATTGCTATCGCACGATCTGAACGCCACCGCGCACGCCAACACGCGCGCTATCGCGTATATCGTTGGTTTGGCCGTGATTTTATTTTACTGAGATTTCTTGTTGAGACGTGAACATGTGTGAGTACGTCATTATGACCGTTTATAGGTAATTTCTTTACTGTATAGATATACAATGTGATATGGGCGGTACTTCTTATCCGTTAAGGCTAAGTGCGATATCTAATTTTATCGACAAAAATAATAATTTGGGGTCCAAACCCTCACACACAAAAACTAAAATGTCCGCTATTCATAGAAATGAATAGCGGCCATTTTAGTTTTTTACACTTTTGGCAATATTAAAGGTGTCATGTGTCGTAGAAACATGAAAGAAATACCATAAGATAGCTAAAATAATAGAGTAACTGACCATAAACTTAATTTCTGGTGTTAAGGATATCCTTGGCTAAAATTTTTTTTTTTAATTATTTGACGAGATTTTTATTTTATTTTTGCAGATTTATTTTGACCCTAAATTACTTTTTTTGTCAATTAATTAGATACCGAACTTAGCCTTAAGGAGTTAGAAGTACGCCCATATCACATTGTATATACTGTGCATACACGGAACGGCTCGAGCAGTTGTGAGTTGTGACTGCTTTGAGCGGTTGGGTGGTCAAGCAGTAGCTAGGCATACACTAACTGCTCGAGCTGTCCGGGCATTAGAGAGATATACCAAAGAACTATTTATTATACGTATTTGACACGCATGGTGTTAAGTGACTTTAGTCTCGTTTCAATTAGCCAAAACAGCCAAGCGGCTGTTTTCTTAATTAATAGTTGGTGGACCAAAAACCGAAAGCCATAGGTTAGCCGATAGCCATATAAGGTTAAGGTACTTACGACTATACATACGACGTAAATTATACACGCCGTCTTTAAGGGTAAAAACACGAATCTGCCTAAGTCACACATCTTGGAACTGTAAATAAGAAAAAGAAAGAAATTACTTTAATAGTTGAAAAGAACAAATTAAAGACCACTCATCACGCACAACAACTTTTACGAAGTATAACGCTTAAACATAATATGGAAATAGTGGAGAAATGATGCTTTATAGGTTAAGAGCGTAATATTTGGTCTCTTGAAAAAATCGGCGAAGTGCATGTCGTGCCACACGCAGTGTAGGTTCCGTAGTTGCCCGTCGTTACCACAATATTACCTTTTCCTAACACTTTAAATGTTTTTCTCTGAGGAATTTTCATTAGGTAACAAATTTTCTAATAAATAAATTGATCGACTATTGCTCTTAAACTAACTGATATATTGCAACCGTTATGATTTCCTTTAAAAGTTCATGAAGAGTACTAATATCATGATACTTTCCACATTTTAGTTTAATATTTCGCAAACGTATCCCTAAATTGAAAAATAGTCTTAGCAATTACTGCTACGTCATTTTAGAGGACCTATTTAACAATATCCAACACGATGGGATAGACGATGAAAAAAACATACCCTAAAAAAAAATAAGTTGTCGGCGGGATTAATGGACACACTCCCACAAAATTACAGCTCTTTAGTGTGACGGTTCCTTGTCAGGACTATGGAACCCTAAAAAGTATTTGTATTCGATCAGGCCGATTATACATATTATTAAACATAATTGTATCGCCGTTGATTTCCTAAATAAATAAATAAAAAAAGTACCAAGCCGATTCGTAGCCCCACCCCCGAAGGAAGTTACCTAATGAATCAGGATCAAAAACTTTTATTTTAAAAGTTATAACCAACTGAATAATGATAACATTTAAATGTAACTATACAGGGTTATTTGAAAAAAATCAACAACCTCGCACGACTAGATAGCTAACATCATACACAACAACATTTGTTCTACGACTTTAGATAATTTGACATATTTTATGTTCATGCAAAAATAAATATACATATAATTTAACGTTTGAATGTTCTTATCTCTGTGCGTTTCACATCAGGCGGGGCGCGAGCGGCGCGCACGTCGCCTAACATAGACTTACAAATGGTACAACAGTGCAATAAAAGCTTGGATTTTTTTAATTAATGTATAGAGTTTTGATAAAACTCGTAGAAAAAAATCTTGTTGTTTATAATGTTAGCTATCTAGTCGTGCGAGGTTGTTGATTTATTTCAAATAACCCTGTATAGCAGAAATTGCAAGATTTTCCAACCCAGGATCCGCCGACCTGCCGGGAGCCCTAGAGGCTCAGCAAACAGAAAGTAGCGGACTGAGAAGAGCTGCCGAGTGTGTTGTATATAATAGAAGTTCGCGTATCATTCATATAATATTTGACGTCATTGGTCCCCGGCAATAAAAGTTACAAAATGCCTAGAATATTAATTTTGATTAGAATAAAATATGAGCTTTTCAGACAGGTAAATGTATAGAGAACACACGTCACACCAAATTGTTCCACCAGGCATTGTGGCCCAGTAGACATAAACTTTTTCGGTCGAAAATCATAACCCATAACAAAGTTCTCAGAATCATCACTAAAATCACCGAAAGTTATTTAGTCCTAATGTTCATTTCTATAAATATAAAATCTCATAATTTTGTTAGTATTAAACATAATTGTCCTAGATAAATAACACTTGAAAAAAATATATAATAATATATGATGTGTATATTCGGAATATTACGACTTATGTTAAAATATATTTAGGACAAATATTGTAAATTTTTGTTTTTAGCAATTCCATGCAAGGTTTAATTGAAGATAAATAACACTTGAAAAAAAATCATAGACCTCAGGTGGACTCGAACCCACGTCCCATCGCATGCCGGGCGAGTGCTTTACCAACTAAGCTACCGAGGACGTCACATGACAAGATGAAATTCCTCAAGTGTTTATTCTCGCTGTCAAAGCCAGCGTATTCTGATCAATGTTGTAGCTATATGCACACGAGTAAAGAAACGGAACAGAGACAAAGCTTCTAAAGAGCTAGCAAAATTTATACCTATTTTGGTAGGGTTGGCACAATTGAATAAATTTTAAATATAAATGTTCTTTTTTTTCACATTTTTTATTAAAATAGGTTATTTTTTTTACAAATTAAATACTCTAAATATTTTTTTTATTACTTTTGGTTTTTAATAATTTGTTGTGTCTTTTAATCGAATGATAAATTCTAAATCTAATATAAAGTTTTTTCAAATAATCCAATGGGAAATAATCACATGGCATATGAAATGTACAATATTGTACAATCTTGCAAACGTGCTAATATGTCATTACCAATATTAACAATTTGTACAGTCAACAACACGTCGACCTACCCCAAAAGTCAAAAATTCTCCAATAGATTTTCAACTTTAAGCCTGACATATAGAGTTCATTTTCAAATGAGAAAATTTGTCATTTTGTGGTAGGTCGAAGTGCTGTTGTCCGTACATGAAGATCAAAATATTCGCAAAATTTTTGCTCAAGCAATTCAACAAATGCAATAAAATTGTCAGGAGGTATTATCACACACAGTACAATGTACAACCATATTTACAACACTTTTTAAATACTAAAACAAAAATATTACTACGTATTATGTGAGAAACTCGATAACAAAACAAAACACGCACGACATTCGAGCGTCGTGTCACGCCTGCAAGCCCTGAGATTGACCACTGGCTGATCTAGTTTGAAGCGGTTTCGGCTCATACGTGACAAGGGGCCAGTGATCACGCACACACACGCGTTGCACTTGTAGTGATGTACCTATCACAGCGCATTTGTATGTAGCTTTGTCTCTGTTCCGTTTCTTTACTCATGTGCTATATGACGTATAGCTGAGTACCTAGTATACTACCGTATGGTAAAGCACTCGCCCGGCATGCGATAGCACGTGGGTTCGAGTCCCACCTGCGTTAACTAGTCGCCAAAGTACTAGTTTTGCTTAGTTTGGGGCTAGCAAATTGGTTTGATTGTCTTAAAAAAATCTACACGTAGGTACTTACATATAATACGTAAATGCTGTACATTGGAAGGCACCCTAAGCAGTTGGTCCCGGTCGTTGGTCGGTCGAAGTCATTTGGCTGTTTTGAAACTTTGTCAATAATTATACTATTAATCAGTCGTTGTTATTTGTCAATAAATATAAAAGATAATCCCAGTAGCATGATAATATTAATAACAAGTACATTGCACACACATAAAAAAAGAAAAAGAAGTAAAGCGCCCCGCTCAGCCGCATGTGGCGTATATATTTTGTTGACAGCGCGCGTTTCCTAGTACCTACGCTGAACGCTAGTACATTATACCTCAGTGCAGACCTAGTCTTAAAATATTTTTATCAAATCGCTAGTTAAAATAAAAAGTCTTACCAAATTCAATAAAACCAAGTTGCAAAATATACATAAATAAATATCAAAATTTATAATGTTGATAGCACGGACGTAAAAAAAATACGGACGTAACAACACATATAAAAAGTGTGAAGCATGCAAGGTACTACAATTTCGTTTGTTGTACATGATCTACACTCACACATACACACTAGGTACGACAACCCGCCGCCATTTCGCTCCGAGTGACAGCGCTAGTGACACGTAGTAAATGCGTTCGTTGCGTCAACGATTTATTTTTCAAAAATGCCGTCTCGTGTCGTTAAATCATGCAAAAACTACATGAGTAAACGTAAAAAGTCACATGGAATCACCTATCATACGTAAGTTATCTCGATTCGTGATAAAAAAAATATTTATGTTTTAAATACTTTGCCGAGAATTCTAGAGGTAAAATTCAACAGTGTTGTCACCTTATTTACGGGAAAATTACCCCAAAAGGTGGGGAAATCTATATTTGTATGCAACAAACTATGTATGTGACTCTTTGAAATCAGATTTCGTCAGTTTTTGGGTACCGTTTCTCAAAAGTAAAATAAAAGATCCCTACGATTTTTGTACAGATAAAAATCGTAGGGATGACTGTATTTTAATTATTCGAAACTGCAGAGGAGAAAACAGTTGGAACCCATCATCTGCCAGTCCGTTTGCAGTACACATTTTGATGACATAGATTTTATAGCTACAGCTAAGGGGCTACGTTGTTTGGTTCCGTATGCCATTCCAAAAAGAGTAAAGTAAATAAATTGATTTTAAAGAAAAAAAGAGGAGGATTGAGGTTCCCATCTAAAGACTTATTTGATATATGTTGTGTTTGTGAAATTGATATTAGAAAGATGGCTAAAGAAAAATTAAAAATATATAGTAATAAGCAACATATGTATCTAATGACAAAAATTTTGGAAATGTTCATTGACAACAGAACAACTTTTTTAAATATAGAAAATATTCACGCCATAGCAGGAGCGAATAGAATAAGTTTAATGAAATGCATTATTCAAAAGTATTTGAACGTTCGGTTCCATCATATTTCTAAAATAGAAAGTATTTCCCGTACATTAGACAACAAAAGACAAGTGTACAAAAAGTTGACACAACATAAAGGATTTTAGCGCAGCTTTATTAATTATAATAATAATATACGTACTTAACATTATTATTATACCATTATGATATATGATGTAAACGCATTTTTGATTTTAACCCCCGACGCAAAAACGACGGGGTGTTATAAGTTTGACTTGTCTGTATGTGTGTGGCATCTTTGCTCCCGAACGGATGAACCGATTTTGATTTAGTTTTTTTCGTTTGAATGAATAATTAGTCAAGAGTGTTTTTAGCTATGTTTGATGAAAATCGGTCCAAGATGGCCGCCGTAACAAAATGGCGGATTACATATTTTTGTTAAACTCCCTTAATATACTATCCTATGAAAGGGCTGATTAGTAGAATTTTTATCCTTTTTCAATTAGGTATTAAGCGTCGTGGGGTTTTCAAAATTTTTCAATTTTACTTTTTGTTATTAAGGGGTATATTTTGTAGATAGTCATAGCATTATCACTAATAATGTCATGTGTAATAATATCGGGTGTAAAAAAAGGCTTAACCAAGCCGAATACCACATATTCTACGTATTATTACGATCATTTTTTTCTTTTACACTATACCTGGGAAATGACGGGTTACCGAGTTATTGACAGTCAAAGTTACAATTTTTTTTCAAAGATTTTTACAAAATTGACTTCTGTTTGATAATACTAAACTTTTTTACAAAGAAACATGATAAAAATTTTCAGTGCTTCTTTCATAAAAGGCCTTTAAAGGGCACAGCCGGCAATGAATCGTGCGCAGTGCTTTCGCGCCACCCGCTCGCCCGCCGACCGCTTACCCACACAGGCATAGTCTGTGGCGTGCGCGCTATACATTGCGGGTTAGAAATAAGTTATTTTTTTTGATACCCAAAAATAAAAGTCATTTCCCAGCAATATTTTTTTTTGCATTCTACTTGGTTTTATGTATAGAATTCGTGGTTTAAGGCTTCGTTAAGCCTTTTTTTACACCCTGTATATTTCTTTATACGTAACATGTGTTTTATTTTCTATCACAGTGATCATAAAAAATATGTTTGGTAGGCCAACATAGAACAACCGTTTATATTTCTGTTAAAAAATATATGTAAATTACATAAGTTAACTGACATCGATTGGTACCACCAAACAGCAGGGAAATTGATGGTTTATATAGCAACCCTTAAATCACGCACACAGCCTAAACGGGCGGCCATTATTATGCTTCACTTATGGTTAGACGAGGTTACGTCCGTATTTTTTTTACGTCCGTGGTTGATAGAACAATAATTATCAGCTTGCGGAATGAAAAACAAAGACGCAACAATTGGCAACAATGACATGTATTGTTTTGTCTGTTTTTGGCGTGCCGAGTTTAGTTTTTTGGCTAGCCAGTAAATTAGTCCAGTGGCCAGTATCTGTAGTAGTCAAATCCAAGGAGTCTGCCCGCCAAGACGAGCAAAGCGAAGCGCAAGGGCACTACCTTCCTTTTCTCGAAGCGATTCGTCTGTTTTTTGAACCTTTTACAACTTGGGATTGGATAGTACCAGATTAATAAAATTGAGAATCGGGATGTGTTTTGCCAATAGCGAACTTGATAAAAATACAAAGATTCAATTTCGTAGCTCTTACACTCGATTGATATCTAAACAAGCCTAATTTCGTCACTGACTCACTGATAGTAATCAAAATTCTTAGGGTACTTCCTAATGTCCTAGAAAGCTGTAGGTTGTAAGGTAATTTAGTAGGGACACAAACAACAAAAACATTATAAAACCTGTTGCCACGACTAATACTGAGTGGGGGGTGGGGATCCTTTTTGGCACACCTCGTTTTTTCTCTCTCTGTATGTATGTCCATTTTTTTTTGTGCCAAATAAATATTATTCTATTCTATTCTATTGAAATGAAATCTTTATTTGCCCAGAACATGGTTATACACACACCGGCATATTTAGCGGAACATAAAAAAAGGTTTGATATCAGTATTATATAAGGTTGCTGACACAGACTTGGTAGTGATTGACAGAGGGAGTCTGACTGCAGACCGCTATATCAGAGAAGTTTTAGAAGAAAATGTCGTACCGTTTTCCCCATATATGGGTGACGATTTTGTTTTTATGCAGGATAATGCTCGGCCGCATACCGCTCGGGTAACTCAAGCATATTTTAATGATATGAATATCACTGTTATGGAGTGGCCGGCGAGATCACCGGATATGAACCCAATAGAGCACGTTTGGGACTTGCTGAAAAGAAAAGTTAAGTCCAGAATTCCAGCTCCTGCCAACGTGGGTGAACTGCGAATCGCCGTAGTTGAGGAATGGCGGAGACTATCCCAGGAGACCATCGATAACATCATTCTCAGTATGCCTAGACGGGTAGAAACTTTAATAAGAGCACGTGGAGGAAATACGCGATATTAATCACCATTTTTCTAATTTAATAAATTGTTATTTAAATATCAATTTTCACTTTTCCCGGTTACATAAAAAAATCAAAAATGTACCATTTTACACAAAAAGCCTTTACTCGCAAAATGTGTTCTTAATGTGATCTCATTTTAATTAAAACAAATGAAACTTTAAATAACAAAAGAAGTGTAGTGAGTAGATTTTAAAATAAAACCATATTTTTTTTAATTATGGACTTTTTTTTGTGTTCCGCTAAATATGCCGGTGTGTGTAGTAGATGTACATAAGGTTAAGAGTTCTCATGTTCTACCGAATTCGGCATACAAATTTATAACATGATCACAGCAATTTTTTTTACGTCTTAAATTTATAATGGTAAAAATATAATATTAGTTTAACATTTAAAACACAATTAGGTAATGTCAATAAAATTTTACATTCAAATTAAAAGTATATCTATTACAAGGTACATACAAATTATTTTAAATTTAATTTCCATTTATTAATATTAATGTCATTCACAAGTCAAGTTATATGTTATGGTATTTATATAATGATGGTCATAGTATATTTTATCTGTAAAAATTCTAGCAAAGAATAATAATAATAATATTAAAGAAGTATAATAATATTCTATTCTATTCTGTTCTGTTCTGTCCTGTTCTGTTCTGTTCTGTTCTATTCTATTCTATTCTATTCTATTCTATTCTATTCTATTCTATTCTATTCTATGTAACTTTTATCCTCGAAACCCTAAAACTAGGAAATGAGAGTTTGTAGTATGAGACTTCCTCAAGTAATCTGCTTCGAAAGAGATATCAATACTCCTTAGTGCTTTAAAATTAAATGACATTAAAAATGGTATATTTTAATGACAGTTGTCATGTCGTACATGTCATGTCCAAAGACATTTCACTATAAAATGTCTTTGGTCATGTAATATCAAACCAAAGATAATGTATTTCTAGTAAGGGAGTAATTATGACAAGCCCCCCGACAATGCAGCGCGCAATTCGGGCGCTTTGCTAATTTGTATGAAGTTGTATGGAACGGATTAGTATATTGAGGCGCGATCCTCCTGGGTAGGTGTGCCATCCGTCCGGGTTTCCCCGGATTTGCCCTAGTTTGGAGGCATTGAGGTATAATGTACTAGCGTACTAGGGAACACATCTCGAACTAAATGTTTCAGCCAAGCATTATAGCCCGGTGGACTGCAAAGTTTGAACGGTGAACAATAAAGAAGCAGTTTTGACATCTTCAATTATTGACACTGAATGAAGCTTTGTGGTGCTTTGTGGTCTACTGGAGTACAATGCTTGGCTGAAACATTTAGTTCTAGATGTGTTCTTTAGTACGCTAGTACATGACCTCAATGTTTGGAGGGCGGTTTGTTATTTATTCTGTTTTATTTCTTTTCTTATTGCGTCTCGCTGATTTAATAATGTAAGTGTATTAGCGTAGTAAGTTTGTGTGCAGCACATATTCTATCTCCTCTCCTATTGGTTGTAATCGTTTATATTATTAGCAGCGTACTGTAGGAAGTTTATCAAAAGATTGGATACTCTTACGAAAAACAGTGGTTTTTTTTAGAAACTACTTATTCTAATTGGTATTAAATTGTCATAAAAGTCTCTCAGCTTTTAATGGATGAAAATGATAGTTTCATAGATGATTACTTTTTTGGGTTATCTCTTGCCATTTATCTGTATTAACAATATACCTAAAATATCTATAGCAGCAGTAAACATGTTGATTGTTCGTGGTAACGAAGTGTGGTCATAGTATCGCGGTTGACGTGCATATGACATTGATGGCGTTGGTTTCGTCCGCGCGGCGGGCGCCCGATGATCAGCGCTCCGGGCGCTTGTCATAACTAATCCCTAAAGAACTGTAAGAACCGACTTCTATTACGACGACCGACTATTTTTCGCTTTTTAGTTTATTTTCGAAGTCTGTTATTAGTTTTTTAAACTTTTTGTTTAGAGTTAACATAAATAACTCCAAATTAGTTGCATCTCCAGGGTTAAATAAATAATTTGCTGAGATTAAATTATTTCACCACTTCCAACTAAGTTTGTTGCTTTTCTACATGACAGCACCACGGACGTAAAAAAAATACGGACGTAACATCACATTAAAAAAATGTGAAGCATGCAAGGTACTACAATTTCGTTTGTTGTATATGATCTACACTCACACATACACACTAGGTACGACAACCCGCCGCCATTTCGCCCCGAGTGACAGCGCCAGTGACACGTAGTAAATGCGTTCGTTGCGTCAACGATTTATTTTTCAAAAATGCCGTCTTGTGTTGTTAAATCATGTAAAAACTACATGAGTAAACGTAAAAAGTCACATGGAATCACCTATCATACGTAAGTTATTACGATTCGTGATAAAACAATATATTTATGTTTTAAATACTTTGCCGAGAATTCTAGAGGTAAAATGCAACAGTGTTTTCACTTTATTTACGGGAAAATTACCCTTAAGGTGGGGAAATTTATATTTGTATGCAACAAACCATGTATGTGACTCTCTGAAATCAGATTTCGTCAGTTTTTGGGCTGACTAGTAGATTTTTTATCCTTTTTCAATTACGTATTAAGCGTCGTGGGGTTCTCAAAATTTTTCAATTCTACTTTTTGTTATTAAGGGGTATATTTTATAGATAGTCATAGCCTTATCACTAATAATGTCATGTGTAAAAATATATTTCTTTATACGTAACATGTGTTTTATTTTCTATCACAGTGATCATAAAAAATATGTTTGGTAGGTCTACATAGATCAACCGTTTATATTTCTGTTAAAAAATACACACACCGGCATATTTAGCGGAACATAAAAAAAGGTTTGATATCAGTATCATATAAGGTTGCTGGCTGGTTTATACGTCATTTAATTTAAAAAGCAATAATTTCAAATTAAGAAAACAACTGAATATCACATTTTATGCAATTGTTTTAATTTTATTCAAATACACTTTATCTGGAGCGAACTTCGAGTATTTCTTCCTTCTGAGTTTGATTTAAAATTTCATTGAAATACTGTTTTTTGTTAGTTTTTTTTAATAACGCATCTTTTTGGAGTTGAGGACTGAATTATTCCTGACTTAGCCCCAACGGAGATTGCCAGGGCACTCGAAATGCGAAGAAATGGTCAAACCTACAGAGTGATATCCAGAGATCTTCGTCGACCAGTTTCAACGATCCATCGCAGTATCCAACGGTTCAGGGAGACCGGTACTTATGTGAGAAGAGCAGGACAAGGCAGAAAAAGACGCACTTCGAGTAGGGATGATCGTTTCATTTCGAGTTAGAAGCAGTGCGGGGTGTAACCGTAAGTGAGCGTACGGTACGAAGAAGGTTCGAAGAAGCTGGTTTGGGTTCATTTGTGCCCGCAAAGGCTCCAAGGCTCGAAGTAAATCATCGTAGAAACAGGTACACTTTTGCTCAGGAACATCGAATTTGGAACGCGAACCAATGGAGTAAGGTATTGTTTAGTGATGAGTGCAGAATTCTCTTAAATCAAATTGACGGCAGGCAAAGAATATACAGACGCAAAGGAGAACGATACATTCAGACAAATTTTGAAACTACAGTTGCATACGGTGGTGGATCAATAATGGTTTGGGCGGGCATTTGTTTGGGAGCTCGCATAGACTTGGTAGTGATTGACAGAGGGAGTCTGACTGCAGACCGCAATATCAGAGAAGTTTTAGAAGAAAATGTCGTACCGTTTTCCCCATATATCGGTGACGATTTTGTTTTTATGCAGGATAATGCTCGGCCGCATACCGCTCGGGTAACTCAAGCATATTTTAATGATATGAATATCACTGTTATGGAGTGGCCGGCGAGATCACCGGATATGAACCCAATAGAGCACGTTTGGGACTTGCTGAAAAGAAAAGTTAAGTCCAGAATTCCAGCTCCTGCCAACGTGGGTGAACTGCGAATCGCCGTAGTTGAGGAATGGCGGAGACTATCCCAGGAGACCATCGATAACATCATTCTCAGTATGCCTAGACGGGTAGAAACTTTAATAAGAGCACGTGGAGGAAATACGCGATATTAATCACCATTTTTCTAATTTAATAAATTGTTATTTTAATATCAATTTTTACTTTTCCCGGTTACATAAAAAGTTCAAAAATGTACCATTTTTCACAAAAAGCCTTTACTCGCAAAATGTGTTCTTAATGTGATCTCATTTTAATTAAAACAAATGAAACTTTAAATAACAAAAGAAGTGTAGTGAGTAGATTTTAAAATAAAACCATATTTTTTTTAATTATGGACATTTTTTTGTGTTCCGCTAAATATGCCGGTGTGTGTATATGTAAATTACATAAGTTAACCGAGATCGATTGGTACCACCAAACAGCAGGGAAATTGATGGTTAATATAGCAACCCTTAATCACGCACACAGCCTAAACGGGCGGCCATTATTATGCCATTATTATATTATTATTATGGTTGGACGAGGTTACGTCCGTATTTTTTTTACGTCCGTGGATAGCACGTCGACCTACCCAAAAAGTCAAAAATCTCCAGTCGAAGCCAACGTATCTCTGATCAATGTTGTAGCTGTATGTATAGCTGAGTAGTATACTACCGTCACCAAACGATATAAATAAGGTTGGATTGCACGAACTTACTTTAACTTTAACTGTTCAGTTAAAACACCGGTTAGGTAAAAAATGCGTTGCACCATTTTGACAATGGTCAAATGACGTCATAACTTAACTCTAACCGTAACCGCCCAAGATCGACCAGTTAAAGTTAAAGTTATTGTCAAGTATCTGTCATGCATGTCGAATATTCTAACCTTCAAAAATGTCGATACGAGAAATATTCGCGGAAACTACTTCTGAAGACGATAGTGATTTGGTGGTCAATATAAGGCCCAGAAAAAGAAAAGTATATATCCCAAGAACCGATCGATTTGCCAAATGTGGCGAAGATTTGTTCCTAGCGACATTTCGAGTCTCAAAAAATTATCATCCGATGAGGAAGATGTTAATGTGTTTATGTGTTGTGTTTAGAGTGGGCCAGAATGATGATTGCAACAGTTTACTATAGTAGGCTGAGCCAATAACTTTTGTGTATGCGAGCCGAAGTGATGTTTTTTTTTTTTGTTTGATACAAATAAATATAATTTATAATTTACTTGTAGTTTTATTACATAAATTACTTTTACCCCGTGGATTTCATTTTATGGGTTTACTGAGATAAATAGTAATTTCGGATATACTCTACCTGTGCACCAAATTTCATCTTAATTCTTTGAGCCGTTTTAGTATGAACCAGGCACAAACAAACATAATACTTTACATTTAATTAAACTAATATTATAAAGCTGAAGAGTTTGCTGGTGACGGATTTGCATACCTAATAATAAATATAAGACAATATCACATAGATTTCTCTCATCCAATAGTAAGTAGCAAAATTACTTGTTTTACAGAAATCAGAAACAACGACGGTAGGTACCATAACACCCAGAGCCAAGACAATATAGAGAATTTCGGTTTCTACACTGATCCGGGAGTCCCGGGACCTTAGAGATTGCTACACCTAGTTTGGCATGCTCACCTCTCTGCTACCGAGCGATCGATAGCGATATTTATGAGGCAATGCTATATATGTATAAGTAGTATCCCGAAAACCCACGGGAGCGAAGCCGCAGGGCACGGCTAGTTTCTACTATTAGTATGGGATAAAAAAATATAACATAGGTACTAATTAATATTTACATATTTAATAATTATATTTCTAAATGTAAATTTTCGAATTGTAATTTTAATTCTCTTCATTGTAACGTCATGGACCTCCTGAGCGTGTCTGATTGAATCCCATATTTTCTGGAGCTCCAGCTCCTGCAGTTTAAGCTCATTGTGCGTGGAGTGTCTCCGAGAGCATTGAATTCACAATGGTTCACACTCCACGCACAGTCTTTTTGTTTCGAGCTAACACCGTCTGTCTTTTTGCAGAATTATATGTTTTTATGTTTAGCAACAATTAATTGCAATCTCTCCATCTCCACTTTCCTGAAGTTCCCTGAAACGTTGAGAATTAAATGACTGAAGTAACAATACATAACAGTGCAAAAAATAACACGCAACTCATAGATACTTACTTTGTTGGAATGTTTGTGAGCAAGGTGTCCATTAATTTCCGTACCTAGCGTCGATTTGATACAATTTATTTTATTTAACAAGTCTCATGATGCTCTTCGCAAATTGAGTGGTTAAATTAGTAATTAAAATAAAGAAATTGAAAACTTTGTTATAGTTTGACAGCTGAATGATTTGACAATTCAATGACTGATAACACCACTGATCAAATAAACTGATAACACCGTATCAGCTTTTTGACGTTACGTGGAACATTGCCATGTCACAAATAGTTTTCTACAACGAGTTAGGTGTAAATAAGGCGTCATTAGACTTGTAACCCTGGTAACTTTAACTATGCTACCGAATACGATGGTGCAACCCATGTCGCTCAAATAGTTAAAGATAGCGTTACAGTTAAAGTTAAATTTGACTTTGACCTTAACTTTAACTGATGCTATGGGGCAACCCAACCTAAGTGTAGAAGGAGCGAGGGGACCTTCATCAGAATAATCCATGGCTGGCTAGGGCGTGAGTATGCGGGCAGGGAAAGTTCAAAGTGTAAGTAAGTCGGTAGTCAAGCTCAAAACCATCAAATATAATAAATAGGCAGCGATCCGTCGAGGACGTGGTGCGCGGGCTGTTGCTCGTTTTCTTCCAAAGTGATAAAACAACATGGTCGCCCCGCAACCATCGATACGACGTTCCGCTAGAGTGACTCTGTCTGTCAGCTGTCACTCACGATCCATCACGATCGATCTATGTACGCGCCTACACGGCCAGACTGACGTTCGACCGTCCTCGGGCGTGTATGTTCAAGAATTCCTGCAACAAACACTGTGAATCACCAATTCATCCGTTCGTCCATCCTGAACAATAAGTTTACAACTACTCATCAAAATCACGAAGCATTTATCATAAACTCTGGTCTTTAATTTCATAATTATAACTCTTTACAAAATACTCCAACTCCAACAGGATACTCCAAGAAATACCAATTTATTAATCTACACCTGACACTGGCAAATGAATCCTTTTAACTGACCCATACAGTACAGCTCGGACATCATTGTCACGTTAATCAGGCTCAACCATAATCATCTGTTCTACAAAACCAGGCTAGACTACAAGAATGGAATCATAATTCATCGGGCCCTGACCATTGAATCCTCTTAACCATCCCCACGCACGGGGTATGGAACGGATATCAGCTTCCACGTGACCAGGATCGACAAACCACAACTCATCTGGCCCTGAGCATTGAATCCCTTCAACCAACCCCTCAGGGTATGGCCCGGATGTAAGCGTCCACGTGACCAGGATCGACCATTTAATGCTACTTCAACCACAACTCATCTGGCCCTGAGCATTGAATCCCTTCAACCAACCCCTCAGGGTATGGCCCGGATGTCAGGCCGAACTTGTTTGTCTTGATTAAGAGTTGAAGTGACGGCTGTCGCATGACACTTGACAATGTGTTGAGACATTTTGTTAGCATCGCATTTTGGTTAAAATTTGTTTATTACAAAATATTTACCAATTGAAAGAGAGCAAAAGCACAGTTAAAAGCAGACTGTACAGTTTAAGCCTTTTGATGCAGGATTGATTCAACGATGCGAAGACTCAATTCTCTTCCTTCACGCTATGACTGGATGTGAATCACATTGTGTTGTGATACAACTTCTTAATTTTTTGGAAACGGTAAGACACAAGCTGTTCAGTTATTCAATATAAAAGAAGATCGGCATGACCTTATCGGTATCTTCAACGACAAAAACGCTACTCATGAAGTAAACGATACTACTGGCGAAAAGTTCATTCTAGCGTTATATGACTCAAAGCAATCAGAAAATAGCCTGGATGAACATAGGTTTATATTTTTAATAAACTTGTTGTTCAATCAAAAAGCGCAGTGCTACTATCAAAACTGCCGCCTACCTCATCTGCGGCACATCAGCATTCAAGGCGGGTATATTTACAAGTTCAGGCATGGCTGGGCAGTATATTAAATCCAGAAGAATGGGGCTGGACAAAAACCAACGCTTTTTACAAGCTTTTATTTAGTTTCACCTGTCCCGTTGTCTGTAATCAAATCTTGCAAGTTTAATTTTATCCACTTCCCGGTTACCAATTGAGCTGAAATTTTGCATACATGTGTAAACCGCGTGACAATGCAATATTATGATGAAATGGTTCTGATCTGATGATGGAGCTGGAAGGTGGCCATAGGAACTTCACAATAAAACAAAACAACCTCATCGAGTTTGGGCTCGTTTGAATCGTCTTGACGAGTAGTTTGTGTTTCAATGGTAAGCAGGGTCTGATGATGGAGCTGGAAGGTGGTCATAGGAACTCTGTACTAAAACGACGAAACTCTATCGAGTTTCGGCTCGTTTGATTCATCTTGACGAGTACTTTGTTTTAAGATGGTTACCAGGGTCTGATCTGATGAGGGAGCTGGAAGGTGGCCAAAGGAACATTGTAATAAAACGACGAAACTCCATCGAGTTTCGGCTCGTTTGATTTGTCTAAACGAGTACTTTGTTTTAAGATGGTTACAAGGGTCTGATCTGATGATGGAGCTGGAAGGTGGCCATAGGAACTTCACAATGAAAGGGAACAACCTCAACGAGTTTGGGCTCGTTTAAATCGTCTTAATGAGTAGTTTGTCTTTCAATGGTAAGCAGGGTCTGATGATAGAGCTGGAAGGTGGTCATAGGAACTCTATAATGCAACGACGAAACCCCATCGAGTTTCAGCTCGTTTGATTTGTCTTGACGAGTACTTTGTTTTTAGATGGTTACCAGGGTCTGATGTGATGATGGAGCTGGAAGGTGGTCATAGGAACTCAGTAATTAAATGAGATAACCCGGTCGAGTTTGGGATCGCTTGATTCGTATTCACGAGCTAGTACCTACTTTGGTTCTAGATGGTAATAAGGTTTTGATGATAGATAGATCTGGAAGGTAGCCATAGGAATTCAGTAATTAAACGACATAACCCGATCGCGTTTGGACTCTTTTGATTCGTCTTGACGAGTACTTTGGTGCAACATGGTAACCAGGGTCTGATGATGGAGCCGGAAGTTTGCCATACAATCTTTTATTTTTTAGTTTCACCTGTGCCGTTGTCTGTAATCAAATCTTGCAAGTTAAATTTGATCCACTTTCCGGTTACCGACTAAGCTGAAATTTTGCATATAGTTATGTGTAAACCGCGTGAAAATGCAATATTATGATGTCATGGTGCTTATCTGATAATGGAGCTGGAACGTGGCCATAGAAACTCCGCAATTAAACGACACAACCTCATTGAGTTTGGGCTCGTTTGATTCGTCTTGACATGTACTTTGATACTATATGGTAACCAGGGTCTGATGATGGAGCTGGAACGTGGCCATAGGAACTCCGCAATTAAACGACGAAACCCCATCGAGTTTGGCTCGTTTGATTCGTCTTGACATGTACTTTGATAATATATGGTAACCAGGGTCTGATGATGGATCTGAAACGTGGTCATAGGAACTCCGCAATTAAACGACGCAACCCCATCGAGTTTTGCTCGTTTGATTCGTCTTGACATGTACTTTGATACTATATGGTAACCAGGGTCTGATGATGGAGCTGGAAGGTGGCTCTCTCCGTCATTAAAACTCCGTCCGTCATTAAACGACGCTACCCCATCAAGTTTGAGCTTGTTTAATTCGTCTTGACGAGTACTTTGATAATATATGGTAAACAAGGTCTGATGACGGAGCTGAAATGTGGCCATAGGAGCTCCGTAATTAAACGACACAACCCCATTGAGTTTGGGCTCGTTTAATTCGTCTTGACATATACTTTGATACTATATGATAACCAGGGTCTGATGATAGAGCTAGAAGGTGGCCATAATAACTCCAACCCTATCGAGTTTGGGCTCATTTGATTCGTCTTGACGAGTATCTTGGTTTGCGTGAATATGCATCTCCAACAAAGTTTAACTGGCATTTTGTTCGGACCAGTGACCCACCAGCGACCACTAACGAAACTAGTTGGAGTATGTTAAAGACCATGAATACTACCCAATGAGATAAGTCGCATTCCTCAAAAGCATGGGAAAGTTTTTTTTTAGCAAAACAAGAATCAATATATAAAAAACTAATTTTCGTATCCAAATATGCTTTTGAATGTATAAAATGCTTACAAAAATGTACAATATCTTCCTAAAAGGTTACACGAATGCTTAAGAGCTTTTCTATCTTGTTACAAAGCCTGGCGATCGCGGGTTCGAGTCCCGCAAGGACAAATGTTAGTGTGATGAGCACGAGCGTTTGTACCTAAGTAAGGATGTTTAAAAACCTATTTAAGTATATTAATCTGTTATCTAGTCGACATAGCACAAGCATTGCTTAGTTTTCATCTAGCTAATCGGTGCGATTATGGAAACAATTTATAAATTTATTTCATTATTATTGGTATACCGTGGTAAAATAGGGGCCTCTTAACTCTTTATTGTAATGTAGATTGCGCCACGTATCACAGTAAGTTATAATTATTGAAATCAATAATTAGGCAAAATATACGTTTTGCGTTGAAGCACATAACTTTTTTCTCCTATGCATTAGGATCAAAATAAAAACATTCCGCGAAATGTTAAGCCTAAACCTTCAAGAAAAACCCTACTACCCTACCCCTACCCTTTCAATACTGGTCGTGAACTTTGAGGTACCGGGTCAAAAATGCCCAATATAACCTTTGGGGAAAAAGTTCGTTCCGTTTGTTATGAATGTGAATTATGTCTGATTGATTAGATGGATGACCCAATGCCAAGGTGAGCACGTGCCAAGGGCTGAATGTATGTATAAACATATACTAAAAAGTGACAAATAAAATTAAAGAAAAAAAAACTTTTTTAAAAACAAGCTTTTATTATTTGTTACTGAAATGAACTAAAAAGTTATAAATAAATTTATCTGATGAGAAAAATACCATTATATAGGTGGCATTTTTTTATTAATAAAAGCGTGTTACATTTTGATTGCAGAAGAAAAATAAGTACCTAATAAACTAAATGTTCTTTAATGTTTCTACAAAATGTAACACGTTTTTAATATAAAAAAATGCCACCTATATAATGGTATTTTTCTCATCAGATAAATTTATTTATAACTTTTTAGTTCATTTCAGTAACAAATAATAAAAGCTTGTTTTTAAAAAAGTTTTTTTTTCTTTAATTTTATTTTAATCCTATACCCACAAAACAAGCACCGGCTCCGGCTTCAATACTTAAATAAATATCGTGTGCTTTTAAGCAAGGCTGCGGCAAAAGATGCAGTTGCATTAAAATTGGCCTGAGCTGGACTACAATGTGTAATAGTTGTCGGGGTCTAAGCTGTTCTGTGGATTAATGTTTTTTTCCTATTGAGACTTTCATAATATTAAAATGGTTTGATTGATTCCGCTTACAGCTTTTTATTTACTGATGATACATTTACCCTATTACTAAGGCTCCGCTGTCCATCTGTTTGTTTATCTGTCTGTCGGTCAATCACCAGGCTCTATCTTATGAACTGTGATAGTAAGATAGTGGAAATTTTCACAGATGATGTATTTAAGTTGCCACTACAACAACGAATACTAAAAAACAGAATAAAATAAGCATTTGAAGTGACTCTCATACAACAAACGTTATTTTTTTTGCTGTTTTTACAGATAATGGTACGAAACCCTTCATGCGCGAGTCCGACCCGCACTTGGCTGGTTTTTGTATCTATTATAGTTGATAAAAAGTGAAAGTAACCGATAAAAGGGGCACTTTTCATGACATGAAGGGGTGTAGCGTCAGGTGCAGGGGGAGGCAGAGTTGTGAGTTTTGATCACCAAACTCGAAGAACATGCAACACAAGTTTCAAAACTGTACTATTAATTTGTTGGTATAAAAAGCATCAAAATTACCAGACTGAATAATAATAATAATAATAATATTATTAATGTCCACGGGCTACAATTCTAAGTGGGTCGGACTAGTCGTTGCAGAATTCACGGAATGAATTTCCCAAAATAGGGATTTTCGTCATTCGAATGCGAATCTTGCGATTACGTAATCGAATTTGAATTCGCATGATTTAAAAATACGTCCCCTGTCTTATCTGAATTGAAATGTTTTAAGATGAGTAGCAGACATTGATTGATATTCGAGCGCGCTTTTTCCCGCCGCAACGCTGACCGCCGATGTTTACGACGTGTCAAACGTGACTGGTGCCGTGACATGGCCTGTTTATTTTTTGAAATTTTACTGCAGACATAACAAATTGAGTGGCATAAGGCCGGAAGATTGTGATAGTTTGTTATTTTGAAAATAACCGGCCAAGTGCGAGTCGGATTTGCGGCTTGCGCACGAAGCGTTCGATTTTTGATTTTTCTTGTCGGTAATTAGCGTCAAGATTTACGTCTTCCGTACCGAATTTGCTTACGTTCTTTCAAAATATGTCTTGCAGAGAAAAAAATATCAGCTTAGGAACGATTTTACTTTATTAAGAATAGGAAATTGTTTATTTTGGTCGAGACTTACAACTTATTACATAAAAATAATATAACTTTCTAAAAGACTTAAAAAAAATCCGGCCAAGTGCGTGTCGTGCCACGTATAGAGTTTCTTAGTTGCCTGTCGTTACCACAATATATTTCAGCAATTACTTACTTCATTTAAGTTACTTTTTATGATGTTTTCCTCTAAGGAATTTTTGAACGACTAAGTTGAACGACTGTTGCTCTTTATCTGATATATCTTAAGCGTTATGATTTTCCCTAAAAGTTCATGAAAAGCATTATTATCATGAAAAAATTGGAACGATGCAGAGAAGATTAGCATGCCCCCTGCGCAAGGATGACACGCAAAATCGTGAAGAGTTCCACATTTTAGTATATGTACTTGCTTCGGCAGTACATATACTTTCCAGAATTTACAAGCCAATAGTTTAGCTATTAGAGGGGGACGCCCTGCTCGAACAAAAATTGGTTCTTTAAAGTTTAATATTTCGCAAACCGGTCCTTAGATCGAAAAATAGTCTTAGAAACCCCGTAGTCATTTTAAAGGACTTATTCAACGATATCCCACACGATGGGTTATACGATGAAAAAAATATTATTCCAACGTTACATGTATGGGAGCTGCCCTAAGATGAAAATTAAAAAAAAAATATTCTACCACTTTGTCGGTCGTGGACTCGTGGTAATCGTGGTATGTACATGGTCGAAAAGTTTTCCGTCAAATGAAATTCGGACAAAACATTTTCGATCTTATGACCACTAAAATTGTATGAAAGAAACAACAAAATTCTACACATTATCAAAGCTTAGCATGTAAGTTTATTTAGAAAGAAAAAGGAGAATAGAAGAAAATGAAAAACAAGACTAATGTTATGCCGTCCCTTGGTGTTAATATGAGTAGCTGGTGTTATAACGTGATTATTATTTTAGAAATAGAAATAGAAAATCATTTAGTTTTATAATCTTTTGTGCACCCTGTATAATATTGTTGATCATTGCGATTGTCCCTCTCAAATTAATATAGCTGAAAGTCTAAATGTGACTCATGATAAAAATCATAACGCCAGACAAAAATGACGAAAATAAAAAATAACAAAGCCGCGCAAAATTATCTCAACATCATCTATTGACGCACTGGGTCATACAAACGCCCCTTCGATAGTCTAAAAATACCAGCGTCTTGGTGTCTGGTCATAGTATTCCAGTCGCCTGGAGTCCTCTATACCGCTTTGACAGCTGAGAAATCATTTCCCGCGCTTTTTTTGCGTCAACAATTTGTGTAATTTTTTTTCCTACACAAGAACGTTGGGTGAAATTTGTAAAAATCTTTTTGGATAATTCCGAACTGAATAATGGCGTCCCAAATAATGCAAGTTTACGTGTTGATTTTATTAATTTCGTTATGTGTGGAAAGTAAAACTAAATCAACAGAAGAAGATTCGAAGGAGTCGGTGGAGAAAGTTCCTGAATTAAAACAGTTCAAGGTAGGTGTTCATTATTAAAATATTTTTACAAATTAAATACCTTAAAAATAAACAAATATTGGACAACATCACATACATTGCTCTGATCCTAAGGTAAGTAGCTAAAGCACTTGTGTTATAGAAATCAGAAACAACGACGGTATCACAACATCCAGACCCGAGCCAATATAGAAAAGTTCGTTTTCTACATTGACCCGACCGGGGATCGAACCCGGAACCTCAGAGATGGCGGCGCCATTTAAAGTCCGGCGTGCTCGCCTGTTGGCTACGGAGGTCGTCAAGTTTTTTTCTTTTTATTGTTTGTTTTGGGTGACTTAGGGCCGATTTTTCAAAAGCCAGATATCTTCTAACTGACGATTAAGTTTGACATGTTGACTGATTTCGTTTAGAATATGTGTCAAAATGACAATTTTATTCGTTGGATAAAAGCTAACTGGGAGTTTGAAAAACCGGCCCTTAATAAAATTACAAAACAATTGGATCTTCTGACGTTTAATGCCTTTAACAGCAGCAACAATTGGTTTTCTGCTGTTTCTTGTTAGTTACGTGGCAGGCAAGGGCTTAAAAGTATTTAAGCCAAGTTAATATTCAAGTAATATTTTATTCTGGTAGGAGATTTTCCTCACATCCGTGGGTTGTAAGTAGGTGGTTGTAAAATTGTAAAAACCGTTAGATTTTTATAATCTAACTTGAACCGTAACATTCTGCTTACAATTTTAACGCAATATTTTTTCGGTAGATTATAATCTTACGAAGTGTAACAGTTAGATTACAATCTGTCGAGCGTTAAATACCAGTACATATATCTTAATACAGGTGACTGAGTTTCTTGCGTCGTTTCTTCTCATCACCAGCCGATATGTCCAAAGTATTGTTTTCTCGATTGTCAGTTGTTTTCCTCTTTGTCATTTGTTTTCTCGATAGTCACTTGTTTTCTTAATCTTCATTTGTTTAACTGATTGTTATTTGTTTTTTCGATGCTTACTTGTGTTCTTAATCTTCATGTACAATCGTAAAATACTACTTACGGGACAGCCGTGCTAATTGGTTGTTGTACGCAGTATATTTGTCATCGGGATCATCGAGAACGTTCCTCGGTCGGCGGAATCGTTTATCAACATCGTTTTGGCAGGAGTAGGTGGCGGCTTTTACTACTAAGGGATTCGTCGAATGATTGACGGCTTTATCAAAGAAGAGTTGAGACGTTTCTTTCATAAAAGCGGCAATCGTCGGGATCTGGAGGTCTCGATGCAAATTAACATTACGATCATTTTGCCTTTTTTTTTTGACGGACCTATGATGGTTACCTATAAAGGTATCTTCCATCTTCACCGGACAGATCGGTGAGTACGGAGAGTACTCAACCGTGAGAGCAACCGGCTAGCGGGTACCTCGTGCGCGGCGCGGGCCCCGTACTAGCGGGCGCGATCGGACCGTGCCGGGTGCTCAGGGCACCCGGCCAAGTGATGAACCCGACTAGTGGTTGCACCGTCGTGGCTTTGACCTGCGCTACAGACTGGTCTGTGAGCGCAGGCCGGGCCACGCGGGCTCCAATCTAGTGGGCCCGTTCTAAGGGGGAGGGACTAGGCCTCAAGGGCGCCTCTGTAGGCTTGGACCTCGGCTTGGGCCGTCGTCCGAGGGGCGGACAGGCGAGAAGCGGCCAGGCACATGTCTGTGCCTGTCGAAATGAAAAGCGGGGCCTCGCACTCGCCGGCGAGTGCGCTGAGCAGAACTATTGCTTGACTGGTGTGTACTGAGGTGTTGATTGGCAAGTGCTAATTGGTTGTTATATGCAGTATAATCATCGTCGGGATCATCGAGAACGTTCCTCGGTCGGCGAAATCGTTTATCGACATCTTTTTGGCAGGAGTAGGTGGCGGCTTTGACTACTAAGGGATTCGAATGATTGACGGCTTTATCAAAGAAGCGTTGAGCCGTTTCTTTCATATAAGCGGCAATCGCTGGGATCTGGAGGTCTCGGTGCAAAATCATTTTGCCAGGCTCACGGCCCTACTCTTAATCCTAACTTACATTCAGATTATTGACTAAAGCATGATAGTAAGACATGGGTAACAAAACTAGAGACAAGAACAAATACATCTTACATCCCTCGTGTACATCTAGATTTAGAGGAAGACGTCCGATGTTTTAGTCATATTCCTTTCTAAGGGATTTTGCTACTACCTACCTAATGCATTACATTTTTTGTATGGTCTCCTACCTACATAAAGTTTAAGCATCATACCGTCCTAAACTCTGATATGGGGGACAGGGACAGCCTATAACCTTTACCGGTCTTGCTCTCGGTTTCATATATTTCCCGCGTGAGCAAGACGGCCTACAGGTGACTCTTCTCACCCGGTACCTTTACCATTAACCTTTACCAAACCCTACCTACCACGGCTTTAGCTATTAGGTTTGATATTACATTTATTAAATAAAACGAGCCCTGCGGGGTAACCATGAACTCTTAAAACAATCTGAAAGCTGTCAAATCTGTCAATTTTGGTACGTCATTACATACAAAATTTGACAGATTTGAGATTGTGTTAAGAGTTCGTGGTTACCATCCATCCATCCATCCATCAGCCGAAAGACGTCCACTGCTGGACATAGGCCTCCCCCAAGGATTTCCACGAAGATCGGTCCTGTGCCACCCGCATCCAGCGGCTTCCCGCGACCTTCACCAGATCGTCGGTCCACCTTGTGGGGGGCCTACCAACACTACGCCTTCCGGCCCGTGGTTACCGCCCTGAGCTAATTTACAATAACTTATAACTAGGCCTACATAGAAAATACCTTTTATTTATAACATTAAATCATAAACTTAGATAACATTGCATCGATGATCGAGGATTGCGCCTGTCCGTAACAAAGGGTGCGTTCAAAAAAACGTCTACGCTTTAAAACGGACTGCTAGCAGGCACAAAATAAAAAAAATACAGAAAGTCCACTCCCACCGTTCTCAATGCGGATAAAAACCTATTTGCAAAACAGAACACAGTCAGTGGAAGTAGCGAAACTTGACTCAAATTCAATAGTACAAATATTTAAATCAGACTTTCTGAAAAATGACTTTGGAGTCCCACAGGGAAGCGTTTTAGGACCGCTATTATTCTTAATTTATATTAATGATCTCCCAGAGGTGACTAGACACCGATGTGTCTTATTCGCTGACGACATATCTGTAGTAGTTAGTACAGATAGTAAATTGACTTTAAATAAACATATAAATGACATTAATAATACAGTTAAAACAATAATTACATGGCTCCAAAATAATAATCTTCGTACAAATATTGACAAAACATATTTTATTAATTTTAATGACATTCTTTATCAGACTATTGACATTCAATTCGAAGGTCAACAGCTAAAAGGTACAAGCATGACAAAATTTCTTGGTATTTGGATTGACCAAAAATTGGATTGGAAGAAGCAAGTGGAAATTGTGTGCAACAGAATTAATAGATTCTCTTATGCATTGTATAAATTAACTAAAGTAGCCAGCAAAAGTACTGCACTTACAGCATACTTTGCTTATGTAGATTCTGTATTGCGATACGGTTTAATTATGTGGGGAAATAGCACTAACGCTAATAAAACATTTATTGCGCAAAAAAAATGTGAAAGGGCTATATGTGGCACTGCACCAGATGAGCCATGTAAGCCAATATTTAAATATTTAAAAATCTTGCCACTTCCATGACTTTATATTTTTGAAGTTGGTAAATTTGTAAAACTAAATATGCACAATTTTATACAAGCAAAAGATATATATATCCGGAATACCAGAAACGGCAATAGGCTGGTTTCCGATTTAATACCCAAGAGTGCGAGATTTAAAAAAAATTGCTACTGGATGTGTATTATAATATATAATAAAATACCCCATACAATAAAAGACTTGCCCTTCAGTAGGTTTAAAGTGACATTTTATAAATGGCTTAATGAACATTGTTTTTATTCTGTAAATGATTTCTTAAATTTCAATTGTTAATTTAAATATTATGTTACGTATTGTTGACATTTTTCTATATTAATTGTATTGTTTAGTTGTGTTGTATAATTTTTTTATTTATTATTGACATCGTATTTATTGCTCTCAATTAATTTTATCTAATATTTGCATGCTATTTGTAAATGGCTGAAAAAGCTGAACTTTAAACCACAATTCTATCTAAAATGTACCTTTTTCACATGCAAATAAATTTCATTTCATTTTATTTCATTTAATTTCAAAAACAACTGCCTAAATCGGGCTGAGTCCCGGGTTGCTATTCTGGATTTTTGAAATAAGTTAGTGTAATTTATTACACCGATACATCGATTAGTTATACGTTCATCTTATCATTCGTCCAGACCTAAATGGGACGACAATGCATTATTTTTTATAAAATCATGTACATAGAGGTATACAAAAAAAGTCAAAAGATCTCGACATCTCACACGTGACACGACGACGCTAACTATGCTATGGTGCCTTGCCGCCATTTTACGGACATTTTGCTATGGTGTTATACCTAGTTATCCCGCCAGAAACATTAATGTTAAAAAGTGCACCGAGTTGGACCAAAACAAAAATGTAAAAAGCGAATAAAAACTTGAAGAACGTATAATCAAAATTTTGTGTTATACACAGACATCTAACACACTTCATCAGTAATAAAAATGCTTATCCATATTTTTATTATCTCGTAGCAATAAACAAATGCGCAGTAAACACTCGCGACTTCGCGAGTGACAGTCCGACTGAAGTTCTATCCCAGACTGCCCGAGATGGCCTGTAAACGCAACTGACAACTGCGTTGGAAAAAAATGACCAATATCAACAGCTAAGCGTGCGGTCCTGCAAACACACGGCTTACGTCCGGCTCAAAACGTCGTATTTGAAAGAGCCCTTATATCGTCGAGTTTAGGTATATGCGTTGTCAACAAAACAACATTCAGCAGTAATTGAAAAACATTTTAAAACAATTTAAAATTCTATCTATGTCGATCTTCACAAGCGACGGCATTGGATCTATTTCAAAATATTATTAAAACATAAGAATAACCGCGAATTGCCGTTTAAAATAATATTGGGTGCATAAATTTTGACGTTCGCCGGTTTATAGCAGCAACCGACGTTTTAATGGCGAACGCGAAACTAATTTAAACACAACAGCGATGGCTGATGAGTAGGTTCACTGTTCAAAATGTGGACAAATAAATAATTTATAGTGACATTACAAGGAAAATAACAATGAATTAAAAACTACATTTGAAACAATTAACTTTGAAATAATTAATTGGCAATCCACGATTTTGCGACTGCATCGATACTGCATCGCGTTTCTGTGACTGCGATCGATCGCTAACATCCAAGACTAGTCTGGTACTAGTACAGACAACCAGTACAAACTCACAGTACATATTTAGGTTTCCGCACCCAAAGTGTCAAACGGGACCCTTATATTACTAAGGCTCCGCCTGCCCGTCTGTCTGTCTGTCTGTTCATCTGTCACCAGGCTGTATCTCATGAACCGTCATAGTTAGACAGTTGAAATTTTCACAGATGATGTATTTCTGTTGCCGCTATAACAACAAATACTAAACATTTAAATAATACAACAAACGTGATTTTTTGCCGTTTTCATAGATAATGGTACGGAACCCTTCATGCGCAAGTCCGACTAGCTCTTGGTCGGTTTTTTTTTTGTGCTAATGACCAGGTTACACACAAAACGCAATGTGGGTCATAAGTAAAGCAGAGGATAATTATTAATTATTTAAAATGCGTTCAGGCAGGATTTCCCGGCGGTTAATATTGTTTACAAACACCAAGAAATGCCAAGGTCAGTTGACGCAAGAGTGTCACGCAATACCTTCCAGGAGCAAAATGATAATACGGCGACAAAGTGTTTAACTAAGCGTTTTCGATCAGCTGGTGATATACAAAAACTTTTCCTATGGGAGCCACGTCGAAATCGTGATTTCATTTTCAGATGCCCCATACTTTATCATGGAGGTATGCGAGTAAGTTTGTTTGGAGCAAGCAACTAAAAAAATTATCGGATTCGATGTTGCTCCAATAGAAAAAGTCATTGTACATATGACCAGGTGACCACGTGGTTTTAAAAAGTGTCCTATTTCTCATACATCATGTAGAATGGTTATTTTGTCAATTATTTTGTTCGAAAATTCTGCGAATAATTAAATCTATGTACGGTTTTATGTTTGCTTGTCTCTGTCGCGAACGCGAACCGCCACCTTTAGGTACGCTTCGCTGCGCGAAGCCTAACACTCGGCCGGGTCGCAGAGACCACTAAATAGCTTAGCCCTACCACCGCTTCGATTAGTAGTCCCGAAGCGGTGGTAGGGCTAAGTTTTGTTTTGGGACGTGTATAAGTGCCCGGAAGAGGGCCTATATACCAATAAATATTTTTTTTTTTCTATTTATTCTTAATTTAAAATACTACATTACTATACATATAAGTAATTGTAGGACCAACAACATTGTCCACATAGATATAGTGTTTAAGTTGAGAGCAGACATCTGATGAAGTTAAAATAAAACTAAATTTGAATTTGAATTTAGAGGGGCACCCCTAGGCTGGGCATCTTCTGGGCCTCAATTCTGCAAATTTAAAAGTGGCATATTTTAATATCAAGTATTTCATTGTAATTATTTAACACATTTGGTAGGTACAAATTTAAGTCTTAAATTGAAGTTTAAGACTTAATTTTAATTCGAAGTAATTAAGTCTAAAACTTTAATTTGGTATTCTGCTCCTTTTTAAAGTTTTTAGAAGTAATTAAGTCTTAAACTTCAATTTAAGACTAATTAATTATTATATAAATTATTTAAGACTTATATTTCTACTTTGTCTTAAATTGAAATCTTTAAAAAGTAGCGACATACCACTTTTGTCAAACAATCACAATGAGATCCATTAAAATATTCAATTTTGCCACTTTTAAATTAGTAGAATTTGGGCCTAAGACTTGCGACATTGCCCAGTGTAGCTGAAGAGGGGGCTTTCTTCAAAGGCCATTAGCGATAAAAAGCAAAAGTACACTTTATGCAAACCAGTTTTAATCATCTGATTGCCCTACAATGTCTCCTCCTTTCATCCCATTGCCCGAAATAATCATCCTGGCCAATTCACAAATTTACGTCAGATACTACCGATAATCTGAAATCCTGGCCGCGAGCCAGCGCGATTATTTTATTCATATTACAAGTGTTGAGAATACACGTATGTGACCTATTTGCAGACTGGGTAATGGCCTGTATACTAAAACTAAACTGATCTACAAACAAAGGGTGTTGTAAAAAATAACGGATTACTTCTTATATAACAACGTAAGAAGTAATAAAAAGCTCGTAGCAAACAAAGGTTGGACAACATCACATATTATACATTGCTCTGATCGTGAGGTAAGTTAGCTAAAGCACGCGCGTTAAAGAAATCAGGTACAACAACGGTACCACGATACCCAGACCCGAGACAATATACTTTAAAAAGTTCGCATACTTTATTGACCCGGCCGGGACTCGAACCCGAGAGCTAAGAGATGGCGACACCGCCAGTCCGGCGTTTGCGGTGCGTCTCTTGGCTACACAGTTCATTAAATAGGTACATTACCAGAATATTACAAGACAGAGTAACAATAATGTTAAAACTAACAAAATACTGGTCAAATTATTAAATAAAAATATACAAAAACGGTACATTAACTAAATATATATAAATAATAAATAAATAAATAAACTTTATTTTCTAAAACACATGTAAGGTCTTACAGTACGCACTGTACACAGTGACTTCTGCACTAAGCAAGCTGCTTGTTTTGCGGGAGCCGGGTAACAATTAACAAGTTATGCATGCACAAAATTTACATGACATGTTTACATTACATTTACATAAAAAGCTATAAAATAAATTAATTTTTAAAATTTTAACCAAATTTAAGTAAAATAAGGGGTGCGTGTGCGTGCGTGTGTGTGTGCGTGCGTACTTTTTACCCCAGTCCATGGTTCCTATATAGAAATAACGCAGACGAAGTCACGGGCAGCCGCCAGCCATTAGCATTAATTTATGATGGGAGGATATGTTGTGTGAATTCGCGTTTATGAAACCAATAAACCAATAAAACCAATAAAACCAATTTATTTTTGCAAATAGGCTTAAACTAAGCACTTTTACACGTCCCATTGTTATTTTATTCCCTACCACTGCTTCGGGACAAGTTTGGGCTAGCGCCGAGAAGAAGCAGCGCAAGAAACTCGGTCACTATTGTCAGCCTCTTTTAAAAAGTTTTAAATATACATAACAAAATATTAAATTACAAGATAAATGCACCTGTGCGAGCAAGGCAGTATTTATATCCAAACATTTTTATCATTTAAATAATCTATAACAGTATAATACCCTTTTTTTATGAGAATATTTTTTACATGAGCTTTAAATTTAAGCATGGGCAGTTCAGCAATAGATGCTGGTAATTTATTAAAAAAGCGAATACATTTCCCCATGAACGAATTTCCCACTTTATGCAGTCTGAAATCTGGAACGGCAAGCTTATCCTTATTCCGGGTGTTAAAATTATGAATGTCACTTTTCTTAGGAAACTGATCCATATGTTTGCGAACGTAAATGATATTTTCGTAAATAAATTGCGAAGCTACTGTCAGTATATTAATTTCTTTAAACAGTTGTTTTAACGAGTCACGAGGTCCAAGGTTATAAATTGCTCGTATAGCTCTCTTTTGTAATTTAAATATAGAGTCGATATCTGCTGCTGAGCCCCATAATAGAATTCCATATGACATAATGCTGTGAAAATAGCTAAAATATACCAATCTTGCCGTTCCAACATCAGTCAATTGTCTTATTTTCCTCACGGCGTAAACAGCAGAGCTAAGTCTTCCTGATGGAGTCTCAATATGAGCACCCCATTGCAAACGGGAATCCAAAGTTATTCCCAAAAAGGTAGTGGAACTAGATGTATCAAGTCGTTCACCTTTTATAATTAAATGTGTTGGGACCAGTTTTACGTTTGGCATTGTGAATTTAATACACTTTGTTTTATTTGCATTGAGCAAAAGATTATTAGTAGTGAACCAATGCAATACTTGAGAGAGAGCATTATTTACATCGTCAAACGAATCTTTACCTCTTTTGATTTTGAAAATCAATGAAGTATCATCTGCAAACAACACTGTCTCACAGAGGTCTTTCGTAAAATATGGAAGGTCATTTATATAAATTTAAAAAAGCAGGGGTCCTAATATCGATCCCTGCGGCACGCCCATAGTTAGAGGGGAGCCAGAAGACTCAGTTCCATTAATACAAACTTTTTGTGTTCTGCCTGTGAGATAAGAGTTTACCAAATCTACGGCATCATTAGAAACACCATAATGTCTAAGTTTTTTTAGCAAAGTTTGATGGTCCACACAATCAAACGCCTTGGAAAGATCACAAAAAACTCCCAAAGCATCCCGCCTACTCTCCCATGCATCAAACACGTGTTTTAAAAGTGCAACTCCAGCATCAGTAGTGCTTCTACCCTTTGTAAAGCCATATTGTTTGTTATGTAAAAGTTTATTCAGGACAAAGTGAGATAAAAGTTGATTAAAAATTACTTTTTCAAATACTTTACTGAGTACTGGTAAGATTGAAATCGGTCGAAAATTGGAGGGGTCATTTTTCTCGCCAGACTTAAATAAAGGAATAATTTTACTAAATTTCATCAATGTAGGAAACTGTTTGTCATCAATACATTTGTTAAAAATTATTGCAAGATAAGGGGCTATTGTGTATAGAATTGTATTGAAAATATTGACTGAGATTCCCCATAAGTCCTCAGTTTTTTTCATGTTTAATTCCCTAAAAGTTTTTATTACTACATCGGGGTTAATATATCTAAAATGAAATGGAGTTGTACACTCATCAACACCCGCCCTGAGAAGGGATTCAGCTAGTTCGGCAGAGGAAGCCAGTTCCCTAGTTGTAGAGGGAGCTATGTTTGAAAAGAATCCCTCAAAAGCATTGGCAACCTCTGCATTTGAATTAATTAGTTTATCCCCAATTTTAAGAGAGTAAGCACGATCATTTGGTTTATGCCTACAGGTTTCTTTATTTATAATGTTCCATGTAGCCTTTGCTTTATTATCAGAACTCCGAATAATATTACGCAGATGATTTGATTTTGCAGAGGCACATACTTTTTTAAATATTTTAGAGTAACGTCTCACATGGTCAATAATCTGCGGGTTCTGAGAGCTTGCTTTAAGACTATACAAATCATATAATGTTTTTCTACTTTTATAAATACCGGGTGTTGCCCATTCGTTAAACTTACATCTCAGTTTATTTGCTTTTATATTTTTTTGTGTAAAGATTTGATCAAATTCGTTTTTAATCAATCCAAAAAGATTCTCATATAAAAAATCGACACTATCGCTATCACTTGATTTTAATGAATTTATGCCATCACAAATTTTTTCCTTAAATCGGTCTATTCTATTTACCGTTATTGGCCTACAAACAGCATCTACAATTCCTCGGACAAAATGGTGCTCAAACGATGCCTTTTGTCCGCTGTGGTCAGATCTCAAATAATTTATAATTGATTTATCTATTACAGTGCTATTGCAAAAAATATTATCTAAACAAGTAGCTGTTGTGGGAGTCACTCTCGTAGGTTCATTGAATAAGTTTATTAAATTAAATGATTTAAAGAGATTATGGAAACGATAACGATTTGCATTCTGTGAATTTACTAATATATCAATGTTAAAATCGCCACATACAACTACTTTCTTATTAGAAATACAGACTTTTTTTAAGACCTCTTCCATAGCGGTTTCAAAAAGCTGGTAATTAGCAGATGGGGGGCTGTAAACGCTTATTATAATATACTGCTCTAGCTCAGCACATGCTAGTTCGATAGTTCGTTCAATCGAAAGTGACACTATATCTTTCCGTTCCTTGTATTTTAACTGACTATTTAACAATATAAGTGACCCCCCTCTAGTAGCAGACTTCCTTGTGAACGAACTACCAATTTTATAATTTTCAATGTTAATCATCAACTCATATTGGTTGAACCAATGCTCTGTTAAACACATAACATGTACATTTAAATCTTGTAAGAATAAGGATAATTCTAACTCTTTGCCAGCCAAGCCTTGCATATTCTGATGAACAATATTAAAGGTAGACTTGGCTTTTGTCTGCTCTCTTAGTTTAAATTAGAAGAGATTGTCAAGGGAATAATATTTAAATTAGTACTAGTACTAATATGTTGGTCACAGTCTATTTTTTGTTTTAACCAATTATTGTTAATATTATATGCTAACAAGTTAGCAATTTGTTTTTTTAAGTTATATGGCAGGTGTAAAGAGCCGCCCGTTAATACAAATTTATTGTTAGTAAATTTGTTTGTGTCGAAAAACACAAACTTGTCACTATGACGTTCTGTCAAATTAAAAAATAAACTATTCAATAGATGATTTTTTTCATTTTCTTCAGTTGTTTGGTACCTACAGTATGGTAGGGCACACAAAACAACTTTTTTTACATCAAGGTTCGTTAGGATAGAAAAGTTTTGAATAATATTTTTTCTTGTTGTGTTCTTACTATTCCCTATTAAAATTATAATAACTGTTTCATTAGTAAATTTACTGTGTTGAATGCGTTTTATAATTTGGTCCCATGACGCATCTGGCATACAAATATTAGTTAAATTATGATTAATAGACTTATGTAACAATGGGCCGTAACCAACTCCTAACCTATCTGAGAAAACAATAACATTACTTTCAATCTTACATGGGGATACTTGAGTGTGAGATGTAGACATTGAAGACTGCTGGCTGGCATCCATCTGTTGACTTTTGTCTAGTTGTGTGATTTTAATATTTGGTAGTGATTTAAAATCTAAATTAGAATTTTCCAATTCTAAAAGTCTATTAGTAGCCAGGATATGCTCGTTAATTTGTTCCTGGGAAGAGTTATATTTTGTTGTCATAAATTGCAATAATTCATGCAACTTTGAGATGTCAGCCTGAAGCCTTCCAATGATAGGTTCCAATATGTTACATGTAAGTAACATTTTAAACATGTGAGAATCGTTACATGTGAATGCCATGTGAATTATGGTACAATTTATTTGAAAACTACCCGTAATAAAATTAATTAATAAAAAACCCGACTGCGTAAAAAATGAACTTTAAAGATGAAAACAAGATTTAAAGAATCAATTTGCAGTCGGAGGCATCAAATCTATGTTACTTGATTCGACTTTAGAAAAAGAATCCGTGTAGAAACACGGATTTAAATTACTTAATTAGGTACTAACGCAGTTTATACCAAGTCAATCATCATTATGCTGTTAATGGATTTGATGCCTCCGACTGCAAATTGATTCTTTAAATCTTGTTTTCATCTTTTAAGTTCACTTTTTACGCAGTTTTTGGATTTTTTAAATTAATTAATTTTATTTTTGACTTTTTAGTTTGTAGTGTCCTACTACTACTTTTCAATGAACTATAAAGCCTTATTTGTAACTCGAGTATGTGGTATCTGAAATCGGTTTTTCCCGTTTAATTCATGTACCAATAGGAATTCCGGGTAATAACATAGCCTATGTCACTCCCACAACTGAGACGAATCTAATGACATACATTCTGTCAAAAAAGTTTCGGGAATTGATGATTTGTTTATGGCTCCAAATTCAAAATTATATATACAGGGTGTCCCAAAATTAGCACGTCACAGTGACACCAGAGATAGATGGGCCTAAGATGCATCGAACAAGCCTAACATGTCCATAGAAAATTTTTATAGTTTTGAGTATGGCCAATTTTAGAATGTTTTTAAAAAATTACCCTTTTTCATAAACTTTGTATCAGATTTTTTTACAGAGCTGTTTATTTTACTTTTTTTGTAAACCTACGCCTTTAGCAACAGTTGCTTTTGAAGAAACAATCATTATCTAGACGGTAAACAGTGTGAAATAACGACAATCGTTAGTCAATCTCAATCTAATTTTTACCCAAAAAAAATGAATATTGCGCCGCCGCGAATGAGACGTAAACATTAGCTCCGCGTAAAATATTTCTAAATAGTGATATTTCTACGATTCTCATATCAATAGTGATTTATAACTAAAATAAATGACACAATTAATAGTGACTATTGTTATCTCGGACTTTACGGCGACTTTTCGACGGAATAAGAAATTATAACAAGATTTTGCTTAGTGATCCAAAAGGAAATTGAGTGAAGTTACAAGTGAAATATCATCGAGAACAGTTATAGATAAACAAAAACAAACCAACACAATTTTGATAATACAGTGTATCAAGCTAAATAAGTGTAATAACATTAAAATAACAATTTATTCGTGCTGTTTTTATGTTCGTGAGTTCAAATTACCCTCCTACACTCGAAAAAAACACGAACGGTCGCTCAAATAAAGTGTTCAACGAAATGGACTTTGAACCGCCACGCTAAGCCAGTAACTTCAGCTACGGAGCAACTATCTGCTAATTTTCGTTGCCTGGCGTATGGAACCATTGGTGTAGTGTGAAAATTGAGGGACTGAACGATTGAATATTCTGAGTTCGAACCCAAACCCCAAAAACATATTTTATTATTTTTGTTTTTTATTTTAAAATTGTTTTCGTATTTTTTTTATTTTTATTTAATAAGGAAAAAAAGAAATGGCACTAATTTGCACGGGCTGTCTTCAAGAAATTCCGAACAGAAAATATCTTATATGTAGTCAATGCAAAGATAAATATGACCTACAATGTGCAAATGTTTCCATACAAAGATTTTTAAATACCATGACAGTGGATCACAAAGCATTATGGAAATGCGATAGATGCCGTCTGAAAGGACCTAGAAAGGATAATACAAATACCCCTATCTGCCAACAACAACCTGCTAAAATAAATTCACATGAGACTGAGATGAACACTACTTTCTTAAACGACAACATTACCATAAGAACTAAATCAACAAATGCACGGCACATTGATGATATGCAAAGCACTATAGAGGACTTAAGCATTTTGGATAACACCCTCGATACAGAAAATTACATAGTAAGGTCGAATGACGAAATGTTTCAAGAACCTACAAATCAGACCATAACACTACACCAATTTGAAAATCTTTTGGATGAGAAATTAAAGGCAAATAAACAATCTCTACTAAGCGATCTTATGGAGAACATCAGAACGCTAATCTCAGGGGACATGGCAAAAATAAAAAAAGATATTACGCAAACAACCGATAAATTAATAACAGAACAAATAACTATTAGAGAAAACTTAGCCAGTTTAAATAGCAAAATATCAGATTTAGAATGTAAAAATATCAGACTACGAGAAGAAGTGAAAATTATTCAAAACTCCCTAAACCATCAAAATACTCAGCAACATGAAAGTAATTTTGTAAACGAGAACAGGAACGACATAAACGCCAATAAAAAGTTTGTAATTTATGGATTGGAAGAACGTGCTTGGGAAACTGAAATGGAATTACATGACAGAGTTTCTTATCTTTTTCAAGTTCCTAAACATCAACTTATCAGGCTACCTGGAAGAAATAAAAAGAATTGGGAACCAAAAAGGTCATCGTAGACCTCTATTAGTAGAATTGTTGAGCAAGAATAAAACAAACTTCATACTAAAAAATCGGCTTGCCTTCAAAAATACCGGCATAGCTGTTTCTGAGATTGTAAATTTTTGTTTTTAGCAATTCCATGCAAGGTTTAATTGAAGATAAATAACACTTGAAAAAAGTCATCGACCTCAGGTGGGACTCGAACCCACGTCCCATCGCATACCGGGCGAGTGCTTTGACCACTAAGCTACCGAGGACGTCACGTGACAAGATGAAATTCCTCAAGTGTTTTTTCTCGCTGTCAAAGCCAGCGTATTCTGATCAATGTTGTAGCTATATGTATAGCTGAGTAGTATACTACCGTCAACACCCTATAGAAATATTTTTACAAATATTTGACTATTGGTTAAGATCAGAAATGCTTAAACATTGTAAATTTTTGTTTTTAGCAATTCCATGCAAGGTTTAATTGAAGATAAATAACACTTGAAAAAAGTCATCGACCTCAGGTGGGACTCGAACCCACGTCCCATCGCTTTCTGAGATGCTGGACAGAGAACAGTTAAAACACAGGAAAAAACTTATAGAAAACCTAATACTGGCGAGAAAAAATGGTCATAGAGCCATAATCAGCAACAACAAACTAATAATTGATGGCAAGGAATTCATACCGACGCCGGATAACGAATCGAATTTGGAAAATAGCATTTATCAACTGGAGGTGGGCAAAGATGAAACGAATACTTCAATCGAGTCACATGCCAGCAAATCCCAGAAAATAAACGACAGAAACCCAAAGCAAAGCACACAAACCCGGTTTTTTCGGAGAAAATAGAAGCCATGTGGTTCTTTTTCAAAACATCTGCAGTTTAAACAAGAAACGACACCTACTAGAGTCACTAACAGAGGAAGATACAAGCCTGCAGATTATATGCCTCTGCGAAACTTGGATAACTCCATCAAAGCTTGATCTCCTCTACCTGGATGGCTTTAAGCTTGCTACATGTTTTAACCGGACAAACTATGACGGTGGCGGCGTCTGCATTTTTATAAAAGAAGATCTTATTTGCGAGGAACTGTGTGAACTTTCAAAATTGTCAATAGAGCTGGTATTTGAAACCTGTGCTATAGATATTCCTTATTTAAACTTAATTATAGTGACTATATATTATCCAGATAAAAAAAGAAATCCAGAATTATTATTTAAATCGTTAAAAAAGCTCTTGCAATGCTTGTGCCGGAAAAAATATAACAAAAGAGATATCATAATCGGAGGTGATTTTAATATAGATATGCTAGTTACGTCAACACAAGCTTCTGCGCTACTGGAGTTAATGGCAAGTTTCAATTTTTATCAACACGTAAAAGAGCCTACCAGAGTGACTAACCATAGTGAGACTTGCATAGACCTCGTTTTCACCAACTTCCAATGTATAAATTCTATAAGTGTAAAAGAATTAGGACTCTCTGACCACAAAGGAGTATTAACGAGTATTCCTAGAGACAATCACAAACCACGCAAAATACTATTTACAAATAAAAGAATTTTCAATGAGGCTAATATAAACAATTTTTTTAATAGAGTAAATTTTAGTGAAATTATTAGTCTGGATAGAAATGTAAACGAGAACTTCGAGTCATTCTCTAGCTGTATACAATTGATTTTAAACGAAACGATACCTAAAAAAGAAGTTAAAATAAAAATAAACCGAAAAAAACAATGGCTAACTTTTGGCATAAAAAGTCGTGTAAAAATAAAAGACTCCTAAAATTTTTGAATTCAAAAACGAATAATCCTATACTCGGTCAAAATTATAAAATATATGAAAAAATATTTAAAAAGGCAGTAAATACATCAAAAAAATTAAATAATATCAAAAGAATAAATGAATCTAATAATATCGTCAAAACAATGTGGCACATAATCAAAGAAAATACTAATAAAATCCCTTCAAAAAACAACATAAATTTAAAATTAAATATTAACAGGACTGAAGTAGATGATCCGAAAAGTATTGCAGATATTTTTAATCAATTTTACATTTCTATAGGAGACAATGCTGATACATCCACTAAGATCCCACTTGGGCGACCCGTACTTAATATATCAGAGAACTCAATGTTCCTCGGTGAAGTCACTATAAAAGAAATCGAAAAAATTATAAAAGATTTAAAAAATAAAAAAAGTTTTGGCCATGACGAGCTTCCCCCAGTTCTAATTAAAAAATGTGTACACATAATATCAGCTCCTTTATCTTACCTCATTAATCAGTCGTTTGTTGAAGGTGTAGTGCCGGACATGCTAAAACTAGCAGTAATAAAACCGCTTCATAAAAAGGCGACAAAAAAGACCGCAATAATTATCGTCCAGTGGCGCTTTTGTCAACATTTTCAAAATTTTTTGAAAATGCTATGGCCTCTCGTTTGTACTCTTATTGCGAAAAATTTAATATATTTAACGACAATCAACATGGATTTCGTAAAAACAAGTCAACATCACTAGCCGTATTCAAATATACACAACATATTCTAAATATAATAGACAGTAAAAAGCATGCCGTGGGTCTACTCCTAGATATGAGTAAGGCTTACGGCCGTGTTCTTTACCATATACTTTTAAAAAAACTAAATGGTATAGGTGTCAGAGGGCCGGCGTATAGTTGGTTTGAGTCTTACCTCAAAAATAGAACCCAATACGTAGAAATAGAACATCATGATCATAAAACGGGAAAAATTTTCAAAGTCAAATCGCAAAAACTTAATGTCCCTAAATCAATACCGCAGGGTAGCGTACTCGGCTGTGTGTTATTCCTGATATACATCAATGATCTTCCTAACGTAATAGACAGTCCGTGCACATTATTCGCCGATGATGTGTCTGCATTGATCTCATGTAAAAACAAAATCGATCTAAACAATAATTTGGAACAAACTTTGTTAAAAATAAATAACTGGCTAAAAGATCACAACCTCGAAATAAATTTTGTAAAAACTAAACTTATGCAGTTCGGACCATATCAAAGAGACCATATCAAAAATTACAAATAGATTATACCTTTCAAAACATTAAACTAGAAAGTGTTGGCGCTTATTCACTGCTGGGTATAGACATAGATACTCACATGAATTGGAAAAACCACATTAATAAAATTGCTGCACAATTGTCCAGGTTTACATATGCGTTGTATGAACTAAAAAAGTCGAGCGATAAACAGACCGCATTAAATGCATATTACGCGTATGCGCATTCCTGGCTTCAATATGGAATCATTTTGTGGGGAAATAGCGTAGATACTTTAAAACTATTCAAACTTCAAAAGAGATGTCTGAGAATTATTGTGAACATTAACCAAAGAACTAGTTGTCGACCGTTTTTTATTAGCGTACGAGTTCTTACTCTCACATGTATATACATATATACTCGAAATGAGCATTTTTGTAAGAAAATACACACATCTCTTTCCCCAGCAAGAACGACCAAAAAATTTAAGACCGCGTCAGAGATTAGCCCCTCCCAGTTCCAAATTGCATTTGGTGCACACTGGTCCATTCGCTATGGCTGTAAAAAACTATAATAAAATTCCTGAACTCATAAAAAACGAAAAAAACATAGACAAATTTAGGAAAGTGTTACAATCGTATTTATTAGAAAAATGCTTCTATTCGTTGCAAGAGTTTTTAGATTTAAAATAATCTTATGTTAATATATTTAATGGTAGCGGCTATTTTATAAGTATTTGTCGTGTTAATTCTAACTCTGGATTCTAAAAGCAGTCTAAATTAGGTTCGTTTTGGTTAAATATTGATTTTTGATAATTATGTTTTCGCAATTATTTTTACTTTAAATTATAAATCTCTATGTTGCGATGCCCTAACAGGGTTCATGTCATGGTACTGTAAACAAATACATATAACACCTTTGTAAACCACATGAGTGCAATAAATATATTGAATTTGAATGGCTTCAGCTATGAGTAGCAACCGTGAATAAAAATTATATCAAACATAATGAACAAATACCATTAAAAACTTCCCTATGCTATGGCGATTCCAAAATGGTATAACACTTATATCGCAATCAAAAAAAACTAACAAATTTGAGTCATTTCTCATCAAAGTCGTCCCCAAGTCAAATTATTAACAGAACATACAGGAAGTCCTGCAGTTCCCATGATCAAGTAGATATGAAATTATGTGAAATTTTTTATTTATTTTACCTGGCTAAGCAATTGGGAGGGAAAAATGATAATAAAACCGGCCAAGTGCGAGTCGGACTCGCGTACGAAGGGTTCCGTACCTTTATCTGTAAACCCGGCAAATAATCGCGTTTGTTGTATGGGAGCCACCTTAAATATTCTAGTTTTTAGTAATTGTTCTTATAGTAACAACAGAAATACATCATCTGTGGAAATTTCAACTATCTAACTATCATGGTTCAAGAGATACAGCCTGGTGACAGATGGGCAGACAGCGGAACCTTAGTAATAGCCTAGGGTTCCGTTTTACCCCTTGGGTTGGGAACCCTAAAAACTTAGTTAACCCTTTAACGCTGCTCACGCCAAAATGGCACCTGGTCTGGATGTAGACATTATTTGAATAGTGCCAGAGCAGATTGGTGTGAACTGCGGCGTAGTGTATATTATATTTACATAGGCCTGTATCCAGCAGCTTCCTGCAACCTCCAGGTCGTATGTCCGCCTCGTGGGGGACGTCCCACGCTGCACTTGCTGGTGCAGCGTGGGACGTGGCCTCAATTCCAGAACCTTTCTGACCCATCAGCCGTCAGTTCTACGTATTATGTGCGCCGCCCACTGCCAGATTAACTTGTTAATCCGTCGGGCTATATCTGCGATACAATAAACGCGATTTTTTGCCGGGTTTACAGATAAAGGTACGGAACCCTTCGTACGCGAGTCCGACTCGCACTTGGCCGGTTTTATCATCCTTTTCCCTCCCAATTGCTTAGCCAGGTAAAATAAATAAAAATTTTCACATAATTTCATATCTACTTGATCGTGGGAACTGCAGGACTTCCTAATATGTTCTATTAATAATTTCACTTGGGGACGACTTTGATGAGAAATGACTCAAATTTGTTAGATTTTTTTTTATTGTGATATAAGTGTTATACCATTTTGGAATCGCCATAGCATAGGGAAGTTTTTAATGGTATTTGTTCATTATGTTTGCTATATTTTTTTTTACGGTTGCTACTCATAGCTGAAGCCATTTTCTTTTCGTAAAAAATAAGTTTAAAAAAAACTAAAAACCGTCTTCAAAATGAAACTAAAAAGCGAAAAATAATATTGACTAAAACATACCTAATCAGTTCTATTTGGAGTCGGTGCCAGCCATCGAGAGTTAAAATATGTTCATTCGCACCGACTCCAAAAAGAACTGATTAGGTATGTTATAGTCAATATTATTTTTCGCTTTTTAGTTTCATTTTGAAGTCGGTTTTTAGTTTTTTATTAAACTTATTTTATTTCACAATTTTAAGTGTAAGTCCTCTATTTTTTCCCTCCTAACTTCGCCAAAAATGACTTTACAGCAAAGAAACCTTAACTAATGTTGGTCCTCTATGGACCCCCCATCTAACGGTATGATAAAAATAATATATTGTTTTAAACTTTCATGGTCACTAACATTAGAATAGTTTGTTACGGGATTGCTACCATGTACCTTATTTTTGAGTTCCCGATATTTCGGCACTGTTGCAAGCGCCATGATCACGGAGTAACTGAAGATCTTGCGGGTAAGTTGTTAAGGGCAAACATATCGGTCTACCCTCTTTCGCTGTCTTTTATTGCACGCGTCGGTACCATTGTCTACAAACTCACTATTTTCTCGCACCTGTTCTCGACACACAACACTAACAGTATCTGACCGCGAAACAGCAGTTTGTTGTTTTTTCCGGTTTTTGCACATACGAATCACTGGATTCCAGACACTTGACAATTTAAACCCATCCTCGCGATTGAAATTTTTGTACTTTGTAATTTCAATCGCTTCCCTGACCATTCTTGGTATGTAGTGGCGTTCTGTCGCAATGATCTGAGGGTTGTGAAACTCAATCCAGTGATTTAGACCTGATTCCAACAAATGTTCCGCGATATGGATGAGTTGATGGTCAGTTTTGACGTAGAATCACTCTTCACAAATGTCCCAGTAGCAGATTGTCTTGAAGTGGTTAAGGTGAAGTTGGAAGATAATGACATCCCGATGGAATATGGCACACTTCTACATCATTGTTTGTCGAAGAATTTCTTTGTATACCAGGGTCAATACTATCTCCAAATAGACGGAGTCGCGATGGGCAGCCCCGTAGCTCCAGTTATAGCTAATATTTGGATGGAGTTTTTCGAAGAAAAATCCCTGGCCACCGCCCGCACCGAAATCAAACTATGGAAGAGGTATGTAGACGACGTTTTCTGTGTATTGAGAGGAAACAACCAAGATGTAGAAACTTACCTGTCATATTTAAATTGTATCCATCCAAAAATAAATTTTACCTGCGAGATAGAAGAAAACAGAAGCCTGGCATTTTTGGATGTGAAGATTGAAGTGCGGAGTGACGGTTCACTGAGTCACTCTGTCTATAGAAAATCCACTCACACTGACCGCTATCTCAACGCAACCTCGCATCACCACCCTCGACATCTTAATTCTGTAGTAACTGCACTGACAAACCGAGCCTATGACTTGTGTGACCTTGAACACCTAAACCAAGAGTTGGAACATGTTCAGAAAGTCTTACAGAATAATGGATATAGAGGGCAGCTACCATCTAGACACAAATCAAGACACTTTAAAGACACAGTAGACAGGCAACCTGTGTTCTTGCCATACATAAGAGGAGTGACAGACAAGATCTCAAACGTACTTCATAAATACTCACTTAATACTGTCTTCACTCCATTAAGAAAAGTAACACAATGTCTACGATCTCCAAAAGACAGTTTCCCAATGGAGAAACCGGGTGTCTATAAGATTGACTGCAGCTGTGGCAGTTCATATATCGGCCAAACAAAACGTACCATAGCGTGCCGAATGAAGGAACACATAAAAGCGGTCAAAAACAACGACAAACAGAAATCGGCAATCGCGGAACATTTGTTGGAATCAGGTCTAAATCACTGGATTGAGTTTCACAACCCTCAGATCATTGCGACAGAACGCCACTACATACCAAGAATGGTCAGGGAAGCGATTGAAATTACAAAGTACAAAAATTTCAATCGCGAGGATGGGTTTAAATTGTCAAGTGTCTGGAATCCAGTGATTCGTATGTGCAAAAACCGGAAAAAACAACAAACTGCTGTTTCGCGGTCAGATACTGTTAGTGTTGTGTGTCGAGAACAGGTGCGAGAAAATAGTGAGTTTGTAGACAATGGTACCGACGCGTGCAATAAAAGACAGCGAAAGAGGGTAGACCGATATGTTTGCCCTTAACAACTTACCCGCAAGATCTTCAGTTACTCCGTGATCATGGCGCTTGCAACAGTGCCGAAATATCGGGAACTCAAAAATAAGGTACATGGTAGCAATCCCGTAACAAACTATTCTAATGATAAAAATAAGTTGTTATATAGGGTCAATTTTTCGACGAAAATTTGTAAGTCTTAAGGAAAGGGTTTCCTACACTCCAACCAGAACGGTGGCTATTTTGGTGTCGTAACCATAGGATAAGGTCTTGCGTTAAATACCAAGTCAATTTAAGAAATGAACTTTTTATTTTTTTTTCGTTACTGGGTGTACGGGTTTAGTTAGTTTAGTTTAGCTGGGAGGTGTCCGCACTTAGCCTCTCGATTGGGCCATTGTGCGTGCTGTGTCCTTCCCCTACTCCAACCAGCCCAAGTCATCCCAGAAGGCCAGCAGACCCTTCAGGCTCCTGAATGCCTCCGGGAGTGATCCTGGTGATTGGAGAATCCGTGCCCGTTGTTCTGCCACGCTCTCGCACTCCATGAGCACGTGCCGCGGCGTTTCCTCTGCCTCCATGCATCCTCTGCATGTGGGGCTGTCTGTTACTCCTATGTGGAATAGGTGCCTGTTTAGTGAACAATGACCGGTTATAGTACCTACAACCTTCCGAAGTTCGTTCCGTTTTAGTCTGATGAGGCTGCGGGCAAACTTTTTTGATGCTGCCGGAATTGCATCTTGTGTTTGCCTGCATCCTACACTGTTCATCCATTCGGTATGGTGGGTTCCTGTGGTTCTTTCACGCAGCCACGTTTTAATTTGGGCCTGAGGTATAGGCAGTAGTGGTTCCGGTCCATGGACTACTACCTTCGATCCTCTTTTGGCCAATTCGTCTGCGGTGTCATTTCCCAGTGAGTTGCTGTGTCCTTTGATCCATTGCAGAACTACTCTGTTCGTGTTTGCAATGGATTGGAGTGCATTGTGACACTCTAGTATGAGTGCGGAGGTTACGACATTGTTTTGTAGGGCTTGGAGTACGGATGCACTATCCGAGACAATTTTTATACCAAGATCTCGGACGTCTCTGGCTGCAACCGCCTGTGCCGCTTTGGTTATACCAATGCATTCTGCCTGGAAGATGGAGTTTAACTTGTCTAGTGTGGTCGATATGTTTATGTTTAAATCATTCGAGAAGACGCCGGCTCCGGTACCATGTGCCTTTTTTGAGCCGTCTGTATATATCCTAACTTCATCGACGCCAGAGTTGTCTTTTGGTTCTTCTGTGAGTTGGATATTGTATCTTCGATCGAAGATGTGTTGACACGGAGTTCTGTCCATGGGCGCCTCGAGGAGTGGTAATTCCTTTAGGACCTCCTGCAGAACTTTTGAGTGTGTTGTTTCTATGTTTTGTTTCCATAGTCCGTTTGCTCTTAGTCTCAGGGCGGCTGACGGTGCTTCCTCCTGTATGATGAGATCTAGCGGTCTCAAGTTTAGGAGGAACTCGAGCGCGGCTGATGGGGTGGTTCTCATGCATCCAGTAGTTGCTACGCTCGCTAGTCGCTGTAGACTCTGGAGTTTTGTTTTCACTGTGGTCAGTTGTGTTCTGGGCCACCATACAACTGATCCATAAGTTATAGAAGGTCTGATAACTGATGTGTAGAGCCAAAGTGTGATTTTTGGATTTAGACCCCAACTTTTACCAACTAGTCTTCTACATTGACAAAATGCTATACAGGCCTTCTTTATTTTTGTATCGATATGACTCGCCCAATTCAGTTTGTTATCAAGGATAACGCCCAGGTATTTCACCTGAGTTGATAGCGAGAGTTCTGTGTTAAATAGTTTTGGTAATTGTAGTGAAGGTAACTTCCTTTTGTTGGTGAAAAGGATAAGTTCTGTCTTTTTCGGGTTTACTGATAGTTGATGCTCGTCACACCATTTTTCTACTATCTGAAGTGCTGAGCGCATAATTCCGCAGAGCAGATTTTCAGCGTTTCCGTTTATCAGTATTGTTAGGTCGTCTGCATAACCAATAGTAGTGTATCCTCTTTCGTTTAGTCTGTACAGTAGGCTATCCACTACTATGTTCCATAGGAGTGGTGAAAGGACACCACCCTGGGGGCATCCTCTTACTACCTTTGCTCTTGTGGTAGTGTTCACCACTATTTGAACCGCCCTTTTACTTATTAGTTGCGTTATCCAGTTTTTTATGACTGGATCGACGTTGTATTTCTGTAGGGCGTGGTTAATGCTGTTGTGCATGGTTTTGTCGAAAGCCCCTTCTATGTCTATGAAGGCAGCTAGGGTTGAAGCTTTATTTGTGATAGCCGTTTCTATTTTATGCACCACCATGTGCAGCACTGACTCTGTTGATCTGCCTGTTCTGTATGCATGTTGTTGGGGATGTAGTTGCTTACGTTTTAGCGCTCCGTCCCTTAGGTATCGGTCTACTAGTCTTTCCAGTGTTTTTAGTAGGAATGATGTTAGACTAATGGGCCTGAAAGCTTTGGCGTGCGTATAGTCTTCCTTGCCTGGTTTTGGCAGGAAGACTACTTTCGCCTCTCTCCATGTTTTTGGTATGTATTTGAATGCAATGCAGGCCCTGTAGATTGGTAGTAGATGTTTTGTTACTTGGTTGGTCTGCCATTGTAGTAGTGCTGGGAAGATTCCGTCCAGCCCTGCCGACTTGAAGGGCTTAAAGCTCTTTAGAGCCCATTCTATTTTATTTGTCGTTACTACCTTGTCTGCAATTTACCATTCTTGGGTTGTTGGTGTGCTGTATTGCTCGTCAGACCATCCGTAGTCTGACGTTATTTGACAGCCTGGGAAGTGAGTTTCCAGTAGTACTGTACTGGTTTCCTCATCTGTGTTTGTATAAGTGCCGTCTTCTTTCTTCAGGGAGCCCAGGAGTTTGAGATCGCCTTTTGAAAGGATTTTCTTTATTCTTGCGGCTTGGTTGGTTGAGTTAATGGTATTACAGAAATCATGCCAGCCTTCCGTTCTCCGGAATCTGATTCTTTTCTTGTAGTGTTTTTGTGCTGTTTTGTATTTTTCCCAGTCTTCAGTGGATCTGGTGTTTTTTGCTTGGTTAAAGAGTGTCCTGAGTCCCTTGCGTAGTCGGTCGAGTTCTGGCCCCCACCAGGTACTTTTACCCGAGGTTTTGGGTGTTACTTCAGGACAAGCCAGTTCATAACTGTCTCTAAGGGATTCAGTTAGGAGCTGAACGTTTGATTCTATGTTATCAGTACTAAGTGTTACGTCTGTTAGTTGTACATCACCTAGCGACTTGGTTAGTAGATTTGTGTACCTTGTTATATCTGTTTTGCGGGGGTTGCGATATGGAACAGGGTGTGTTTGTGTGTACTGTATTTGGAAACAGACGCGGCGATGGTCTGCGAAGGAGGGTTCATTTGATACATGCCAACCCTCAATGAGGTCTGCCGCCGCGTGTGTTGCCAAAGTAACGTCTATGATAGATTGATACCTTGAGCTTACGAAAGTGGGTTCTATACCTCTGTTCATAATGTTCAGGTTTGCTTGGTGTAAATATTCGGCTAAAGACTCACCCCTTTTGTTTGTGTCCTTACTTCCCCACAGCGGGTGATGTGCGTTGCAGTCTGCGGAGATGATCAGGTCCCATTCGTGTGCTTCGCAGTGTTGTACCAGTTGGGCTAGTTCCCTTGCAGGAATTTCGCCCTCACTTGGCATATACACCGAAGCTAACACTAGGACGGTTTGTTGTACTGTAGATATCTTCACTGCTGTGAGGTCTCTAGAACAGAATTGGTTAAGCAAGGTTGTTGTTACGTTATTAGGCATGTAGATGCAGGTTCTCGGTTTTTCAACTGAGGTGTCCAGCAGTAACTTACCACCGATGTTGTTTAGACCGCAGACTCTATTATTCCTGATCCAGGGCTCCTGGATCAGAGCGACGGTCTTGTTGTTGACCTCCAGCACTCTGCGTAAAGTTGCCGCCGCTATCTGCTTGTGCTGGAGGTTTGTCTGTATGACATTGAGGGAGCTAAGGGCTACGCAGGACGTCATCTTCGTCGCTGTAGCTCCCCTCAATGTGCAGCGCCGAGTTTACTTCCATCTCGCTCATACCCGGTTGGGGAGCTGAGGTGGATGCCGCTGGGTTGGATGTTATCCCTGCGGCCTCACTCGTCGCTGTCGGTTCCTGTCCGGTTGTTGCGGGCTCGTCCGGAGAGAAGAAGCGGATGTAGCCACTGCCGGACATATGGGCTACTCGGCGATCTCTCTCCAGGATGGTCTGCTTCTGGTCTTCGGGGATTCCTAGGATAAGGTGAATCACCTTTTCCTTGGAATCCTCCTCTCGAGGCTTGTTGTCCACCGTCATATCGTAACACTGCCATGAATCAACTTTGTACCATGGGTTCTGGGCGCAAAGGACTCGGTGCAGTGTGGCAGCGTCAGTGATACGGGAGTGGACAAGCAGCCCCGCCTTCAGCTTTTTCTTCATCTCTGACTGTTTAATAACAGTCAGAGTGGTGCCCGGTATCGGTGATGGTAGGGTTTTGACCCTGTCGACCAGCCAGCCGAGAGCGTTCGCATCCTCGCACCACATCGCTAGTGCCCCATCCAGAAGGAAGGGGCGTCCGCGGAAGGAAGGAGCTTGCGCGCTCGGAGAGGGTGGAGACAGAACAGCCTGCAGGATACTATCGTCGATAGTCTCCTTGAGCTGATCTGCCTGGGCGGACGAGAGGTCCCTCGGCGGAACGGTGGTAACCGCTACTCTCAGATGCGATTTATTCGCATCTGCGTAGCTCATCGTCCGCTTTGGTCTCGTGTCGGTTTTTGCGCGTTTGGCTTCTCCCCTGGGTGACTGAGTCTCATCCAGGCGAGCTCGCTTCGAGGAAGTCCGCTCACCCGGGCAATCCCCAGGCCCAGACTGCTCCTTTTCAGGAGCAGGGGAAGCATTCGCAGCATGTATCCGGCTACGATGACCTCTCGGCTTTCTTCTCCTTTTCGACTGTGCTGGTGGTGGTGGTGGTGGTGGTAGTGTTGGTAGTGGTAGTGGCGGCGGAGCCGGTATAGTCTGTGCCGCTGCCACCTCCGTGGAGGTGGGCGGCGCAGATACGCGCTGCGTTTCCGCTGCTACGTCGTCGGCTGCCGCTTTGGTAATAGGCTTCCGGGCTTTCCTTTCCGCGCGCCGGTTGTGGCGACTACGTTCCGGTTGTCCCGTTGGCCCTTGATTTGGTGTGTTGTTTGGTTTGTGTGGTGGAGCCGCTGAGCCAGCCTTCCCCTTTTTCATGGGGCGCTTGTGGGCGACTACGGTCCACTGGTGTTGTGGTGGCACAGATTCTGTGCCAGTAGGTATGGCCTCTGCGAGGCCTGACAGGTCCAGGCTGGAGCCTGGTCCTGTTTGTGGTATGGCGCCAGTAACATTCGCCGACGCGGGGGCCTGGTCGTCCACCCCTGCGCGGCCTTCGGTAACAAATTTCACACTCGCAGGCCCGGGTACCTGCGAGCGCCGGGCGTTAGCCGGATCGCATGACATAATCACATTTTCATTACTCATGTCATAAACGGGGGGGGGGGGGTTTGGGAAATAAACACACAGCACTTTCCCAAGGTGCTGTGGCCGTGCTTTCAGAAGGAATTTAATCCTTCTGGGCTTACGGATGCCTGTGTGTGGTTTTGCGCCGCCACGGTTCGGCTATGCCGGTTTGGAGAGGGAGTTAGGATGGGACTGGGGGTAAGGATATATTGGGGTTCGGCCAGAGGTTTCTGTTATACCAGTAGCTTAAGGCAATTGGCCAAGAACGGGCAGCAACCTCGGGAAGGATAGTCCACTGGCCTTGTCTACGGGATCTCTGCGACCTGCGCTCCTCCTTAGACCATTCACCAAACCCAGTAGGGGAATTACCAATCAAAGTATTTATTAAAATACAGATGTTGATTGATCTTGCCCCCGCCCTGGGTGTACGGGTACGCCCCCAGTAAATAAAAAATGGCGGTCTGGTACCTCATAAGCTCCATGTCTGCTCAACACGCTGCGAAATACGTTCTGTCGACAAATTGCAGTATAATGTTCTAACTCCTAACCATTAAACAGTTCTGTGGCTTCCATCATCAGGTCAGCAACATGACATGATGATTACCAGACTCAAAAATCAGCATTGAGTCAGAAAATATATGCAAAACATTATGGGTGCCTATAAAAATTGAGGGTTGCCCTCGATTTCCCAGGGATCCCATCATCAGAATCTGACTTGGTGTAAATGGGACCACCTCGGGAGTATACCCTTTCAAACTAAAAAATAAATTTTGAAATCGGTCTATAATTGACGGCGTAATCGCGTAACAAACATACAAAAAAAAAAAAAAACATAAGTATTAACAAGGTAGGCCATCAACGTCTGCTACTGAAGATATCATCGCAAAAGTGAAGGAAATAGTGACTAAAAATCCTCATCCAAGTTTGAGAGAGCTAGCCGTCGAACTTTCTGTGTCACACGAGTCTATTCGTACCATTTTAGATAATCAATTGGGTATGAAACATGTTGCCGCTCGGCTAGTCCCAAAAGACCTGAATTTTCTCCAAAAACTCAATCGCAAAAGAGTCGCTGAGGACATGCTAGAACGAGTCAATTCCGACCCAACATTCATGAAACGCATTGTTACTAGTGACGAGACGTGGGTTTACGAGTTTGACATGCAAACTAGTCAACAAGCTTCGAAGTGGCGCTTTCCAACTAAACCGAAACGGAAGAAACCGCGCCAAACTCGATCGAAAGTCAAAGTCATGTTGACTTTTTTCTTTGACTGTCACGGTGTTGTGCACTCAGAATTCTTGCCATAAGGACAAACGATAAACAAAGAGTATTATTTAGGCGTTATGCAGCGTTTAAGATAGCAAATTAGACGAAAAAGGCCAGATTTGTGGAATGAAAATTCTTAGATTTTGTACCACGATAATGCTCCTTCCCACAAGGCCATCATTGTGAACGAATTTTTGACCAAAAACTCAACAAATACCATCGAGCAGCCACCTTATTCACCAGATATGGCTCCAGCCAATTTCTTTCTTTTTCCTAAACTCAAATTATCTCTTCGTAGCACCCAGTTTCATTCGGTAGAAAACATAAAGGAGAATTCGCGGCGAGAACTGAACTCGTTTTCGGAAAAAGAGTTTAAAAAATGTTTTGATGATTGGATTATTCGTTGGCGTAAGTGTATCGCTTCTGAAGGATTTAAGGATTTTGGTATTTAAAGTTCTTTATTTTCTCACTAAAATTTACTCAATTTATTATTTAAGCTTAACTATAAGCTATAGGCAGTAACTCACGCAAAGTATATCGTTGCTGTTAGAATTTAAACCCTTAAGGGGGTGAAAAGGGTATACATTTTGTATTTGAAGTTCTTTATTTTCGTGGTAAATAAATAGACTTATGGTTGGGCACTAACGCAATCGGTGATACCTACAGTGCAGGCATCCACTAAAGAGAGATTTTTAGAAATTCAACCCTTAAAGAATTAAAATAGGGGGTGAAAGGTTGTACGAAAGTCCGTCAGTTTTGAAGAATGGATCTCCAAATTTTGTGTTTAGGCTGACGTATGAAAAAAAATTTATAGTTTTTTAGCATTTTTTTTATAAATTAACCCCCGATCGGGTGAAAAGAGGGATGAAGTTGAGTGTGTAAATTCCTTTGTTTTCAAAGTATAAATCACAAATATATATTGCTTATAGTTTTAAGCTCTGGCAAAGTATATGGATGTCGTTGGAATTTTAACCCTTAAGGGGTCGAAAAGAGGAAACATTTTGTTTTTAAGTTCTATATTTTGGGCGTTAAAATACATTTATAATACTTATAGTTGGAAACTAGCATAAATGGTGTTTTCAGAGAACAACCCCTAAAAGGGGAAAAACGGGTTGGAATTTGGTATTTGATATTCTATAGTTTTGATTTAAAAATCTCTAATTTTTTTAGTTAGGTCTTTGGTTGTAAACTCACGCAATTTTGTTGGAATCCTAACCATTAGGGGGATGAACAGGGATATTTTTGTATTTAAGTAAAAAAATATAAAATCGTAAACTGACTGATTGTTAATATATTAACGCACAGCCCAAAATGCTAGACCTAGAAGCTTGAAATTTTGTACATACTACTCTGTCATGAAAGTACCGGGAAAAGATTTATAATACATAAAATGTTAGTTATTTATCCAAATTTATTTTATCACCTTCAAAGTATGCTCCTTCAGAAGCGATACACTTACGCCAACGAATAATCCAATCATCAAAACATTTTTAAACGCTTTTTCAGGAATCGAGTTTAGTTCTCGCCGCGAATTCTCCTTTTTGTCTTCTACCGAATGAAACCGGGTGCCACGAAGTGGTAATTTGAGTTTAGGAAAAAGAAAGAAGTCGCCTGGAGCCATATCTGGTGAATAAGGTGGCTGCTCGATGGTATTTGTTGAGTTTTTAGCCAAAAATTCGTTCACAATGATGGCCTTGTGGGAAGGCGCATTATCATGGTGCAAAATCCAAGAATTTTCATTCCAGAAATCTGGCCTTTTTCGTCTAATTTGCTCTCTTTAACGCCGCATAACGCTTAAATAATACTCTTTTTTTATCTTTTGATCTTCTGGCAAGAATTCTGAGTGCACAACACCTCTTCTTCGGTTTTGATTCAGTTGAAAGGCGCCACTCTTACGCTTGTTGACTAGTTTGCATGTCAAACTCGTAAACTCACGTCTCGTCACCAGTCACAATGCGTTTCATGAATGTTGGGTCGGAATCGACTCGTTCTAGCATGTCCTCAGCGACTCTTTTGCGATTGAGTTTTTGGAGAAAATTCAGGTCTTTTGGGACTAGCCGAGCGGCAACGTGTTTCATACCCAATGGATTATTTAAAATGGTACGAATCGACTCGTGTGACACAGAAAGTTCGACGGCTAGCTCTCTCAAACTTGAATGAGGATTTTCAGTCACTATTTCCTTCACTTTTGCGATGATATCTTCAGTAGCAGACGTTGATGGCCTACCAGAGCGAGGCAAATCATCCATCACATCTCGACCGCTTTTGAATGCTTTGTACCACTTATAAACACGTGTTTTTGATAAAGTCGATTCACCGTAAGCCTTCTGTAACATTTTCAGAGACTCCGAACTCGAAATTCTATTGACGATGCAAAATTTAAGACAAACTCTTTGTTCGATGTTTTTGTCCATTATGAAATTCGCAATACACACTAGATATGGTATAACTAAAAACAATACTGTATTTAATCTAATTATCAAATGTAACTCAAACTCCGCGCCAAAATGGATAACAGTTGTGCCAATCTAACAACAACAAAAAAAATATAATTTTGAATTTGGAACCATAAACAAATCATCAATTCCCGAAACTTTTTTGACATAATGTAGATACCTTATGCAGTACAAGCATTCACTAATGAAGTATTTTTGGAAATTCTACCTTTAAGGGAATAAAATGGGGAGTGAATGTCTATATGGAAGTCCGTCAGTAGTTAGTTTCTTTAAATTGTGTTTAGGCTGACCTTAAAAAATTAAGAGTATCAGCGTTTTAAATCTATTCTTCCCTGACGGGGTGAAAAGGGGAATAAAGTTGTGTATGGAAAGTTTTCAAAGTAAAAATCAATGAAATTATTATGGTAAGAAGCTCACGCTTAGTATATTGATGTTGGAATTCCAACCCTTAAGAGGGTGAAAAGGGGATTTAATTTCATATTTAAAGTTCTTTTAACTTAATATACATCCACTCTAATCATGTTCTGGACAAATAATGATTTCATTTCATTTATTTTTGAACTAAAATTACTGAATTTATTATTTAAATATTTAGGCTTATGATGGAGTCTTACTCAATTAGAGTTTTCTGAATTACAACACTTAAATGGGTTTTAATTTTGTATTTGTTAAAATAATGTAGGTATATTCACGTGTTTCGTGTTATTACTAATTCTTTACTGCCGTAAGTCTATCCGTCTGTCTGTTTGCCACGAACAAATATCTCAGCTGTCTGGAAATACTTCACGGACTTTTAGATATGGAGTATGGCGTAGGGAATTTGCCGATACCTCTCATGATAATATTTATAAAACGTGAAAGTTTACAAGTGTAGCAAGTCAACGATACCTACTGTGTAACATATACCTACTGTCTATAAGGGAGCTAAGATCGAAAAATTTAATAAAATTTGACCTGTCCATTTATCTACCCCTACATCGGACACTGTATAATTATATAAAATGGCAAATGACTGACTAGGTGATAAATCAACGCGCAGTCCTAACCACTGGACCTAGGGGCTCGGGATTTTGCAAATGAATACCTTATAACTAAGCAAGATTTTTTTGAAACTGTGGGTTAAGAATTCGTGGGTTCGGAATTCGGATCCCACCTAAGGCGGACGATTTTTTTTTCAAGTAGTAAAAATCATATTATTTTTACGGTTTAGTTGTGTGTCAAGTTTGATTTTAATATTGTAATTGGATTATGTTTAAAGTTTATATTATTGTTCCTTATTTTTAAGTCTAGATTAGCGCGAGCGTAGCCGCGGGCAAATGCTAGTTGGTTATAACGTTATACTAAATGGTATAATATAAAATTAATATTATGTAAATTAAACGTTATGACAAACAAAATTATATAATATGATAACAAATGATTCTTATGTAATGTGATCGTTATTAAAGTTAAATTATATCTTATAATAATATAACAAATGAGACGCACCCAAACATCCTTACAACTCTTGCAATACTCTGTTTATTTTGCATCAGAATTTAAAACGGCAGTTAAAGTCGAAAGCAAAAGCTCGCGTAAAATCATTCAATTGCATTTAGTATTGTTTACAAAATAAATCTGTAATGTGTGGGCGCAGCTATTTTGGAGGATCGCTTGAAATAACACAATAGGTAGAGTCTGGCTAACGAAAGATGAGACTGGCTTTTTATTTCGAAAATGTATATGGCAACGCTAATAATAATGTCACTGTCACTTTAACCTGAGTTGTTGATGTGTCAAAGTGAAAATTATTTCTGTGATTTTAGTGATTTCTAATTGAAAACACGACGAAAACATTGAAAAGCGACTTACGAAAGGTTCTTTTTACTATGATTAGTAAATTTAAAAAGAAACAACTGGAAAGAGATGTAGTTTTCAAGGAAAAACAAGAGTGTCTACGTGAAATATCTCAATGCATTGGTTAGTGTGACTTTGATATTTTGATACTTTTCATCTTGATTGCATTGCACATTTTTATAAGTACGATTTGTTTAATATTTATTCTTTTGCAGGTAACATAGATGATACCAGTAATCCAGTTATAGAAACCATTCAAGCAACAATAAAAAAATTGAATGATCTGTACCTTAAAGAATGTTAAAAGACACAAAATCAGTATCTTGACGAGATTTCTTCTATGACCGGTATGTACCTATTTGAGTACCGTCGCTATTTATCAAAACACCTGCACCTAACCGACAAAATACAATGCAATATGAAGTGTTAATTGTTTTACATTTTATTCCCAGTCTGCCTCTTAAATATCCCTTTGTTTATTGATAGGCCCTTTTATGCGGCTCTTTTGCTGCTGAATATTGCAATACAAAGATATCCTTAGTAGTTGTTGTTTTCATAATAAAATTAAGATTTATTTTGTTTATACATTTGTTTCGGGTTCAGCTAAGATCTTCAATAATAAGCGGACAGTAGGTATAATATAGGTTTAATAAAGACGTAAAAGTCGCGCGCGCGATTGTCGTGGATGCCGCTCGGTAGTGCAGTGGTCTGTCCGCGCCGCGCCGCTGTCATGTCGGTCCCCGCATCCCGCGCACGAACACATTATTTTATACTTCATAGCAGCGGAAATCTAATTGATTGTTCTCTTTTTGTAACTCATTGTTTTATCTTCCTATTGGTTTGTTCTTCTCGACTCAAGAATTTTGAATTATAAAAAAAATACTCATGTCAATGAATGTGTTATTTATAAACCCTACATTTTTACTTTGCTAAAATTAATTGTATTTAAATATTTGTTTCAGATATCAGTTTTGGCACCCTGAAAAGAATTAAAAAGGAGGGTCAAACAAATGAAGGCATGTGGAACACACCAGGCAAAAAGAGACCACATAAGCCAACAGTATCAGCTTTAGATTCTTTTGATATTGATGTGATTAAAAACAAAATAAATGAGTTTTATATCGTAAAAAAACAAATTCCAACATTAAGGTCCCTTTTAAGTGAATTAAGGGATAGTATTAATTTTACTGGACGTTGTGAAACATTGCGTCGCATCCTATTATCAAATGGATTTGAATTTAAGAAAAAAAAGATGAACGTTCTATTCTTATTGAAAGATATGACATAGCAGCGTGGAGGCATCGGTTCTTGCGGACAATCACTACTAAACGTGGAGAAGGCAAAGAAATTGTATATCTTGACGAAACTAAGACATGAGGAACATGGACATGATGTACTAAGACTACCGCCCTACCATTGCGATCTAAACGCTATAGAATTAGTATGAAATTTGGCGAAACGCAAAGTTGCTAGTAAAAACATTGGTTTTTCTGCGGAGGATATGGCAAGATTAATAGAAGAATCTTTTAATAGTATAACACCAGAGGACTGGAAAAAAATACTGACCATGTTATTCATGTTGAAGAGTAGTACAAAAAACGAGATGGAATAACTGCAGTAATGGAAGAGTTCATAATAAGAGTCAGAGATAATGATAGTGATAGTAATTCTGACTCTTCATTCGCGGTTGAATTTTAAGATTCAGATTTTGATTATAGTGAGTAAACAAAATGAAATTGTATTTTTATTATCATGTTATTTCTTGCTTTCACTCGGTGTTCTTTTTTCAATCTGTATTACTTAACTGTACTATATTACTTAGTACATAATATAAAGATGAGGAGTTTGTTTGTTGTTTTTTTTTGTTCGTAAGCATTAAACTCAAAAACTGAAGTATTTCGCCTTTGGAATGCTATTTCAATCCTGAGTGGCATAGGCTATGCTGCCGTCTATAAGCTTAAAGGCCGCTAAATGACATTTGGTCATTTTTCACTTTTTAAATGTTATATTATATAGAAAAAATCTCTATCGATCTGTCTAGGAACGGTTATTCTATCTTTTACCGTGTTCGAGATATTTTTTTTAAAAAGGCAGCTAAATACAAAAAATATATACTTCACATCTCATAAAGGCCGCTAAACAGCCCAATTAGATTAAAAGGCAGCTATACTACTTTAACGTTGGGATCGATCAAACATTTTTACCATCAATGCTAAACTTAAAAACCGTTATTATTTATATAAGCTAAAAGGCAGCAAACGTATTTCAGCGGCATTTTACCTTGGTTACGTTGGAGTATAATACCTTGCATGGACTTAACTAAATGCTTAGAGGGTTCAGGGCAAGGCAGAACCAAAGTGGACTCAGACAATCGCCCTGGTATATACCCCTCCTAATGCTTATTCGGTCTTCAGTATCCGCCATTCTCTCGCCCTGGAGACTAAGCATTGTACTCCATTGCTCCATACATTTCTCGAGGAAGTGTCGAACCGTATTTACTATTATTATTAGCCAAGGAGCAGGACGCACGTTTGCCCCGTCGAACGTTTGAAGGAGTTTAAATAAAAATTGATGGAATTAATGGAGCAGCAACTGACGTTCTAAAGTAGTTGTAAAATCTGCCTTCATCTTGATTTAATTTCGAATAAGTACATTATGAAAAAACACTTTTTGTATGGCAAAATAATAGCAGTGGATTAATCCGCGCTGCACGTTGCAGTTTTTGGTATTCCATTACACCGCTGACGGCAGCAGTGAATAATAAGAGTTTGTGCTTCCGTAGCGACGTTCGTTTCGTTTCATTTGCGTTCGTTCGTGCTAGATGCTTGGCATTAACTGCGTAAAGTCAGATCCGACTGCAGATAACTGCATGCAGTTGAATATAGCGACTGCGCGCAGTTGCTGATGTGACTTCACACGGTTGCTGTGGTGCAGTCCGTCTGATGTCAATTATCAGCATCAGCGTCTGTCACCTCACCAGGCTGTTTCTCATAAACCGTGATAGTTAGATAGTTGAATTTTTCACAGATGATGTATTACGGTTGCCGCTATAACAACGAATACTAAAAAATAGAAAACAATAAATATTTGAGGGAACTCCCATACAATTAACGTGTTTTTTTTTCGTTTAGATAATGGTACGGAACCGTTCGTGCGCGAGAACGACTCGCACTTGTTGGTTTTTTTTTAATGATGTCTTTTATTTTGGTAAATTTTCTTGCGGATTTAAAAAGTAACGGTGTATAATTTCATTCATTGCAGATCTGGCAGATATTTTTGAAACACCTTTCAATAATACAGGATTATTTGAAAAAAATCAACAACCTCGCACGGCTAGAGCACCTACACATCACATAACATCATACACAACTGTAGTGTAGGTATCACAATTATTGCATATGCAGGGTAGGTTGAACCGGCGCCGAAAGTCCGGAATAAACGGTCTAAGCGTTCGCCTGTGTCTTATTGTGCTCCGCATAAGAAATCCTCAACAACAACATTTGTTCCACGACTTTAGATAATTTGATACTTTTTACTTTTATACAAAAATAAATAACAATTTAATTTTACGTCTGAATGTTCTTATCTCTGTACGCTTCACATCGGGAGGGGCGAGGAGCTAGCGTCGCCAAACATAGACATACAAATGTCTCGACAGTACAATAAAAGCTTGGAAAATGATTTTTAAATAATGTATTGAGGTATGATAAAACTCGTAGAACGATTTATTTGTTTATGATTTTAGCTATCGAGTCGTCCAAGGTTGTTTTATTTTTTTTCAAATAACCCTGTTTAAACGTTGAATATTGTTTCAGATGAACGACGGCCCGGCGCTGGTGTTTGCAGATGAGTTCAAGCAAATATTGGAGAGGTATCTGTTCGGCATCTGTCCACAGACTTTTAAGGTATCTAAAATATCAGCTTCATAATCAAAATTAGCCAATGTTAGCCCCCTCCTGGGCCCCAAGTCTCCTAATTTAAAATGGCATAGTTGAATATCAATTGGATCTTAATGTAATTGCTTGACAAACTTAATATTCTGCTGCGAGTACTAATTAACTGACTTAAATTTAAGACTAAATTTAGTTGCAGAATACCAAATGTATCAAACAATTACACTTTGTTAATTGTTATTCCTAATTTAAGACTTAAATTTAAGAATCGAGTTGGTAGCAGAATACCAAATGCGTCAAACAATTAAATACAATGAGATACAATTAATATTCAATTATGCCACTTTGTTTCGTACCGAAATTAGATTATTTTGTTAATTTTCATGTAAGATAAAACCACACAAGTTGGAACGGATTTGTCTTTTCTTAATTCAAATTTTATTTTCTATGGAAACTAGAGATAATGCCTTCTGATCCGAAGCTGTCTGCGTTTTGCGAGCGCACTTCACTTGTGTGACGTCTGTCATACACATCATAATGGAGCTTTGTAATTGAGTCGTAGAGAAGCCGCGCGCATCAGCGGGAGAAAAAAAAATCGGCAGCCAAACAAAACGCTCGCCAGTGTAAAGTGGTGGAATCTAATGAAGAAGGGATTAAGGATTAACTAGCGGTATATACTCCATAATATGAAATAACATCTACAAGAAATAACAGAGCTAACCTTACGCCGGGCACGAAGAAGTATGTCCAGCTCTAACCATAAACATAGAATCACGATTTTTTCCAAATTTTCAAGCCAACACTTTAGTTTTTAGAGGGGGGGGGGAGGGGCGTCCTATTCGAACAAAAATGTATATTTAGCAAACGACAAATACTCCCTTAATCGAAAAATAGTCCAAGCACATTGTCTAAGCCATTTTAAAAGATCTATTTAACGATACCCCACGATGAGGTACGATGAAAAAAAAAACGCTACAAGGAATTGCTCAAAAACATCACGTGCTCAACGGCGAACCCCTAGCAGCAAATAGCAGGCGACAAATATTTTTAAGTAGTCTCGTTGGTCGCAGATGCAGCTCTCGCTGAAGAACAAGAACGTCTCCACGCCCAGCTGCGACGTGGATGCTGAGCAGCACGACTTGGCTGGCCGGTACGGACTCTTTTACTAGCTGTTGTGCGCGGCTCCGCTCATCATCATCATCATTTCTGCCGGCGGGTGTCCTCTGCTGAATATAGGCCTGCCTCAGTGACTTCCAGACCGGCCGTTTGGAAGCGGCCTGCATCCAGCCTCTTCCTGCAACCTTTACCAGGTCGTCTGTCCACTTTTGCTTCGCTCCCGTGGTCGTTAGTTTGTTCAATACAGGGTAACTTTTAGACCTTCCTTCATACTTTTTTACGTCATCCTGTAGAAGCAGCACTTCAAATTTATGAAATAAAAATCTTTTTTTTAATACTTTTTTTTCCTAATCAAATACCAAACAAAATTGTTGTCAATTTTTGTTTTGTTTACTGTGTACAGGACAGGACGCGGTCGCCTTGTTGCTAAGCAGCGTATTAATTAAGCGCAAGGATGATCAAACGCGTCTAGGAATTTACGATTTTTAAAAGTCACTGTAAAATCCGATTATAAAAAGAAAAAATATTTTCTTTTCACTATACACTATACATTCTTTTCACTTTGACATCAATAGCATCCATTTGACCTATTATTGTACTCATATTATAGAATGTTTTTATGGGAACCTAATACCATAAGGATTCATCAAAAAGTTTTACAAAATAAATGATAGAAAAATAACGTATCATGATGAGTTGAGCGAGTCTAGGTCGTAAGTACTACGCGCGCCCGCGCCGCCCGCTTCGCCACACCGCCGTGGACTCGCGTGACCCAACATCGCACAGCTAATTGATAACTTGATAATGATTACAACTTTCCCTTCATAGTTTGACCGGCTTAGGACGGTCAAAACTAAGAAAAACACATAAAAAGTGATTTGTTACGTAATTTGTCGTTTGTCGTATTTAAAAAGTTAAAATCACAATACTTACAACAATGAGCTCAAATCAGCTATTTACAATAATTTAAAGATAGTCACTTACACGTATTTTAGTAAGTAGTTCTAAGTGTTCGCCACCTCTTTGCACGCAGTTCAGCACGAAGCCTGTGTGTGATTGTGTGTTACTCAGTGTTAAAACAAAACTTTGGGCTTAACTGTTTCAAACGCAGCAATGATTTTGTTTTATGTTCGTCTTTCGAGTCACTTTCAAAAATATTTAATTTCACCCCACAAAAAAAAATCCAGTGGTGTAAGATCGGGGGATCTCGCTGATATCGGGGGATATCCAACGCTCGCCGAAACATTTCCTGTGTTAGCACTAAATTGTTCGTAAGATCGTAAAAATAAAACCATTTGTAAGTATTATTTATTGGCATGTATTTAATCGCCTATCTAATAATTCCCTCTTGTCAAACAAAATAAATCAAAAACAGCACCGAAAGTACTAACTTACACACTAAAAACGCACTCTATGTAATTCAAACTGGGCATCAGTTTTCTGTTTTAAGCAAAACTATTTAAATTTCTGCTCATCTGTTTTCGGAATGCAGATCTAATAATTAATTCGTGTAACAAAATATGTCCACATATTTAATCAAATTCAAACATCAATTAAACTGAAAAAAACATCATTTATTCTAAATTGAACATCGTTTTATCTGTCATGCATATCTAACGAAGCACACATAAAATCAATAAATGGGCATAATAATATGCACAACAGCATGGTAACTCTATTTACGAAAACTAATATGGCATAGAAGTAGTGCTCTGGGTAGTATCGATAGTTCAAATCTTCTATCGATACTTTATACTAGTCTTTCACTCTTTTTTCAACCTACTTGAAAAAAGGAGGTTCTCAGTTTGACCCGTACGTTTGTATGTATGTGTGAATGTATGTATATACAGTATGTATGTATGGTTGTCCGCGATTCGCTCGTGTTTGGCTCCGATTTCGATGCGGTTCTCAGAAAAGTATATGTTACATTCTGGGGAAGGTATTAGTATGCATATCACATTGCTGAGCTGATGATGGAGGCCACAGAACTCCTCAACGATTAGGAGTCAATAGATAATACTGAAATAATGTATTATGGACGGACGGACGGACAGACGGACAGACGGACAGACGGACAGACGGACAGACGGACAGACGGACAGACGGACAGACGGACAGACGGACAGACGGACAGACGGACAGACGGACAGACGGACAGACGGACAGACGGACAGACGGACAGACGGACAGACGGACAGACGGACAGACGGACAGACGGACAGACGGACAGACGGACAGACGGACAGACGGACAGACGGACAGACGGACAGACGGACAGACGGACAGACGGACAGACGGACAGACGGACAGACGGACAGACGGACAGACGGACAGACGGACAGACGGACAGACGGACAGACGGACAGACGGACAGACGGACAGACGGACAGACGGACAGACGGACAGACGGACAGACGGACAGACGGACAGACGGACAGACGGACAGACGGACAGACGGACAGACGGACAGACGGACAGACGGACAGACGGACAGACGGACAGACGGACAGACGGACAGACGGACAGACGGACAGACGGACAGACGGACAGACGGACAGACGGACAGACGGACAGACGGACAGACGGACGGACAGAACAAATGCACGCGACTCAGAGCTGCTCGCGTGTGCCTCTGTCTGTTACTTCGCATATCTCTGTCTCTCACGCGACCGCATCGTCGTTACGAAGGAACGAGCGCGGTTAGAAGAGTTCGCGCCAAAACACTTTTCATAAGAATAGAAGTATGAAAAGTATTAGAGTTAGGTAAAAAGTATTACAGCTACACAAAGTAATAGCTAGTTAATTTATAGAGTGCATTTTTGTGCCGGAAACATATTTAAATAGTTAACCGTCATTAGAGACCAGTTTTAGTAAAATTGTTGTACGACTAACAATAATTTAGTGTGCAAGTCAGTATTTTTGATATGCATTTAGTATTTTTGTTTTAAGAAAAATAAGTCTGTTTTCAGTACAAGATTTTAGTTGTGAATAGATTTAAAAAGATAGCCCATTTTGGTATACTTTTTAAGTTTTTAGAGAACACGTTTTGAGGAGCAGATAGTTTAATTGTTTTACAGTCATATTTCTGGTGTGCAATAAGTTTATTAGAGGAGATTATTATGTTTGCATAATATTTTAACAGAGGTGCTGCAGTTTATCCCTTATTTATTTACTATCGGAGATACGTTTCGGAATCTTTTTGGATTCCGAAACGTATCTCCGATAGTCGATTAATCGCCGACATATCGTTTCGCTAATGGGTATTTCGTCGACAAAACTCTTCGATTATGAACGATACGCCGACAGAACGTATCGTTTATTATTATTTGAAATTAATGTATAAATAAATAGGTACCTACATCAGACGCTCTTTTAAGGCATTTAATGTATATTTTAGTAGCGAAGAGATTAAAATAATATACAGGGTTACTTTTGGACACGCCATATTTTTTCACGTCATTCTATAGAAGCAGCACATCAAATTTATGTAATAAAAATCATATTATTAATTATTATTTGAAAACAACAGATACAGAAATCAATAAAACACAAAATTGAATACGTTTATTTTTATCGAAACCTTATGTATAAATAAATAGACCTACATCAGAAGCTCTTTTAAAGGCATTCAATTTATATTTTAGTAGCGAAAAGATACAAATAACATATTTATGAATGGAATTTTACAAAAAATCCCAAAAAAATCATAATAAAATGATTATGCAAAACAAAAAAAATTGATTATCAGATACAAATATGTAATAGTGTACTGATTAAACTTAATTATTACATTAAATGGCAAATGTGTGCCAAGCCACTTAAATAGGTTTTAATATCAATTTCATCTTGTTCAGATAGATGCTGAGTGATCCTTTCCTTGTATCCTCCACTTGATCAAATAATTACAATCTGTGCCGTTAAATATTGCCTAATATCATCCAATCATTGTGTAAAAATGTGATTAACAGTGCAATACGTGACCTCTATCGTCATGAAAGTGTTATAGTAAGAGAAAACTATAGTAAAAAGTGATAAACTTTCTACGCTACAAAACCTTTCCATCAATGATTACAGTCAATAGTAAACACAAACTACAAACATTTGCAGTAATTTGGATAAACAGTGAATTAATCTTACTAAACAGTGCAAAATTAACAATTATCTAAACAATTAATTCCAAGATAACCTATTACCTACCTACTTACCAAATAGATATTTAACATTTCACCGCCAAAACTTTCGTGGATATTTTGCTCGCTCTTGCAGACAGTAGTGACACCTAGTTGAATAACTCGGAACCACTGACACTCACCCGATTGAAAGCGCGCAGCTGCTGCTTTAGTTATTTTGCTGTTAGTACACAAAAATATCACAAGATGTCGCACGTATGCGAAGGGTGTCGAAACGAAATCCCAGACAGACTATTTTTAACCGACTTCAAAAAAAAGGAGGAGGTTCTCAATTCGTCTGAATGTTGTTTTTTTTTTTTTTTTTGTATGTTTGTTACGCGATTACGCCGTCAATTATGGACCGATTTCAAAATTTATTTTTTAGTTTCAAAGGGTATACTCCCGAGGTGGTCCCATTTACACCAAGTCAGATTCTGATGATGGGATCCCTGGGAAATCGAGGGCAACCCTCAATTTTTATAGGCACCCATAATGTTTTGCATATATTTTCTGACTCGATGCTGATTTTTGGGTCTGGTAATCATCATGTCATGTTGCTGACCTAATGATGGAAGCCACAGAACTCCTTAACGGATAGGAGTTAGAAGATAATACTGCAATTTGTCGACAGAACGTATTTCGCAGTGTGTTGAGCAGACGTGGAGCTTATGAGGTACCAGACCGCCAATTTTTATTTACTGGGGGCGTACCCGCACACCCAGTAACGAAAAAAAATTTGAAAGTTCCTTTCTTAAATTGACTTGGTATTTAATGCAAGACCTTATCCTATGGTTACGACACCAAAATAGCCGCCGTTCTGGTTGGAGTGTAGGAAAACCCTTTCCTTAAGACTTACAAATTTTCGTCGAAATATTGACCCAATATAACACCTTATTTTTATCATACCATTCGATGGGGGGTCCATAAAGGACCAATATTAGCTAAGGTAACTTTGCTGTTAAGTCATTTTTGGCGGAGTTGGAAGGTGAAAACTGAAGCTTATTTTAAAGGCGTCTGGGACAACTTGTAATAAATTTCGTCGAAAAATTGATTATTAATAGCACCCTATTTTTATTATATCATTGGGTGGGTGGTCCACAAAAGAACAACATTTGTCTAGGTCACTTTGCTGTAAAGTCATTTTTGGCGGAGTTAGGAGGGGAAAAATAGAGGACTTAACACTTAAAATTGTAAAATAAAATAAGTTTAATAAAAAACTAAAAACCGACTTCAAAATGAAACTAAAAAGCGAAAAATAATATTGACTAAAATATACCTAATCAGTTCTTTTTGGAGTCGGTGCGAATAAACAGATTTTAACTTTCGATGGCTGGCACCGACTCCAAAAAGAACTGATTAGGTATGTTTTAGTCAATATTATTTTTCGCTTTTTAGTTTCATTTTGAAGTCGGTTTTTAGTTTTTTATTAAACTTATTTTATTAATATGCTTAATCTGTAAAAAAAGTTATGATTTGGAATGTGCAAACGTACCACAAAAATTTTTTTTTTAACACTATGGACAGAGAACGTAAACAAAATTGGAAATGCCTATTGTGTATGTGTAAAGTACCTAAAGGCGAAAACACTAACACACCCATTAGAGTAAACCAGGTAATGGACTCAGGAGACCTGAATAACGTAACAATGCGGAAAAAATACAGTTAATTGATAACTGTAGTACATTGTTTGAAGATGATTCAAGTATATTGGGAAATACTATTTGTTCAGAAAACATACAGTCAACAAATTCCCATTACCAGAGAGACTCTACTAACTATTGATATGCTCGAGACAATCTTGGACAGTAAATTAAAAAAACTAACACAGAATCTTCTTTCTAAACTAAAAAAAGAAATTCTCTCTGAGGTCATGAATGAAATGCTGGTGATAAACTTAAAGATGGCAGAAAACACTAACAGCCTCTCCTCAGGACAAAATAAAATTGAACTAGAAATTACGAAAATAAAAAAACAAGTTGAAGACTTGAAAAATGAAAATAATAAACTGAAAAAAGATTTAAGCGAACTGCAAAAACAACAACCTATCTTAAATACGTCGCCAAATGGATCTACCGCACCTTCCTCACCAAAAAATACAATAGATAACTATAAGAAGATTGTACTATATGGCTTACGAGAGAATCCCTGGGAATCAGACGAAGATTTATGCAGCAGTGTTACGTATCTTTCAAGAAGTATTTAATATAAATATCGATTGCTACATTGAAGACCTCACCAGAATAGGGCGAAGGGGCCATAAAAGACCCATAGTGATTGAGTTTCTAAGTAAGAAGATAACTAAGTACCTACTGGATAACAGACGCTTCTTCAGAAATACAGGCCTCGCTATAAATGAGTATCTAGAAGGTAACGCTCTACAACGTAGAAGAGAACTAAGACAAGCACTTCTAGAAGCAAGACAAAAGGGCAAACAAGCTTACTTTAAGAACAATAGCCTTTTTGTGGATGGTGTTCTTATCAAACATCCTTGGATAGCCAATCACCAATCGAGGAGGTAAAAAAGCACACACAAGAGCAGCCTGAAAATAATCATGAAAATAGCCATAAAAATACAAGTCAACATCCATCAATTAGTGAAACCACAAACCATACATTTCGGAACAGCTTTCAAAATCATGTTCCAAAATGTTAGAAGCATAAAAAACAAAACACACCTAATAGAATTTATAACCGAAGAAGATAAAAATATAAAAGTAATATGCCTGACTGAAACATGGATTAAGAAACTGAAAGTTGACCTTCTACTCATACCCGGATTTAGATCCGCAGCATCCTTCTGTAGAGAGACTCGAGACGGTGGTGGTGTTTGTATTTTGCTGAGGGATGATTTTAACTACTTAGAGAGGCCGGAGATAGCCGATATATCAACAGAATTCTTTTTTGGAACATGTGGTGTCGAAATTACTAATCTAAATTTATTAATTATTACTTTGTACTGGCCAGAGAGAAACCGAGAAACTAATTTGTTTTTAGCTCATTAGAAAAGCTCTTGCAGGTTGTAACTCAAAAATATAACAAAAAAAATGTCTTGATCGGGGGAGACTTTAATATTGATGTTCTGAGTAGAGATAACCTTACCCATAAGCTATTAGATTTAACAAAAAGATTTAACTTCCACCAGTATGTAAACGAACTCACTAGAATAACTAGTACGAGTGCCACCTGTTTAGATTTGTTGTTTACAAACTTTAAAAATAAAAACATGACTATAAAAGCTAAAGAATGGGGACTTACTGACCACAAGGGTGTTTTAGTAGAGCTCCCATCACATAAAAATGTACAAAAGTTTCGTAAAGTAAAAAAGAGATTATACAGGATCTAACGAAATTAGTTACATTCCTTTATAGGGTGGTATCTAAAAATTATACTAAATACGATGCCAAAAAATAAGGTACTGTTTCATAGTCATTTTTAAAAGTTATGTTTTCTAACAAAATTATTCAATAAAATCACAGTCAAACCTGAAACACTCTGTATCTTTTCCAACACATGTGCAAGCTGTAGTTTACAGATTGTGTACGTACGTAGTGTACGTACACAGCGCACACTAGCAAGTTAGTTGTGTGTATACTAACTGTCAAGTCAGCTGATCTGCGATTGGTTTAGCAGCACGGCCGGGCTGTCTCGTCGACCAATCGCAGACCAATTGTAATCTGCTCCTCTTCATGCACACATGTACCTACATGTGTGTGTAGAATGCGCTTCTTATCATAATAATAATGATTGTTATCAAACATTAAAACCAATGCCAATTAAATTAATAGCCAACATTGTTTTTTGTTTGTTCAAACTTCGAAGCTTAAGAAAAGATAATTTCAATGTTTTATGACTTAGATTGCATCCTTATTTTAAGTAGATAAGGTATTTACTTGATTTTAATTGTTGTACTCAATTAGTAATTTTAAAGTTTTATCTTTCCTTAGCAGAGTCAGTAGGCGGATAGAAATAAAAAATAAAATACAAGGTTTTAATAACATTTATTTTATTATGACACCCTATCACATTTTCACAGGCTACGGTCTTGCAAGTTAAGCGTTTTTGTAAGTGTAACTACCTAGGTACCTATCTAATAAATAAGTTTTTTGACAAACAACTAAATAAATTCCAAATCAATCGAGTAAGTAGGTGCCGCTTGGTTCCAATCCACCTTACCTTGCTTAATTAGGAGTCAGTTTCTTTAAAGGCATTTACAAATCACCAATTTATAAAAAAAAATATGAAAATATCCTTCACTGACGCCTACAGACCAAAGGTCACCTACTGACGTCCTTTTTTACGCGCAATAACGCCACGTGTCACTGCCACTTTTCGCTTTCGTTATTGTGATGTGACGCACTTTGAATGTTAAGATCACTTTCATCACACACTAAGTCCTTCACTTCTCATGGAAGTCGAGAGGCATAGGGACCAGGGAACGTGCCGACCAGAGAACCGGCCCAGCACAACCAATCCTTCGCGCGATGCCGATGCGATGTAGGCAGGCAGGCAAGCAGGCACGCACGTACGTACGTGCAACGCGGTCGTAGTGCGCCGGGGCTCCATCTTGCTAGAAGTACTGCAATCCACGGCGGAGATGAAGAGGGATGTTAGATAGCAGTTCCTCCAAGGTTCCTTGAAGACACTCGAGGTAGCTGTGTCCATTGAGACGCTCCAAAAATATTGCGCCAATTAGTTCATCAACAAGTTGGTAATTGGCAATAGGGTAGTACATAACCATTTGTTATGAAGATCGTCGAAATCGTATACCGATAGAACATCGTGTTGCACCTGACTGACACGTCACACACGCAAGGAAGCAAGTAAGAGACTGACTGATTTATTTCACCATACACAAAAACTGCAGCGCGCGCGCTTTGTTAAAGCCGAAAAAACGCCAGCTAGGGATGCGCTTATGATTGGATTATTTGTAAGATGCGAAAACATGCCTGATTGATAGCGGATCGTGAATTGGGAATTGACACCCCGTTTTAAACTAAATCGAGAGTGCGACACAAGTTTTGACGTGATAACGTCTTATAAATCGATGACCGACTGCACCACGACTGCAGGCACGAAAGTTTCACGTTTCGCGTACGAGCGAGAGCGCGGAACAAGCGATAGAGAGGCACTATCGGCCTAAGCTTTCAGCTTGTGACGCATCTATCTCTCTTACACTCCATCGGGCTATGAGTCCGAGTTGCATCAATGTTTTATCGAACTCATTCAGTCCAAACCAATAATAATAAAAATGTGTGTGTTAAAGATACACACGCATTGATAAGTGATAACAATTAAGGACGTTTTAACTATTGTTTTAACAAATTAGGCCATATTGAACTGTATCAGACTTTTTATTCTTAACTTACAGACGTAAAGGTTTTTTTTTATTCTTAACCACTTAGATTTTATTGTTAGCGGCAAAAGTAAGGGATTTCTAGAGAAATCAAAACACTTACAAAATGTATAATTTTTTAAGCACGAAGACGCATAAAACATTGTTGTCGTCATTAAGACTAAAATAATAACAATAAATCGCATTCGTTGATATTTGTTACTAAATGTACCTAAAAAAGTTTATTACTTAACAGTACTAACTTTCAGATAGTGCAAGAATAAAAGTCCAGTCCGACCTCCGCCGTTAGTCGAAAATTTTAGCCCTATGATCGGATCTAATGTGGGCTGTGTGTGGCACATCTCTAGCTCGCTCATGCTTTGACCATGCCCGACACGTGCCCCGGCGGCACCGGCGGCCTTTCGGCGCGAGCGGCCAGTCGGATACTCTGCGACTTGTTCTTGTCATACGTTTACCCCTAAAATTTATTGAAAAAATAAAGTGGAATTTGAATGGTAAGAAATTTGGATTTAATGATATTGTAATTTTTTGTTTATTATTGAGACTAGCTGTTAAATTTAATGTTATGATATTATTAAACGACACTTCATAAATCTCGAATGTTAGTAGTTTTGTTTATAAAATTTAATAACTCATTACACTACAAGTTGGCGGCCGTGATGAATAACTAATTAATCGTGTACCTAAGTGGTTTTATTAAAGCTGATTACGCAACATTACTTGAGCTTGCGACAACAATAAAATAGTAGCTTGTCGTTGTCTCCGCGGTTTTTTTTTAATAATTCAAAATGATACGTATTAAGAACAGCTTTGATTATCAAAGAAGTGAATCTTTTCGTTTTTTGACGTGAATCAAGTCGCAAGTTCAGATTACACTCTTTGGTCAGTTTGCGGCATCCTGATCCCTTCAATTTTGCGTACCTATTTTCGCAACCGCGTTGGCTACGTGATAGTGTGAACATAAAAATCATGGGTAAAAAACCGTTCGTTAAGTTTTAATGACTTAGCATCACAACATTAATTACAAACCTAGTCGTATTTTTTCTTATTACTTTATCGAAAAAAAAAAACTCAAAAACTTTAATTTACCCTAAAAACAGGGTAAATTTTTTCATGTTGGTATTCCTGACCCGGCATCTCACCCCACTGCTGACCGCGCTTGATTCTTGGATTTTGGGTTTGCTTGTGTGCGTATTTAGTGTGTCATTGTAGTAGTAATCAGCTGTAAAGGATGTGGAATTTTGTAGTTACGAAATGAGATTGTTATGATGAATATCTCCGAAACTAGCCTGAATTTTTCCCTTAAATTTTGTCAGGCTCCTTGGTATGACGTATAGATACCCCCATTAAAAGGAATGTAACTAAAATCGTTGAATCTTATATAACAAAAAAAATATGAATAATTTTAAATCAAATATAGGGAAAATAGACTGGGCTACAATTATAACGAATACAAAAAGCATGACTGAAAACTATGATTCTTTTATGCACATGATAACAATTACCTTAAATAATACAATTCCTAAAACGACAGTAGCATTGAAAAACAATAAAAAAAGGCCTGGCTTACTAAAGGCATAAAACTTTCTTGTAAACACAAACGTCTGCTAAAAATACTAAATACAAAAGTTGAAAACAAAATCCTTAGTAACTACTACAAAAAATACGAAAAACTTCTGAAAAAAATTGTAAACAAGTCAAAAAAACTACAATATATACAGAAGGTACAAAATTCAAATAACATAACAAAGTCTATGTAGCACGTCGTAAAGGAAACTACAAACAAATTACCTAAACAGAGCACACGTAACATAAAATTAGCAGAACAAAATAACCATATAGAGGACCCATATAAAATAGCAAACTTGTTCAACAAATACTTCGCATCTGTAGGTAGTGAAGGTGACAATAACTCGAACGCGCACGCAGCGAATCACCCCCACCACTGCGCTAACGTTGCGGCCGCCAGCAACTCGATCTACCTGCGGCCCGTGGATTCGAAGGAGGTGAAGGGCTTTTTTCAGGACTTGAAAAATAAAAGAAGCTTTGGGTATGATGAACTACCACCTATCTTAATTAAAAAATGCGCTGATGAGTTGGTGACACCACTGACTACATTAATAAATCAATCATTTGCCGAAGCAACTGTCCCGGACCAATTGAAAATAGCAATCATTAGGCCTATACACAAAGAAGGTGACACAGCCGATAAAAATAATTACCGTCCTATTGCTCTCCTACCGACTTTCGCAAAACTATTTGAAATGGCTATGACCCGACGACTATACTCTTTCTGTGAAAAGTTCGATCTCTTATATGAAAATCAAAACGGATTTCGGAAAAATAAATCTACGACAACAGCTGTCTACAAATACATATCAGAAATCCTTAATACAATAAACGATAAAAAACATGCGATAGGTATACTGCTAGACATGAGTAAGGCTTACGACCGCGTCTCACATGATATACTATTAAAAAAACTATTCCATATAGGCGTAAGAGGAACAGCACATGATTGGTTCATATCATACCTAAAAAACCGTGTCCAATTCGTGGAGATAGAGCACTTTAATCCCGACTCAGGATCGGTGACAAATGTAAGATCGGAAAAAATAGACGTAATCGGATCCATCCCCCAGGGCAGTGTTGTCGGATGTATACTGTTTCTCGTCTACGTAAATGACCTACCAAAGATACTTGACTCTACAGCAGTTATGTTCGCGGATGACTTGTCAGTGACTTTTCCATGCACAAATTCCACTGAACTAAATACTTCCTTAGAAAATACACTATCAAACATAACATCATGGCTAAAAGATCATAACTTACTCTTAAACTTAAATAAAATAATGCAATTCAGACCCTTCCAAAGAAAACCTTTAAATATAGATTTCACTTTTCAAAATCAAAAAAAAGAAATATTGATACTCATCTCAACTGGAAAAGCCACATTATGAACACCTCCATTAAACTGGCAAGACTCACTTACGCTTTGCTTCAACTAATGAGAGTCACAGATTATAAGACCGCCAAAATGGCCTACTATGCGTACGCTCATTCTTGGCTTACATATGGAATAGTATTATGGGGAAACAGCACGGAAGTACACTACCTGTTCATAAAACAAAAAAATGCATCAGAATATTAGCAAATATAGACGGACGGACGAGCTGTAGACCTTACTTTAATAAATTAAAAATTCTAACACTTACATCTATCTATATACTCGAAATATGTAAATTTGTCAAAAAAAATATGCACTTCTTTCCAATCTACTCCAGACCATCAAATTTGAGACAGAGACATAAATTAGCCTTCCCGAACTCAAAATTAAAAATTCATCAAAACGGACCTCACACAAACGCTGTAAAAATTTATAACAAAATTCCCGCAAATATAAAACAAATTGAAAACTTACACAAATTTAACCAAACATTAAAATAACACCTTATTCATAAGTGCTACTATAATCTGCAGGAGTTTTTCGAGGAGATCCCAGATTGATTAATACATTGTATACATTGTGATTTGTTTGGAAAAAAAAATGTAATGCTTATTTATTTATTATTAAGTTGCTATGCCCTGCCAGGGTTACGTTACGGGACTAATGAAAATGTAAAACATCTCTCCAACCACATGTGTGCAATAAACAATTTGAATTTGAATTTATTTCTTACTGGTGATTTTCTTTTTTTGTTTTACATGATAATTTTTTTGTTATTTTCGCTTCAAATAATCAGAATTACTTGGAACCCCGCCAAAATAAAATTTAATCTAAGGAACGTAAAAGTAATAATTTTGTGTTTTTGTTTTTTGTTTTTTTAAAACCAAATTTTATAGTCACTTTTTAAATCATAATTTCCTGGGCTCGTTTGATTACCCTAGCGCTTGACTTGCCGCGGCGCTTACGCGAGACAAAGAACATACCTAGCGCATACGAACAAACGAGTAGCAGCATTATTGTTTTGTGTTTGGAAAAATAGGGAAAAAAAGTTTAAAAATAAAATTATTTTTATTCCATAAATTTTATGTGCTGCTTCTACAGAATGATGTGAAAAAATATGACGGTCTTCGCTACTAAAAAGAGCGTCTGATGTAGGTACCTATTTATTTATAGGTACATTCATTTCTAATAATAATAAACCATACGTTCTGTCGGCGAATCGTTCATAGTCGAAAAGTTTTGTCGACGAAATACCCATTAGCGAAACGATACGTCGGCGATTAATCCGATGGAGAATCGACTATCGGAGGTACGTTTCGGAATTGTTGGTTTGTGTATCGTCCCTGCACATTACGAGGTCGAGGCATTTTGTTAGAGGCCGGGCGACGTTGTTTGTTTGCGTGTGCGAACTTGAATGAATCTAGGCAATAAAAGCGCCCGCGTTTTGTCGGCGCACTAGTGAAGTGGAGTAGGCTTGTTTGATACTAGAATGTTAATTGTAAATTACATTTTTTTTCAGTTTTTTATTTTTTTAATTATGTATTATCGATCAATCCCAAAGTGCTTAACGAGATTTTTAGGGTTTAAAAAGATTCAGTTTTTGTATTAACCGATTTTCCTCATATTTGGGGAAAGTACTATGAATCACGAATAGATTCTTATTTTAAAAGGATGCCAATGATTTCACATTCAACCTGTATATCCATGAAATTTTATTTAATTTTGGCGGGGGGTTCAAAAGTAACCGGGATAAAAAGTAGTTAGTCCAGATCTTATTCATTTTATTTGTGAAAAATTTCATCCAAATCCGTTCAGTAGTTTTTGCGTGAAAGCTTTCCATTACAATGTATCGCCCTCTTTGGTCATATTTTGTTTAATAAGTCTCAGGGCTAAAAATACAGTAACTCTGTTTCGCGTGAGAATAAGTCACATTTAACCGTTATTTTATCTCTAGCCGGGCTAATACAAAACTCAGTTCAGCTCTATCTATGTTAGGTAGGTGCACTACTGGTTACTGCATTACTAAATCAAACATTCAATTGCATCTACACTGGAAGTTATGAATCTGAAGAGCTTCAAAAGCAATGTATGTTATTTGTGTGTTGTTATTCATGGTGAAGAATGATTTAATTACCTGCGCTAAGCTTCGAGAGTTCTGTTGGCTTGGCGCTTAGACCAATGGGTGTGAAGTGGAAGACGTCATCGCATGTAAAATGGCTTTCCGCCAGTCCTGTTTTGTATTATTTTTAAGCCCCGACGCAAAAAGAGAGGTGTGTTATAATGTTTAATTAACGTGTCTGTGTGTGTATCTATCTGTGGTATCGTAGCTCTAAGGAGCTACGGATGAACCGATTTTCATTTCGTATTTTTTTGTGTCATAAATAATTTTATCCCAAGAGTTCCTAGCCTTGTTTTATGAAAATCTGTTGAGCCGTTTGAAGATCATCAGCTCTTTTCAAGTTGATGAGGGGATCTGACTAACTCCCTTATGTCCGATCGATTCGAAATTTGGTACCGTGTTACTTCAATGATATTGAAAGTATATGGTACGGTAAACTTGACCTGATCAGCCGTTTGGCTATCATCGGGGTTTTTATAAATATTAATTTTAATTTTAGACCATTGGTACTTAGTATGTGACTTGGGTTAGAATAAATAGTAATTGTTTTTATTTTCAGACTGGCAACACTGTCTTTGCGCGCGCACTCAGCGTCGCGCGGCGATTGCTCGCGGTTCGGTACAGCACTCGCGAATACGCTCGGCGAACTTGCCCGAACGGCCGCTAATAGGGCGGCGATTAATAACGGTAAATATTTACCAAGTTTGCAATGTTTTTTCCAGCAACCAGCAAAATGGGGCGGTTACTTAATTTTTTTTATGTCTAGATTGAAATGGATCAAATGGGTTGGCTCTCATGAAATTTTTGCTCCTTTTTTTGTTTTACTACCGTTTTGTATTCATAAATCACTCTTCTTATGAGATCACATATATTTTTTGTTCATAATAATTGTTAGTCATGCATACGTACTGAGAGCGGTTTGTTTGCGAGCGCGCCCGTCCGTATGCGTCGTCGCACGCACACATTGACAAAATTAATAGGTGATGATGGTGTGCCAGTCGTGCGTGGCTGCTACGCGCCGCGCCCACTCCACCGCTGCGCTGGCGTTCATAATAATCTGAACATATTCCTTTAACTTCATAATTTAATGTTAAAAAATCGCAAATTTACTACAGACAAAATACCTATGATTCCATACATGATTCTGTCAAACCGCGCTTTAAATACCTAATCCTAAGTATATCGACTGTATTTTATCAAATCACTAAACAGATACACGATGACGTAAGGTAAGTAATGAATTAATTGAGTCAGATCCTGAGTTTTTAAGTTATAGATCCCTGCATACCCTACAGCGGAAAATCGTTTTATTTTAAGATTGACTATGCATTTTTCACATTTGATTAAACTTTAAGCGACAGCCCTACGTGTTTAGGCTATTATCTCTCGTTCGAGGCTCGAGAACTACTTCTTTGATTCTACTATGATAACAGTCAGTGATCATATTTTTTAACCGACTTCAAAACGAAAAGTAGCTTCTCAGTTTGACCCGTATGTTTGTATGTATGTATGTATGTAAGTTTGTCCGCGATTTTCTTGCGTTTGGCTCATCCGATTTTGATGCGGTTTTCAGAAAAGTATTTGTTACATTCTGAAGAAGGTTTTAGTATGCATATCATACTGCTAAGCTGATGATGGAGGCCACAGAACTCCTTAATGGTTCTTTAGGAGTCAATAGATAATACTTGACTTACTGACTGACTGACTTACTGACTGATTTACTGACTGATTAGTTATTAAAGTAAGGAAAAAACTTTATTCTTTTTTACAAGCTTTTATTTAGTTTCACCTGTCCCGTTGTCTGTTATCTAATCTTGCATGCTAAATTTGATCCACCTTCCGGTTACCGATTGAGCTGAAATTTTGCATACATGTGTAATCCGCGTGACAATGCGATATTATGATGAAATAGTGCTGATCTGATGATGGAGCTGGAAGTTGGCCATAGGAACTTCACAATGAAACGAAAAAACCTCGTCGAGTTTGGGCTCATTTGAATTGTCTTGACGAGTAATTTGTCTTTCAATGGTAACCTGGGTCTGATGATGAAGCTGGAAGGTGGTCATAGGAACTCTGTAATGGAACGACGAAACCCCATCGAGTTTCGGCTCGTTTGATTCGCCTTGACGAGTACTTTGTTTTAAGATTGTTACCAGGGTCTGATCTGATGATGGAGATGGAAGGTGGTCATAGGAACTCAGTAAAGAAACAACGCAATTAATCCTATCGAGTCTCCGTTTGTTTGTATCGTCATGACGAGTACTTTGGTGCTAGATGGTAACCAGGGTCTGATGATAGAGCTGAAACGTGGCCATAGGAACTCCGCAATTAAACTACGCAACTCCATCGAGTTTGGGCTCGTTTAATTCGTCTTGACGAGTAATTTGATTCTATATGGTAACCAGGCTCTGATGATGGAGCTAGAAGGTAGTCATAGGAACTCCGTTATTAAACGATACCGTTGAGTCTCAGGGTACCAGGGCGAACCCTGTTGTACTGAAGCCCTTATCCCTCTACTATGGACCGTTTAGTCCTATACTCGTGGGAACAACATGAACAAAAAAACTTGAATTAAAAATACTAAAAAGTTAAAAATAAAATAAAAGAAAAAAAAATTTTTTTAAAAACAAGCTTTAATTATTTTTAATAAAGTGAACTAAAAAGTTAAAAATAAATTTACCTGATCAGAAAAATACCATTATATAGGTAGCATTTTTTTTTTAATAAAAGCGTGTTACATTGTGATTGTAGAATAAAAATAATATTGTAATAAGCTAAATGTTCTTTAATGTTCCATTAAAATGTAACACGCTTTTATTTTTAAAAAATGCTACCTAAGATGGAATTCTAAGTTTGGGAAATCGTATCCAAGGCTCCAAGCTCTCCTATGAGCCCGTGGAGGCAACACTCGCTATTAATTTTAAGATTTTTTTGTTATTTTTGCAAAAAAAATCAATTTAAAATCTCACACTCCTAGTGCCTTATTTTACTAATTTTCGTAATTAACGTTTAATTTCTTTAAAAACGGGTAATTTGTAGCTTATTTTGATTTAATTTAGTTATTTTAAGGCAATGTGATGTGTTACTGAAGACCAAAAAAATATTTAAAATAAATTCATTGAAAAAATATACCTTTTTTTTGTGTTCCCATAATTGTGCCGGTGTGTGTAGTTAAAACTTGAAATTAGACTTATTTTCTATTTGAAAATTTTAACTGTGTTCATGGTAGTGACCCAGACCCAGTATCAATATGATGTTGAAATCGCAATTCGATAAAAGCGAAACGTTGTTAATATTAGGCCAGCGAGATGCTTTATTGTTCGTTGTATATGGAAAGAACGGCCCACTGATCTTTTATTCCATCCTGTAATCACGTTTATAAAAGGTTCGGTTTCGGTTTCGGCCGAAACTATGATCAAGACCGTACCTTCGGTTTCAGTTTCTGTTTCGGCAATAAAACATGTTTCGGTCGGACACTAGTTTGTATGTATGTTTGTCCGCGATTTTCTCGCGTTTGGCCTATCCGATTTTGATGCGGTTTTCAGAAAAGTATTTGTTACATTCTGGAAAAGGTTTTGGTATGCATATCATACTGCTGAGCTGATGATGGAGGCCACAGAACTCCTTAACGGTTAGGAGTCAATAGATAATACTACGACTTGTCGACAGAACGTATTTCATAGTATATTGGGCAAACGTGGTACCAGCAGCCAAACGCTTACGAGGTACCAGACAGTATTTTTTTATTTACTAGGGGCGTAAAACCAATTCATCCAGAAACGAGAAAAAATAATATATTTGTTCGTTCTTTAAATTGACTTAGGCATTGAACCCAAGACGCTTATCCCATGGATACAACCATTCTGGACGATAAAGTTTTTGTTAAATATGGAGCTAGGTAGGTATCTGCGCGCGGTAAGTAGGAGGAAGCAGCAAAACACGTCTTAATCCAATTCGTTTATTCGTAGACTGGCGATACAAAGTTAACGAACAATCTAGAAGGATCTTAATTTTCTACCCACATTATTTGCTTATATCGGTATACCGACATTACAGTTTTGTTAAAGTCCTAACACTAAAAATGGTGAAATAAAAAATAGTTTTAAAAAACTAAGAACCGACTTCAAAAATAATATATATCGACTAAAAAGCGAAAAATAAATTTCTAAACTAAAACATACGTAATCAGTTATTTTTGGAGTCAGTGCTCCATGGAGAGTTAAAATGTGTTCATTAATCGCACCGACTCCAAAAATAACTGTTAGGTATGTTTTAGTATAGAAATTCAGTTTTATAGAAATAGAAAAAAATTTATTTGACACACACATCATACATAGAAAAAAATGTGTCAAAAAGGCCCCCGCTGAGCATTTGTCGTGACAGCCAGGGACATATCACGACGCTGATTTTCAGCAGGGACCCCGAAGTTAGGGGTACAAAACTAGAGACAGGAAAATAAAAAAAACAAGCAAATAATAATCTTGACAGTAGAAGAAGAATAATAATAATAGTAACAGACAGAAAAAAGACACAATATACATATATAATTAGATGACACAAATACAATTTTATTCTCCTTTCCTTGCCAGTCGAACGAAGTATCAGCCCTGTTGAGCCAAAAACGATTTCGGTCCAGTTCGGAACGTGGCCCGAATGACACATGTCACCGTACTGTCTAATCTGTGCACGCTCCGCCCCGATTGATTGTTGATACTTTGTCTACAGAGTTCATTTGTATGACTCGTCCGACTGTAATTTATTTGATCAGTGACCGTAACTATAGCTTATACCTACACACAATTTGTTGGTAAAGTGGGTAATTAAAACAATAAAAATGCCAACAAGTTCCGGCATGTGCTTGACCGTGTGATTTTATTCAGTGTGAATGGAGAAAACTATGCTTCAAGCAATCAATCTCAAGAAGGTTCATTATTCGTTTTTTGTTTATTTTTGAAGTCGGTTCTTAGTTTTTTACAACTATTTTATAAATAAATAACACTTGAAAAAAAAAAATCGTCGACCTCAGGTGGGACTCGAACCCACGTCCCATCGCATACCGGGCGAGTGCTTTGACCACTAAGCTACCGAGGACGTCACGTGACAAGATGAAATTCCTCAAGTGTTTTTTTCTCGCTGTCAAAGCCAGCGTATTCTGATCAATGTTGTAGCTATATGTATAGCTGAGTAGTATACTACCGTCAACACCCTATAGAAATATTTTTACAAATATTTGACTATTGGTTAAGATCAGAAATGCTTAAACATTGTAAATTTTTGTTTTTAGCAATTCCATGCAAGGTTTTAATTGAAGATAAATAACACTTGAAAAAAATCATCGACCTCAGGTGGGACTCGAACCCACGTCCCATCGCATACCGGGCGAGTGCTTTGACCTCGCTTTGACCTTTATACCCAAAATATCGTGCAAAATATGAAAAAAAAACTCGTTTAGTTTAGATGTGCTCAGCATCAGCATTTTTTTTTTTTACTTATTTTATTGGTCTACCAACAATTCCACAATATTATATGCTAGATATATTTTAATCAAGATGTAACTAAGATTCGCTTATATTCACTCGACGGCCTGCCTAAACAATATCGTGGATTTTATTAACAATGTTCTCAGTAGTGACCTCAATCGGCCTTCCTGTGCGCTCGGCATCAATGGTTGTTAGTTCGTCCACGACGAAAATCAGTGAACCACTTATGTACCATTCCATGAGATGGCGCTGAATCCCCATAATATTTTTTCAATTTGTCCTCGGTCTGCTTGATGTTTACCCGGGTGCAAAAAATAGTGCTTAATCAATACTCTTACTTAAAGTCACGGACTTATCAAATCGCCCTAGTACACTACCCGGCTTTACAAAGCCGTAAAAGAATAATGATTTTATGAGGCTATATACTATAAACTTCTATATACTACTCTGTCAAGAAAGTACCGGGAAAAGAATACACAAAATGTTAGTTATTTATCCAAATTTATTTTATTACCTTCAAAGTATGCTCCTTCGGAAGCGATACACTTACGCCAACAAATAATCCAATCATCAAAACATTTTTTTAACGCTTTTTCCGGAATCGAGTTCAGTTCTCGCCGCGAATTCTCCTTTATATCTTCTACCGAATGAAACTGGGTGCCACGAAGTGGTAATTTGAGTTTAGGAAAAAGAAAGAAGTCGGCTGGAACCATATCTGGTGAAAAAGGTGGCTGCTCGATGGTATTTGTTGAGTTTTTGGTCTAAAATTCGTTCACAATGATGGCCTTGTGGGAAGGCGCATTATCGTGGTGCAAAATCCAAGAATTTTCATTCCACAAATCTGGCCTTTTTCGTCTAATTTGCTCTCTTAAACGCCGCATAACGCTTAAATAATACTCTTTTTTATCGTTTGACCTTTTGGCAAGAATTCTGAGTGCACAACACCGCGACAATCAAAGAAAACAGTCAACATGACTTTGACTTTCGCTCGAGTTTTGCGCGGTTTCTTCGGTTTCGGTTCAGTTGGAAGGCGCCACTCCGAAGCTTGGTGACTAGTTTGCATGTCAAACTCGTAAACCTCACCAGTAACAATGCGTTTCATGAATGTTGGGTCGGAATTGACTCGTTCTAGCATGTCCTCAGCGACTCTTTTGCGATTGAGTTTTTGGAGAAAATTCAGGTCTTTTGGGACTAGCCGAGCGGCAACATGTTTCATCCCCAATTGATTATTTAAAATGGTACGAATCGACTCGTGTGACACAGAAAGTTCGACGGCTAGCTCATTCAAACTTGAATGAAGATTTTCAGTCACTATTTCCTTCACTTTTGCGATGTTATCTTCAGTAGCAGACGTTGATGGTCTACCAGAGCGAGGCAAATCTTCCATCGCATCTCTACCGCTTTTGAACGCTTTGTACCACTCATAAACACGTGTTTTTGATAAAGTCGATTCACCGTAAGCCTTCTGTAACATTTTCAGAGATTTCAAATACGAAATCCCATTGGCGATGCAAAATTTAAGACAAACTCTTTGTTCGATGTTTTTGTCCATTATGAAATTCGCAATACACACTAGATATGGTATTACTAAAAACAATACTGTATTTAATCTAAATATCAGATGTAACTCAAACTCCGCGCCAAAATGGAAAACAGTTGTGCCAATCTAACAACAACAAGTAAATATAATTTTGTATTTGGAACCATAAACAAATCATCAATTCCCGAAACTTTTTTGGCAGAATGTACATACATAAGGCTACATTGCAAGGTAGTGCCAAATTTTAAAAATAGGATCTAAGAGAATAATAAAAAAGTGGGTTTTATCGTTTTTTTTTACCCTGACTTACGCGGGCGCTCAGAAATGTACCTTACATCGTAAAGGCTAAGCTTTCTTTTCGCGCGCCATTGTGACTATTAATGCATTGATTTTTGCAGTACACCTACTAGGTTGAACAGAAAAAGTGCGTGCGTATTTTTTATCAATGAGACAAGATTATACACGCGTACCATCTTCTGTCAGGCGAAGGTCAAAAGACACAATGAAAATTATATTGCTACTGAGCGGCCGGGCGGTCTTTGCCGCTTGATAGGTTAACAGCATATAGTAATGATTAAATATGTATAAAATGAGTTTGTTTTTTACGTAGATCGATTTAGTTACCGATTCTGAGTGGTCCCTGAAAAATTGGCAGTACCTTGCAATGTAACCCTGTATGTATGTTTAGAGAAGTTTTCTGGCTAAGTCTATTTTAAAATTGTTTGAAATTAAGGTTAAGATTAAATTTTTAGTTTTGTTAATTATAACTTACAATCTCTTTTGCAGCCGCAAATGAAGCTAACAAGAAGCGCAAACTGTCGAAGAGTCAAAAAGCAAAGATTCAAGCTAAGCAGCGGACAGCGCTCGCTGTCAAGAAGAAGGCCGCCGCCGCAGCCGCAGCCGCCGCCGCCGCCGCCACCGCCGCTACAAAGATGGCGTCTTAGAATTATTTGTCTCTCGAAATAACTATAGTTTATTATTTTCCTTTAATATATTATCTCGTTTCGCAACGCACAAGCATTGTTAAGCCAAAAACGGGAGAGAAAAAACCGACAGTTTAATTTAATGATTTGGCGGGTGGGTACTTAACCTATTTAAAATTTTAAAAAATCAGGCGTCTTTGAGCCGCAATCTATTTGGAAAATAAGCACACATTAGCTTTTACAACGCGAACCTTTAAAGCATTCGAAATGATACCTCCTGGTTTTCAGTTCTAAAATCTTATTTTACACTCAATGAAAACGGGAATTAACGCGATCATAATTACGGTACAAAATGTTACCTTTTTTTCCTGACGTTTCGACCTGGTTTCACCGACCGTGGTCACAGGCTGACTGGAACAGAGATGTCTTTACTCCGTATGAGAGGCAGATTCTTCATCCACCCTCATAATATTATTTTCAGGCCAAGTACCGTCACACACTACACTTACTGTGTCCCTACTCTGCACACTAACCGCAAACTAAACTAAACTTAATTTCAATTCAACTAAACGGGAATTAACGCGTTAATAATTTAGGTGCATCATCATAAATTATTGGGACAAAGCAAAACAGTCATTTCCCTAAAGTAGTCCCGGAGCGGTGGTAGGAAAAAAAAATTGGGACATGTAAAAGTGCAATTGATGGCCAATTTGCAAAAATAAATGACTTTGACTTTTGCACGTTCCTCTAAATTAATACCACTTTTAGAATTGAATAGAATAGAATAGAATAGAATATAAAAATATTTATTTGACACACAAATCATACATAGAATACAAAAGAATTAAGATTAGAAAAAAAATGTGTCAAAAAGGCCCCCGCTGAGCATTTGTCGTGACAGCCAGGGACATATCACGACGCTGATTTTCAGCAGGGACCCTGACGTTAGGGGTACAAAAGCACGGCACTAGAGACAGGAAAAGAAAAAACTAAAAACTAACAGCTTAACAAGCAAATAATAATATTGACAGTAGAAGAAGAATAATAATAATAGTAACAGACAGAAAAAAGACACAATATACATATATAATTAGATGACACAAATACAATTTTATTCTTCAGTCAATTTTATTCTTCAATCTTATTCTTTTGCAGTTATGACTTAATTATTAATATGTTTGACTTTCGTTATTTTGTAGTTCGTAGCGGCCTTCGATTTTCGATTTATCTTTTTCGATTAGTAATCATCAAAAATCCGCAAAACTGTCAAAATGTTGTAATAGGCGTCCTAATTATCTTTAATTTTACTTTGTAAATTTGCGTTTTATTTTCGATCACGTAAAATTTAAATAATAGACGACTGGGAGACGAAAAATAATTAGGGTTCCGTACCCAAAGGGTAAAACGGGACCCGTTTTGCCCTTTGGGTACGGAACCCTAACCTATTAAGTTATGTTTAGTTTGCGGTTAGTGTGTAGAATAGGGACACAGTGAGTGTAGTGTGTGACGGTGACGGTGTCTGTCTGTCTGTCCATCTGTCACCAGACTGTATGATCTCATGAACCGTGATGGTTAGAGAGTTAAAATTTTCACAGATTATGTATTTCTGTTGCCGCTATTACAACAAATACTAAAAAACAGAATACAATAAATATCTAAGGGGGCTCCCATACAACAAACGTGATGTTTTGCCGTTTTTAATAGATAATGGTACGTTTTCCCCTTCGTGCGCGAGTCCGACTTGCACTTGGCAGGGTTTTTTATTCTTTATTCTGCTATTCGGGGCGGAGACAAATCCAACAAATTGTTAACCATGAAAATCGGTCCAGCCCTTCTCGAGTGATAAGTGTTGTAACAAACACGACGTTGTTTTATATACAGGGTGTACAAGAGAATGGGATACCTGATTTAATTGGGTAGTATGTATCACAAATACAACACATTTACAATATAAAATTATGACTTATGTGACGACCTCCGTGGCCGAGAGGCGAGCACGCCGGACTTTAAATGGCGCCGCCATCTCTAAGGTTCCGGGTTCGATCCCCGGTCGGGTCAATGTAGAAAACGAACTTTTCTACATTGGCTCGGGTCTGAGTGTTGTGGTACTGTCGTAGTTTCTGATTTCTATAACACAAGTGCTTTAGCAACTTACCTTAGGATCAGAGCAATGTATGTAATGTTGTCCAATATTTAATATTAAAAAAAAACGAAAATTGTAATTAATATTAATGAAAACACTGCAAGCATTTCCCCTTAGCGCCATGCCACACGATGCGGTGCGGCGCCGCCGCAGGTCATCTCGCTGGACTAGCGACCACACGGTGAGTGCGGCACCGTAGCGGCAACGGAAGAGAAAGACAGATAGTTGGCCCCATTACGACGACAGTCTGAATCACAGATATATATATCGGACAACTGAGCGGTGCCACTCCGGCGCCGCAATTAAATACTTACACGGTACACCCCTCCCCCCGCCTCGTCTCAATTCCGCTTCGCGTGCGGTGCAGCGCCAGAACGCACCGGACGGCGCCGTGTGCCACACCATATTTTTTATATGTAGGAAACCAGAGCGGCACCGCATCGTGTGGCATGGTTCTTTAGTTTGTTCCAGTAAGTCAACGACCAAAACAAAAGAGCCAAAGTAACCTAAACCGCCGCGGCGCAGCGTCGTGCGTGCTCCAATGCTTAAGCATTAACATATAAACGTCCTTGCTACAAAAATATAGACTAGGTTTGAACACTTGTCTGAAGATTACGTAACCAATGAAAAATGTTTGTTAATAATATGTCTCGAATGTCAAAGTCAAATGTTTTATTTGAAAGAACACAGTAAATACATCAGGTGATAATGATAGAATGAGTTCAGTGCATTCAGCCTAATATTAGCGTGCAAATATACTATTACAATAATAATTATTAATATTAATGAAGATTTAATTTATTATATTTTATCTTTAAATTCAAGGAATTCTTTAACAGTGTAAAAGCTGTGGTGTGCATTTTGTCAGCTTTGTTTAAAATTTATTTATGTCATGAATCTGAAGTCGTCTGGTAAATTATTGAACAGCACAATACACATATTATAAACATTTATCTTATATATTAGTTTATGGCAAGTAGGATGATATAATTTGTTCATAATTCTAGCTCTAGTTTGCCTATTATTTATTTCTGCTCGTGTTTTTCAAAATTTTGGATTGGAGTATACAAACAAACAGACTTCCTTAGTGTACAGCGACGGCAGAGGTAGAATCGCAAGTTTTTTGAACAACGGTTTACAGCTGTCGTCAAATTTCGCGTTGCATATGGCTCTTATAGACACTTTTTTTGGATTTTAAAAGCCTGACCAGCGTTTACTGAGTTTCGCCATAATATCAACCCATAACTCAAAACGGATGAAACATAGCCGTGATAAGCTGTCAGAGCCGCCTCTACAGAGACTGTTTGTCTCAGTTTTCGCAATGCAAAAACAAATCGGTTTAGCTTATTACACACTTGCTCTACATGTCCTATCCAATTTAGATGCTTGTCAATAGTGATGCCTAGGAATTTATGATCATTAACCGAGTCTACTGTGTTATTTTCATATTTAATTTGAGAGGTAGAGGATGAGAATTATAAGATAGAAATTGAATTTGCTTACACCTATTAATATTAATTTTCAAGTTATTACTTTCCATCCATTTAATTACATTTTTAAAATTATCATTTACCTCTTTTTCAAAATTTTCCCGATCATCGCATTTGATTATTAAAGTAGTATCATCCGCAAAGAGAATGGACTCGTGCCTGCTGGCTTCTGGGAGGTCATATTAATATACAATAAAAAGAGGAGAGGACCGAGTACACTTCCCTGCGGAACACTTGTTTTGTTGGTTTTTAGGTCAGACCGAAAGGTGTGTTTCGCGAGAGTATTTTGTGTTTTAACAGTTTTAGATATCTCTATGTATTGCTGTCTGTTTTCTAAATAACTCGCCACTCAATCCAGTGCTCTACCCCTAATGCCATAAATATGTTATTTGTTTAAAAGTTGAGAATGATTAACAAAATCAAAAGCCTTACTCAATGTTATTCAAGCTGTCAGTATCAATTTTCAAAAAGTCGAGACACGCAAGTGTTGTTGAGCTACCTTTTCGAAAACCATATTGTTGTGTGTGTGTAAAATATAGTATTTGGACAAAAAATCATTTACTCGGCTTAGATACGCCTTTTCAAAGATTTTAGATAGAACAGGGACTAATGTTATTGGCCTATAATTGTTAGGCTCAAGTTTGTCTCCTTTTTTGTAGAGTGGTTTGACTAGCGATAATTTTAACCTTTCTGGGAAAATACCATCAACAAAGGAGAGGTTTATTACGTGAGTTAGCACGTAACATAAGTGGGCAGCAACATTCTTAAAATTTTTATTCGTGATGTTATCGTAGCCGCAAGATTTGCAATTTTTTAGTGTCATTATAATATTACATATTTCTCTTTCATTTACTGGTCTTAAGAATATCGTATGTACATTTGAATTGTCAAGTAATGATGTCTTATTATTAGGTTTAAAATTTGTAGTCGTTAGGTCAATGAAATAATTATTGAAAATATTACATATGTCAAGAGGATCCGAGTAAACTTTATCTCTAAATCTTATTTGAGAAATGTCATTATTAAATGTTTTGTCTGAAATTGAAGAAGAGATCACTTTCCAAGTAGCTATACATTTATTTTCACGACCTTTTATAAAGTTATTGCTATTTAATTTTTGGGAGTCGTGTATGCATTTTTTTAATATTTTGTTGTACCGTTTAAAATTAATTTTATTTATACGCTTAATTGTTCTGTTAAATTTGTATTTAAGGTATAATTCTCGTTTAGTTTTACACGACTTCTTCAATCCTTTTGTAAGCCATTTAATTTTTATTGGTCGATTATTTATTTTTACCCTGATAATCGGGAAACATAAATTGTAGAAAAGGCAAAATAGGTCATGGAAATTGTCGAACGCCTGACTCAAATTTGTAGCAGAAAATACCTCTGTGAAAGAGAGTGCTGAAATGCAGTCATGAAATTTCCTAACATTATCTGTACTTTAATCACGTTTGTACTCGTACCATGTAGAAGGTATCGGTATATAATTCTTAAAGTTAAAGATTGAGCAGTTTCATGGTCAGATAGACCAAGACGATGAATCATTGGTATTACCGATTTTACGTTACTGGCAATATGGTCTATGCACGAGTCAAGTCTTGTGGGTTGAGTAAAATGAGGTACAAATTTATAATTGTCTAAAATACCCACTAGTCTTTTTGGAGTTGGTTCTTTCTTAAGGATGTCAATATTCCAGTCACCACATATTACTATTTTCTTGAGTTTATATTTCTCTGCAAGATAACTCATTAATTTTTCTAATTTGTGTAAGAAGACGCCAGTATGAGACTTAGTTTGCTTTGGGATTCTGTAAATATTTATCACTATCAACCCAAGACCTGAGACTTCAATACCGCAACTCTCAAAGTAAAATGGAGTTGCTAATTCTGTGACAAATGGTATTTTTTTTAAATCAAAGCTTTTTCTGACCAAAATACAAGTACCACCTCTGCTTTTATTCCTACAATAAGAAGCTGCTATTCTATAATTTTTAAGACGTACCTATGTTTGCCTCCGATCCACTCCTGACGAAAATTTCACTAAGGCAAACTATATCAACCTCCATGCCAGCATTTTGAACATTTTGTAGCGTTATATCCATTATGTCCAATTTGCTACAGAGACCTTCAATATTTTGATGGAGAATAGTCAAATAATTTTCAGTAAAGTTGTACATAGGTTTTGTAGTACAATTAATTATTGAGTCATCTTTAAGCGTACAGCTATTTTTTAATACAAAAAAAACTGAGAATTGTCAATTTTATCGATTGGTTTATCTAATTGTGAAAAGGGCACTTGTGAACCGGAAATACGCAGGCGGATCGGCATGGCCAGGACAGCGATGACCCAACTCGGCAAAATATGGAAAGATAGAAACATCTCGAACCGGACTAAGACTCGCCTCGTCCGCACTCTCGTCTTCTCCATATTTCTCTACGGGGCCGAGACCTGGACGATCAAAGCCGCTGACAGAAAGAGAATCGACGCGTTCGAAATGTGGTGTTGGCGCCGCCTGCTAAGGATTCCTTGGACAGCCTTCCGTACAAATGTGTCAGTCCTAAAGGAGCTGAAAATGGAAAATGCTCAACGTCTGTCCTCGATTTGCCTACACCGTGTTGTGAGCTATTTTGGCCATATCGCACGAAGAGAGACCAACAATCTAGAAAAGCTGGTAGTAACAGGAAAAATTGAAGGAAAAAGACCCAGAGGCCGCAGCCCGAAGAGATGGTCGGACCAGATCTCCGAACAGCTGGAGCTACCAGTCAGCGCCGCCCTTCACTGGGCGACGGACCGCATCAGTTGGCGGCAGACCATGAAGCGTCTTAGGAGTCACGATCCTCAGTAATGGGGGAACGATTGAGAAGAGAGTTATCTAATTGTAGCACATTTTGTAAATAATCACATTCATCTATATCTATACTAATATTATAAAGAGGAAAGATTTGTACCTATTTTTGTATTTTGTATGTTTGTAATGAATAGGCTCAAAAAGTACTGGGCCGATTTAAAAAATTCTTTCACCAATAGAATGTTACATTCTTCCAATTTGAAATAGGCTACATTTCATTTTGAAAAAAAATAGGGATCCTTGGTAAAATTTGAACAATGTAACCGAAGGTGTAGAAAAATGAGTCTTAAAATGTCTTTCGTCGAATGCGCTGCCGAAACTATTAGCGATAATTGTCTACCCCGTGCGAAGCCGGGACGGGCTGCTAGTAAAGCAGCTGTAAAGTAGCTGCTTAATAAAGTCGGTTTCAATATTTATTTTATATGCTATTAAGTCCAGACGTTTCTTAAAACTATAGTGAAGCGATTTAATGTCAATAAATTTACAGTTTGGGTAATTAATTGCGAGCATTTGCATAGTCTAAACTTAAAGTTTGTACATCTAAATGTGAATACAAAGGAATACCTTGTAAAAAAATTGTTTGTTTCTTAGCGTATGTAACATATTACACAGATGAGAATATAGGGTATAAGGATTTTTATCATAGCAACCAGTTGAAATAACTAGAATATCATCATCACGTATAGAATTAAAGGTATCTAGATTTTGTAATACATGACATGACGACGCATTAGGTTTTATCAAACCTGTAGCTTTATAAGTGTCATTCCATTTTCCGGATCTTGATTTATTCAATTTTTCAGACAGTCCTCGTACTTGCTGGTTGCCATGAATGAAAATTCTTGGTTGTCTTTCTTTACAACTTGATGAGAGTTTTTCTTTGGTTTCATTTGATTTTTTTAATCTTTGACTGTCGATGGTGCATTTACATGAGTTTTAATTCACATCACGTCATATTTTTTTGATAAAAATGTTTCCGATTTTCCGATGTTTCCAAAAGAAATAAGTTTGATTTAAGAGTAAATTATAAGTAGCTGTGTATTTCAAATACGCAACGTTAATTTCCTTTAAGCGCTTTGTCCGTTTTACTGCGCAGGTACGCAGCTGCGCAGGTAGGTATACTGTTAAAACTACATATAAGATAATGTTTACTGTACCTAATTAAAGAAATTATTTGACTCTATATGTCTGTTTGATACTTTAAAAGATATTTCTAGTACTAAATAAAAAAATAGTTTGCCCAAAAACGTCCTCTTGACGTTAAAAATGCGCCAAATTCGAAATTTGTAATTGTGTGCTTGCTTGGTCAGTCATTGCACTCATTTCTCCCAGAAATGTTAAAGCCGGGTCAAGTAAAATGCAGGTATATCGGTATCGGTATCGGTATCGGTATATCGGATTTGTCACTTCGGGCTAGACCCAGCGCGAAGTGACAAATCCGATATATCGGCCGATTGTTCGGGCATTTCCTAATATGAAATGCAATCGGTCGGTCGGTTGGATCGGGCATTTCAGTCGATTCGATTGATTATCATTTGACATTAGTGGCATCGTAAACCCTACTCCGAAGTGTATCGGTCCGACCGAACATACGAGTTTAACAAGAGTTTTATCGGAGATTTAATGTCAAATTTTACGACATCTAAATAGCTATCGTCTGACCATCGTAAATGGACATATTTTTTAACATGCTTAGAAATCTTGTATTTTATACATACCTAATCATTGTTTACAACAAGTTTCACACCTCCAAGTTAAAACTTCATAACCACCGCATAGCACAAGTACAATTTTACGACACAAATTATTGTAAACGTTATAACAATCTATCAAATATAATGTTTTGGTATGCCGGCTTGACAAAAACAATTCATTTCTTCTTATTTTGATTTGATGATGAAACTATTAGAAATGCACTATTAGCACTAAGCCACGAATTTCTAAAAATGCAATAGGTAGGCAACACAACCATATTTTGTCTAATCTTAGAGACCATTATATTTGGTCGGATTCGCGCTGACAGTGTGACAGACAGCTGATCTGACCAGAATAACAAACACAAACTTTTTTTATGGTTTTAAACTGTAACACGTCGTTATAATTTTATTTTTATTTTTCTTAATTTAAACAGCATTATTTAATAAGTATGACTCATTTTCTACGAAAACCTAATTATTATACCACATAACGCCATCTATCGAATTATTTTCAAACTACTTTGCGATCGAGTTTCTCAGGACAATTTTTAAAATCAATAAGCAAGCAATGACATTTCATGTGTTCAGCATTTATTTTTCTAAATGTCATAAACAATTGGAATGGTGCAATTTTCTAAGTTTAAATATCTAAAGTTGATTGAAATAATCATTTTCTGTTATATAATAGAAACCATGTTTACGCATTAGTTTACAAATATTTTGAATCAGCGAGATACTTTTACAAAACTGGTAAAATTTTAATACGTAGTCATAAAACTAGCACTCAATATCATTCATTTCGATACTCTTCTACAATTGTCTGGGCCACGATGGAACTCCGCGATTTCGATGTTGTTTCGCGCTAAGGTTCCAATCGAAACTTCGGTCGGGGATCGGTCGGATGCGAACATTCGAATGGTACATTTCGCGCTAGACCCCCAGAGTTCAATCACTACTAACAAGTAGTGGCCCAGAGTTCAATCACTACCTACAAGTAGTAGCCCAGAGTTCAATCACTACTTACAAGTAGTGGCCCAGAGTACAATCGCAACATACAAGTGGTAGCGGCTCATAGTTTAATCACTACCGGCAAGTAGTGGCCCGGAGTTCGATCACTGCCTACAAGTAGTGGCCCAAAGTACAATCGCTACCTCCAGGTAGTGGCCCACAATACACTTTCTTACGATATTATCTGATATTACATTTTTCAAATGTTTTGCATCCAGTCTATTTGGCCTTTTTTTTATACTCATAATTACCGATTATCCCTCCAGTAGATCCATCAATTCTTCGGTACTGCCAACATTACTATCACTTTCTTGACTCTCACTATCTGAATCATTGTTAAATTTCCTTAAAGCATCAGATGCAACCGTGGCTGTAAACTTTTTATAGCCTTTTAAACCTTTCAATGATTTTATCATATATCTATCATTTCCAAGATATTTTTGAATTTTATATGGCCCGCTAAATTTTTCCTTCAATTTTCTTATAGCTTCTTTCAGACCAGCATCTGATTTTCGCCATAGTACAAGATCATTGACTTTGTATTTCGTTGGTTTCTTTCTCTTTGCATCAAATCTCTTCTTCATAGCAGCCGCGGTTTTTTCTATGTTTTTCTTAGCATTTTGTACATTATTTGCGGCTTCCTCCATCGAGTCTGCAGTGTTGTTTCCAACTCCTTGTAAGAGACTTCGACTACTTTGAAACATTAATTTGTACGGGGTAAAACCAGTCGTTGAATTGACGGTGTTGTTCAGTCCCCACATAACTTTGGTTACGCAAGTATCCCAGTATCGTTCATCCTGAGTGCTCTTGTTAATACTTTCTACGACCGTTCTGTTATATCGATCCACCTGACCATTAGATCTAGGTGAAGCAACGGAGTTTTTAACATGAACCATCTGGTTAGCATTGCAGAAGTCCCGAAAAGTCTAACTGGTAAATGCTGTTCCTCTGTCAGACACTATTCTTCTTGGGTAACCAAATTCGCAAAAAAATTCCATTAATTTTTCAGTTGCTTCTATAGACTTCGTTGATTTACAAGGCTTGGCCCATACAAATTTGGTGAACGAGTCGACCACCACCAGTAAATAGGAATACCCCTTACGACTTTTACAAAATGGGCCAACATGGTCTATGTGAAGTGTGTCCAGTGGTTTTTCAATTTTGTCAATGGGGTGAAGTTTCCCTTCGTGTTTACCATACTGTCCCCTTTTAAAGGCACAATTAAGACACCCGTTAACATATTTTCGGATAAATCTCGTCATTCCAGGAAACCAACAATTATCCTTTATAATTACGTCGCACTTTTTTAGGCCGGGATGACCAATGTCATCATGGTACTTTCTCATAATGTTCCACCTACAATATTTTGGTATTACTAATCGTAGTTGGTCGTTTGTACAGCGCCTATAAACTCTGTTGTCTTTTAGTACGTAATTATTTTGTATATCTAGGTCGCCATCGCCTTCCTCTAATTTATCTCGTGTTATGCGAAGTTTAGAATCCTGGTTTTGCATGCAAACTACCCAGTCTAGAAGATCTAGAACCATGACATGTGGTGTTTCTGCTTCTTCTACTGAGGCCCGGCTAAGTGCATCAACATGCTTGTGTGTTGTGCCCGGCCGGTGGATTATTGTAAAGTTGTACTCTTGTATGCTCAACCACCATCGAGCTATTCGGGGCAACAAATCACGCTTCTCGAAAGTTTGTCGAACCGCAGAGCAATCTGTAGCAACTTTAAAGTCGATCCCTGCCAGGTAGATCCGGAACCTTTTTAAGGACTCAACGACTGCAAGGCATTCTAACTCGTAGGAGTGATAGACTGCTTCTTCTCTAGATGTCTTCCTACTAAAGTAGGCAACCGGTCAAAAAGCATCACCATTCTTCTGAAGTAAAATCCCTGCAATGCCCTTACTAGACGCATCTGTATGAACTTCGGTATCTGCGTTCGAGTTATATAGCGCAAGTACTGGTCTTGTTGTCAGTATTTTTTTCAATCTGTCGAACGCACTTTGTTGTGTTTGAGCCCACCCCAAACCGTTTCCTTTTTCAGTAGCTTATACAAGTCGTTGGCGATCATAGCGTAGCCCTTAACAAATTTTCTAAAGTAGCTCGTAAGGCCCAAAAACATGCGAAGCTCATGAATGTTTGTAGGCTCCTGGTACTTGGTTACGGTTTCTATCTTCTTGCTACCAGGGCGCACCCCCTCCTCATTTATCTCGTAGCCCAAGTATTGGATTGTTTTTAACAGAAATCTGCATTTGGTTAAATTTAACGTGAGCTTAGCATCTCTAATAATGTCCAGTACATTACGAAGTGTCTCCAAGGCTTCAGCCTCATTAGCCGAGGGTATCAGTAGGTCATCCATGTAAGGGAGTACCTTTTCATGTCTTAAAGAACCCAAGATTCTATCCATTAACCTCTGATATACGCTTGGTGAGTTAGCAAGCCCAAAGGGCATGCGTAAAAACTCGTAATGACCCTCTGGTGTTGAAAATCCGGTTTTAGGAACAGATTCTTTATCCAAGGGAATCTGATAAAAGCTTTGAGACATGTCGAGACTAGTAAACATCTTTTTACCTCCCAATTTTTCCACCTGTTCCTCAATTATTGGTAAGGGGTACCGATCCTCTACCGTTATACTATTTAATTTTCGGTAGTCTATACATAGCCGGTAATCTCCGTTCTTTTTGCGCACCAGAACTATAGGACTAGAGAATGGCGAGTTTGAATCCTGGACTATCCTATTTTTGGTTAAATCAGCTATTTTCTCTCTAACGATGGCTTTTTCAGCTTCTGACAGTCTGTATGGCCTATAACATACGGGTTTATCGGAATTGAGCTCTATTTTCATTTTTATTTTGTCCGTGCATCCCAAGTCCTCAGTTTTAGACGAGAAACAATCTGAATATTCTTGCAATAGGTTTGTCAATTTTGTTCTAATTGCGGGATCAGTAGCGTCGCATTGTATCTCTTCTAAGTCAATTGATAGGACCTGTCCGCTCTCTCGCCTATCCTCAGGTTCTAGGTGGTATTCAGCATCGATGCACTGACTGCCTCTGACTAACAGTTCACCGGCTTTGAGATTCAAGGGTGTCACTGATGTGTTCTGTACTTCGATAACTGCAAACTTCGAATTAATAATAGACGCAGGAATAGAATTATCTCTGCCATTAAAGAACCGTGTTCTCGAGTCAACAAAAACAAATTCTTCGTTGCCATTCCCCTGACATAGTACGTCTACGACCATAACCGTGCGGGGCGGAACGGTAACATCCCTTGAGCATCGTATTTCTACGCGAACATCTGTTTTAACGTCATCGATCAGTAGCATATCTGCAGCTAAGTTATGATGTATTTCTTCAATGGACAGTTTATTACCGGATATGATGAATTTAATTCGAGGATCGTTAATAATCGGTTGGCCTAAGATTACTTGAGAAAGGCGCTCGTCATAATCAACTACGACGAGTGTAGTCTTGAATTCAATGCCACTGACCTCTAAAGTGACCTCATGCTGCCCGATAGCAGTCACAGTGCCACCACCAAACCCACTAATTAAAAGTTTACAGGGTAGCAAGGGAGAATTTAGTTTTTTTGATATAGATAAGTTGATTACATTTATTTTTGCTCCTGAGTCGAAATAAGCCTTAACCCTTATATTATCAACCAAAACTTCAGCAAAATATGTATTATTTACCTCAGGTTGAATAACATTAATTGTAGTAGGAGTCGGTGCTAATGGGGTTCGCATTGGGTTAGATGTCGGTGGCTTAAACCAGCACTTGTCGGTTGCGTGGCCAATTTTGTGACAATTATCACAGTGGGGTCGATTTAGATTTTTAGGACAACGCCTTACAGTATGCCCTTTCTCGTTACATAGAAAACAAGATAATGACTTTCTGATCTCTTTATTTTGACCCCCAGCGTTGGATAGAATGGGATTAGTTTCGGTTCTGTAAGATTCAAATTTTGAACGAATATTTGGAGTTGGCTTATTTTTATCCTCCATCATTGCCAAAAATTTGGAATATAATTCTGAAGGTGATGTATAATTGCCAGCTCGAGCTGGAGCCTTCATATGTATAGGCAACCCGTCAATAATGCATGCTACTGCTTTATCACCTTCTATCTCCAATCTAGTAAGAAGAGCGTTCTTCTGATAAAAGTATTGAGCCATACTTTCATTAAAACCCTTTTTTAGGGACAACATCTCTCTCAACGATTCAGCATAATCAAGATTATATGGAAAAGCCTTCAGAAGTTCGCTCTTCCACTCAGCCCACGTAAGCATGTAATTTTGTAGCGATGCATGCCATGTCCGTGCCATACCACTCAGTCTCGACTGCATATAATAACTTTTAGTGTCATCCGACCAGTGATGAATCACTCCTAGCTGTTCAATTTTATTGACCCACTGATTTGCAAATATATCTGATTTTTCTGGATCAAATAGTGGAATTATCTCTGCTTTTGCCATTATTGCACCATCATAATAATATGGAACGGACTCACCAGGTCTGTGGGCTGAGTGTACACCAATATTCGGTTCTGCTAGAATGTTTTGGGTTTCCATCAGTGGCGAGGTACCCTCCGACCGCCAAGGCCGCCACTTCTTAGGGTCTGGACCGCCATCACTGGAACAGTCTTCAACTGTAAATTCACATCTATTTGTGGTTCTTCCTCGCTTTTGTTTGGGCATTTTGGTATCCCACTTCTGAAAATTATTAAAGATAAGATTAGTTAACCAGCTATATCACAGCTCAAATAAATAAAACACAAGAAAATGAGTTCAACATTATATTTTTGCCAATGGGTACCAACTTTACTACAATCACATGTAAACAGAAGTAAAGGACAAAATGAATACTAAATCAATTCTACAATTTACAACGATCATGACAATTACTGTTACTTAGCTTTATTATTAATTTTTCCTCGATTTTTTTCGTCTTTAACAATTAACAAGTTGTTTTTCCGATCTGTCATATAGAACTGTCATATGCGTTCCGTTTTTTCCCCTCGACCGAAACACAAAATGACAGTTCCCTCGCTTTATAAAATTAAACTAAACTAAAATTCTAATACCAATTAGTTACTTTAAATTGTTATTGAAATGAAAAAATAAGGTCATATTCTAAAATCAATGGTTATTTTGTATAGTTTTATATTGAAGACAGCAACCACCTTTCAGCGCCAGCGCCCTCACGTAACAGGATCTTAACTATAAAGAAAAACAGATAAAAAGCATGACACAGAATTTTAAAAAAGGTGTGTGTGTGAGTGTGTGTGTGTATGTTTGTGTAAAAGCACAGTTACAATTTTATAACATTTTCAGTTTCATCATAATCAAGACTCTTCAGCCATTTGGTAATTACGTCTTTGCATTCTCGTAATGTCATGGGGTATATTCTAAGATTTTTGTTTATTTTATTATATATTATTGAGGATAAATGCAGAAACTGATATTTAGCAAACCGAGAGTGCACATATGTAACGAGGGCTACTTTATCTTTTCTTCTCTTAGTCTCCTTCTCAGGGTAGTATCCTAAGGATTTGTGTGTTTTTAGAAGAATGTGGAGTATGTAAAGCTTCCTAACGGTAAGCAAGTCGACATGTGAGTATAAAGTCTGAGTAGGAAATCTCCGTTTTTTAAAGAACATTACTTTAAGTAATGCCCTTTGAGCACGCTCAACTTCGAGAAATTTAGTCTTGAGCGCACCACCCCACAATGCAATACAATAAATAGTAACTGACTGCCCCAATGCCACATAGATTTCCTTTAAAAGTTTTTTGTCCGCTATATGCCTTAGCTCCTTAAAAACCCGAATTAATTTTCGCAGCCTACTAGAAACCAGGTCAATGTGGTAATGCCAGTTAAGTCTCTCATCTAGCAGAACTCCCAGATATTTTGCTGTTTGGACTTTTCTTAAGAAAGGACATGTACAATTGGAGTTTGCAGAACGATCACAATGGTGAATTTTTATTTCAAAGTCTAGGTCTGGTTGACATTTATCTTGTATTAAAAAACACATAAAGTTAGTTTTAGGTGTGTTAAGCGTAAGCAGGTTAGCATTTAACCACGCAGCAATTTTGGCTAGTCCATTTTCTGCTTGACTTTTTACGCAGTTCCACGAATCGCCGGTAAAGACCACGGCGGTGTCATCAGCGTATGAAAATATTTTAGTGTGTGGGATCACCATATTGCAGAGGTCATTAATATATACTAAAAAAAGTGTCGGTCCCAGCACACTTCCCTGTGGCACACCGTAGTCTATACTAGCCATTCCGCTTACTGTTTGACCAAGCTTAACTCTCTGGGATCTAGCGTTTAAATAACTCTGAAGAAGTTTTAGGGAAGTGCCCCTAACTCCCAGGTGTTCCAGCTTTTGTTCGAGAATGGGGATGAAAACGGTGTCGAAGGCCTTTTTTAAATCTAGAAAAACAGCCAAACATTTACTTCTATTATCAAGGCCCTCGGCAACCACAGACGTCAGTTCTGCCACGGCATCCTCAGTTGATCTACCATAACGAAATCCAAACTGTGAGTTTGATAGAATTTTAAATTTGTTAAGATAATTTAGTAGCCTTTTATTTATAAGTTTTTCTATTATTTTAGATATAGATGGCAGGACTGAAATCGGTCTGTAGTTACTCACCTCTTCCTCATCTCCACTCTTGTAAATAGGCGTTACAAGTGATTTTTTAAGCAAGGACGGAAAGATGCCTTTGTTAAAACAAAGGTTAACAAGATGGGTAATCACAGACACAATTTCAAGAAAGTTTAAGGAAACTAGTAGGTATATTGTCCCAACCTGGAGCGCTGTTTCTCTTAAGACCCATAGGGGAGAGAACACTTCGTCTAGGTCGGTATCAAACAGCACAAAGGAAGAGGACTGCCGAGTACTGGATAGATCAACAACAGGCTGCGCGTTATTGCATTTAGTAATGGCATCTGCAAGGTTTTTTCCTATATTACTGAAGTAGGTATTAACAAAATCAGCTGACTCGTCGGTGGTTGGTTTGATGTTGGTTAACTTAGTGGTTTCAGATTTAGTCTTTTTTAAATGTGTTATTGTAGCTATATTTTTCCACAAACTTTTAGTATCGCCTTTGGAGTCCTGTAAAAGTTGTCTCTCATAGTCACGTTTTAATTTTTTAACAATTTTATTACAGAAGTTACGGTAGCGTCTAAATGTTATGGAAAGAATTTCATCATGTGGGTTACTACGGAGCCTCTGTTGCATTTTATTTCTATTTCGAATACATCTCAGGACCCCAGGCGTTGTCCAGGGTTTGATTACTCGTTTATTTTTAGGTATGTTTACAATTCTGGTATTTTTCTTAAGGGACTCTCATACTATATTTATTAAATTTTGTGTCACTAACTCAGGGTCACTGCAAAGTAGCAATTCGTCAATGTTCTTATTTCTTAAGTCATGTAGTGCAGTTTCATAATCAGTTACTAATTTAGTTGTTCTACATTGAAGTTTAGTGTGTAAGGAGGGTAAATGTAACAATACCATTGCGTGATCTGTCACTGTAGTGTCTAGGACCCCAATCTGAGCAGTTACCTTTTTTATTTCAATCCTGAGCATAATGTGATCAAGACAGCTAGTTCCTCTTGTGGGCAGATTGTGTCCCATTAAAATGCCATGAGTTCCCAACATCTCTAGATACTTCGAGATCTGTTTCTTTGATCAGAAATTTGTTCACCTTATTTATGTAGTGTATTTATATTTATATCACCAGCTATTACCAACTGATTATGTGTTACCAATGTATCCAAGTGGCTATTTAATGAATTAATAAAACAGTAATAAAACAGGCGAGCGGTATATGGCAAGAATTGTTTTTTTATTTAATTGTATTTGTAAAGCAGATGCGTCCTGTAAATAAATTTCATTGACTTTTGCAGTATGAATATCTTTAATGTAGACTACAACACCATCGCTTTTATTTGTACACCGAGTCGAGTGGTAAGATTTATAGTTTGGTATAATTGGAATAGGTTTATGATGACAAAGCCAACACTCTGTTAAAATAATTATATCAGGAAGCAAATTTAGTTGTGAAAATGAGATTAAGAAGTCGTTAAAATACAATAGACACTTCTGATGTTTTGGGTAATAATAGTAAAATCTTTTTCTTTGATATGTAGGGAGTTTACTACCTTACCGACGTCACAAGAGATAGCGTTGGCAATTTTTATTTGATCAACCTCACTTAAATTATTTATATTATTATTATTCATTATTGAAGTATGTTATAGATACTTGTATTTTAAACATATTGTTGAATACCAATAAATGTGAGTAGTAGTAACTATTAATTATATTTCTGTGCTTAAGTGTGTGTCTATGTGTAAGTGTATTTGTAAGTGTATGTGTGCGTGTGATTGTGTTTGTATAAGGTTGAGCATAATGTGACGTCATTGCATGAAAGTTACAATTATATAAATTAATATAAGCCGCTCGAACTAACGGTTGGGGGCAACATTGTAGGTGTGGTATTCTATACCGCAGAAACAAAACAAGTGTGCAAAAAATACTACATAATAACATTATAAGATCAGACACCGAAGTAGTTAACTCGAAGATTTTCCAGACTAGTCACGTGTTCATTAACTGCTGCACTTGTGCCTCTGATTTTACCGTTAGAATTGGAGAGTTATCAGTTTTTCGTAAATAAACTTTACCATAGGCGGTCCAGTAGTGTTTATATTGTTTTGTTTTGGCAAGGTCTCTGGCGAGAAAGTGCAAGCGCGACGCCTTTGGGGTCAGATGTTCTGATATAAACAATGGCGTGTCTTCTGCGGTACGGAAGCCTAGGTGTTTGGCACATAATTTAGATTTTGTTTTGACATTGAAGGCCTTGCATAGCTTCAGGGTATCTGTTTTAGTGAGAGTGGATGACAATTCAAGAACTATGGGTGGATTTTGAGGCTCCTTTTTTCCACGCACTCTATATATATCCTTGATATCCTCTTTGCGCAAGTTTCCTCCGATAGTAGTGGACAGATTCTACACATGGGACATGGGAGGTTTTAGTCGATAAAATTTGATGAATTTAAGGCCCCTTAAATTATCGTCGGTCAAACCAGGACACACTGTATACTTGTAAGGTAAATAATGTCTTCGTGGCAGGTGACCCCAGTTTGATTTTTATAGTATAATATATAAAACTTCAATAATTAACAAATGTACCCATTGGTAAATTTGTTAATTATTGAAGTTTTTCATTAATTTTTTCCGATTCTTAATAAGTTGATGAATGCCCCGGACGAATATCCTTTGGTTCCCTTCGTCCTATTAGTCGAAGTTTACATGGACTATAGGTATTTCATTTTATCCCTTTCCTTGTTTTGAATGGCAGAGAATGGCGCCGTAGAAATCTAGCTCAGGGTACTGGTAGTGCTAAAACTGGTACTGTACTATAACACCTATGCTCTCTAAAAAGTTTGAAATAAAAAGCAAAATTAAAAATTTTGAAAAAGCCCACGACGGTTAAAACATTATTGAAAAAGGATAAAATAATTTAAAAAACCCTCGACTTAAAGATATAAGTATGTAACGAGAGATAATTGACGTACAAGTAAAGTTGATCTATCGCGGAGTCGTTCATATAAACAATAGAGTATCTGTTTTCATAGCACTTCCCTACGTATCTATGTAGTCCTTGAAGATATAGATGTGTCGATATCATATTCAACTACCTATGAACTTAATAAAAAACCCAAGAAAATCCGTCGGGGGCTGCCATTAAATGAATGTGAATAATTGGAGATATTATGATGCGGTTTTCAGTGATGGGTTCGGGTTTGATTGGTGAATGTTTTTAGGTGATAGGTGTCACGGTAACAACTCACGGAGGCGCTGTAGTAAATATAATTCGTTGTGAAAAACCAAAAGTACTAGTCTGATTTTGATGCGGTTTTTTACTTTACTTATTTATGTATATATTTATGTTGTAAGTTTAAAATAGTGATGGCAGCCCCCGACGGATTTTCTTGGGTTTTTTATTAAGTTCATAGGTAGTTGAATATGATATCGACACATCTATATCTTCAAGAACTACATAGATACGTAGGGAAGTGCTATGAAAACAGATACTCTATTCATAGAGAAAAAATTATACTACGTAAAACAGAGAGTCAGTCTCGGTACTTTGAAAATTTCCACCTTAACTCGCGCGAAAGACAGCGAAGGTGGTGAGTAAATGGAACTAAAACTTACCTACGCCATCGTTTGTTTCATTCTCTGACTAGATGGCGCTATCTGCGCAGTGATAGATAACTTGCACATAATTCATAGAGCATAATTTATTCACATTAATTTCTGTTTCGTTCCGTCAGAGAATGACAAACCACCATAAGGTTTAGAATTGTTTGCACCCTTCTGTCAAAAAAACATAAACTAACACTTGACAAATTTCGAAAATCGTTCTAACGTCCTCGTAGCTTAGTTGGAAAGGCACTCGCTAGTGTAATGAGACGTGTGGGTTCAGATCCCACCTGTTGCGGTCTTTTTTTCTAGTGGTTACATTATCTTGAATAACTTTTTGTGCGCATCCATTACTTTTTAAAGATATTAAGTGCTATATTTATTTTCATTTTAGTCGGTTTCTGATTTCACTAGAGTATGATCCTAATTTTTATGAAAACTGATGATGGCGAGCTTTGACCCACTTTCTATTTGTTATTTATTTTGTGAATATTATGTAAAAAAAATATATGCAAAAGTTTATTACTAATTTTAGTAATTAAAAATTGTTTTAAATGTAAATAAACAATTTTACATCAAAATATTTTAGTAGAAGTCTGGATTTCGAAAAATATTGCCGCCGACCAAGATTCGAAGTCGCGCCCCATGGAATATTATCCCGAATTATTAGCACTTTGGGCATCGATACTTGACAATCAAGAACGAAATCACTAATTAGGTATTAACTTGAAACGACCGTTTATGACATATTTACGTCATTTAGACTTGACCTTTGGACGTGACACACAAATGCCTTCAAATAAAATTCATTGTTAATCAAAGTTGATGAAAAAAAATGGAATCATAAATAGGGTTACCAAATTGTCTTTTTTAGATTCACCGTAAGAATTTATTCCAAAATTATTGCTTTTAGGATCAAATCTCTCTCTCGATCAAAGCAAAACTCTCTTAAAGCCCTTTTAGCCATTTCAACCATTTTTTACCTGTAAATTATTTTTCCAAGGTAAAACAAACGTCGATGCAGCATGATAATTTCAATGTTTGAGCGTAAGCATGCAAATCGTATGCCATGCAATATTTTGCAAAGAGTAAGTTGTGCCAAATGAAACATTTGTCTGATTAAATAATATTTGAATTAATGAAACATGACCAAACAATTATTTGTTGAACAATAATATCCCATAAAAGAGATTTTGTAACTAAAAAATTACTATGAGTTGCAAATGCAAATAATTGCCAAATGAATGCAATAATAATTCAAATAATTGCCAATATTGTTTCGATAAATGTTTTTTTTTGCTAAATGAAAATTTGCGTAAAATAGTTAGATTGTGATATTTTGGGAAACGTTCTAGCTAAACATTGGTAATCCATACTTTTCTCCTAAAAATTTTTTTTTTAAATCACTTCCCAAATATTAAAACAAATCCCCATATTATAAAACTACAATGCACCAACTGGTAGCCCTAGCTACAAACAAATATTTGACGGCCGTCCAAAATCTACATTATTTTGAAGCTTCTTGCTTTTGACCGTTAATTACCAGAGAGTATATAATTACTCAATTTTAAAAATACTTGTATTTTAAAATTTGGGTTTCCTTTATTTATTTTTATAAATTATTCGATAAAATAATACGAAATGCATATTACCTCTTTAATCAACATAAATGCCGTGTTTAGTTTTTTTCAATATAATAGCTGACGTTGCGTTTCCATTAAAGATAGTTTAAGTTAAAACCGATAGATGGCATTATACAGTAAATGTTTTAAATTTTAGTTAAAATGATTTGTTTTGAAATAAATGTTAAAATTTTATAAACATTTAATTTAAAAAAAAAACAAAAGTTTTAAAATAGTATTTTGATAACGTTTTTATCAAGAGTTATCGTTCATTGAAATCAACCCCAATCCTAATGAGCCTTGTAGTGACATCTTTTCGTTTTTAATATGTACTTGTTCGTTATTATCGTTTTCGTAATTAATTAAAATTGGCCAAAGGCCAAATGTCCAGTGTTGTTGCAACTTTTGTATAATTTTTCGTAACGTAAATTCGTGTGGCAACACTGTCAGTCGAGTTCAAGTTCGTAATTCTCGGGGCGAATCGCGCGCCTATATTAAATAACTCTTTCAAGTAGAAACAATTCCAGACTACAAGTAGTAAAAAACCTTTAAACCCAAGTGAGTGATTGCGTGAAGGCCGTCTCAAAATCCCAACTTATAGCAGTAAACCGGTAAGCCTTATCTGGGCCCAGCGCTGGGGCAAACCATTGCTCTGCTGCACGTGGCTGACGCTACCACATTGGAGAAACCAGGTGAGCCAGAACGCAATCTGAATGTTATTTCAATAATCAATTAAAAATATTATTCAAAATTAATTCCTTCATAAAAATCACGATAATTGCGCAACAAAACACATTTCATCGTTCGTAATACCATAGAGAAAGAATAATACTACGTAAAACAGAGGGACAGTCTCGGTACTTTGAAAATTTCCACCTTAACTCGCGCGAAAGACAGCGAAGGTGGTGAGTAAATGGAACTAAAACATAACTACGCCATCGTTTGTTTCCCTCTCTGACTAGATGGCACTATCTGCGCAATGATAGATAACTTGCCCATAATTCATAGAACCATAGAGAAAGAATTATACTACGTAAAAATAGAACATTTATTTACAATAATTCCTGTTTCGGTCTGTCAGAGAATGCCAAACCACCATAAGGTTTACAATTGTTTGCACACTCTGTCAAAAAATAAAAACTAACACTTGACAAATTTCGAAAATCGTTCTATCGTCCTCGTAGCTTAGTTGAAAAGGCACTCGCTCGTAGTTTCTATGAGATATGGGTTCGGATCCCACATGATGCGGTCTTTTTTTTCAAGTTGTTATATTATCTTGAATAACTTTTTGTGCGCATCCATAACTTTTTAAAGATATTATGTACTTTATTTATCTTCATTTTAGTTGGTTGCTGATTTCACTAGAGTATGATCCTAATTTTTATGAAAACTGATGACGGCGAGCTGGGACCAATTTTCTATTTGTTAATTATTTTGTGAATATTATGTAAAAAAAAAGTTCAGTACTGAGTTTAGTTTTCAAAAATGGTTTTAAATGTGAATAAACAATTTTTACCAAACTATTTTAATACAAGTCTGAACTAAGATTCGAAGTCGCGCCCCATGGAATATTAGCCCGAATTCTTAGCACTTTGGGCATCGATACTTGACAATACATAACGAAATTACTAACTAGGTTATAGCTTGAAACGACCGTTTATGACATATTTACGTCATTTAGACGTGACCTTTGGACGTGCGTGACACACAAATGCCTTTAAATAAAATTCTTTGTTTATCAAAGTTGATAAAAAAAATTGGAACAGGGTTACCAAATTGTCTTTTTTTAGATTAACGTTAAGAATTTATTCCAAAAATTATTGCTTTTGGGATCAAAGAAAAATCACTTAAAGCCATTTTAACTATTTTTTTACCTTATGCAAACAAACAAACAACAAAACAAACGTCGATGCATCATGATATTTTCAAAGTTGGAGAGTAAGCTTGTAAATCGTATGCCATGCAACATTTTGCAAAGAGAAATTTGTGCCAAATGAAACATTTGATTAAATGAAACATGACAAACAAGTATTTGTTAAAGAATAATATCCCAAAAAAAGATTTGCTAATTAAAAAATTGCAATGAGTTGTTTTGACAAATGTTTTTTTGCCAAATGAAAATTTGTGTAAAATAGTTGGGTTGTGATTTTTTGGGAAACGTTTTTGGCTAAACATTAGTAATCCATATTTTTTTCCTAAAAATTGATTTTTAATATCACATCCCAAATATTAAAAAAAATCCCCATATTATAAAACTACAATACTCCAACTGGTAGCCCTACAAACAAATATTTGACAGTTGTCGAAAAGCTACATTATTTTGAAGCTTCTTGCTTTTGACCGTTAATTACCAGAGAGTATATAATTACTCATTGAAAAAATATATTTACATTTTAAAATTTGGTTTTCCTTTCTTTATTTTTTCAAATGATTTGATTAAATAATACGAAATGCAAATTACCTCTATAATCAACATAAATGCCGTGTTTAGTTTTTTTCAATCCAAGCTGACGTTGCGTTTCCATAAAAGATAGTTTAAGTTAAAACTGGTAGATGGCATTATACCAAAATTGTTTTAAATTTTAATTAAAATGATTTGTTTTGAAATAAATGTAAAAATTCTATTAACATTTCATTTTTAAAAAACAAAGGTGTTAAAAAAGTGTTTTGATAACGTTTTTATCAAGAGTTATCGTTCATTGATATCAAGCCCAATCCTAATGAGCCTTGTAGTGACATCTATTCCTTTTTAATATGTACTAATCCTACGATATATGGCGTTGACCAGACATGGTAATACAGTCCGCTATATCTTGTCGTTTTTCGGTTTGCATTCATTTTTGGCCTTCGAGCCGCATATTTCATTGAAAAGTGCCTTTTCGTAGTGATTTTTTGCAATATTTTCGTGATTTAACATTTTTATAAATTTGTGGAAGGTAGTCTGTTGCTTCTACTTGATTCTCGGTTCGAGGTAAAAGTTGTACGCCATATTTTTTTACTGTCGGAAATTATCGGTATTTGTTTGTTGTCGTTGTGCCAGTGCAACTTCGTACCATAGACAACTTGAAGTTTCCGGTTTAAATTTCTTCGGTTGACAGTTGTAATATTGTTGGCTGTCGTTCAAAATGTCAAACGAAGATCAAAACATGTCATCGGAAACTGTTCAAGTTGATAGTAATAGAATTGCGCGGGATTACGCTATGATGCGAATTGAATATATCGAAAGTACTAAACTTATTGGTTGTAGTGAAACGTTTATAAACGAATTGTCGAATGATTTCCATGATGCGCAACGGAAAGTGTTATTGTCGTTATCGTGTCCGTCTGCAAGAAGTCAGAAAATGGCTATAACTTATGAGTTTGAGAAAAAGTTTTTGCAAGTTAAACATAGATTACGTACCCAACAGTCGGAAGAATGTGAATCCAAAGTGAAACATTGTGTTGATGAGGCAGTTATGGCAAAATTACCTAAAATTAACATTAAACCTTTCGATGGTAAGTTGGAAAATTGGGTTTCCTTCATTCAGCTTTTCGATTCATTGATTCATAAGCGGAATATTTCTAGTGTCGAGAAATAACACTATTTGTTGTCAAGTGTACAAAGTTCTGCTTATGATTTGATAAAAAACTACCCACTTACAGATGATAGTTATTTAGTTGCATACAATTGCTTACGTAAATATTATGATAGGAAACGCCAAATTGCTACACACTATTATGAAAAGTTGTTGAGTTGTGAACCTATTAAAATGAAGTCAGCCTGTGATCTCGAGCGTGTCCATAGGACGTTTTCGGAGAATTTAGCAGTGTTAAATAAATATGGTTTACCAGATAGAAATTTTATGCTTTTCCAATTGTTATGGTCGAAATTAGATAAAGGTACTCGTGAATCATTTCAACTTGAGCATAATAGTGATGAAATTCCAATGTTTACGGATGTTACTGACTTCATAGAAAAACAATACAAAGCGCTTAACCTGTCAAGTGGCACCTCTGTAACGAGTAGTTCGGGTGTTTTGAATAAAAATAAACATAATAGTGTGAGTAAACAAAAATCGTCGTTTATTGTTTCTCGTCCGACTTGCAGCTTTTGTGCCGGCCAGCACGGCCTCACCACTTGTAATGAATTTTTAAATCTTGACATTACCTCTCGTTTCGAATTTGTCAAACAGAAAGGTCTCTGTTTATTGTGTTTTTCGAATACACATCGTGTAAAAACTTGTCGAGCCTCTCGTTGTGCGGTGTGTCATTGCTCTCACCACACATTGTTGCATTTTACTAAACAAACACAGACCTCTTCTATGGTAGATGGTATTGCACAGCCTGGCACAGGGAATGTTAGTAGTAACACAGTTTTAACTTCAATAACTGATGAAAATACAGTTTTATTTTCAACTGTAAAGGTTTTAATTAGAGACATGGATGGTAACTTTCGACCAATTCGCGCACTCTTAGACTGCGCTAGCGCTTGTAACTTTATTTCGGAACCTTGTGCTAGAATGTTAGGCCTTAATATTCGTTGCAGCCAGCATTCAGTAAATGGTATTGGTAACTCTGTCGCTCGCCCACTTGGTTTATTATCGTGTGAAATAAAACCTATCGGTAATACTTTGTCGTCGAATATTAAATTCGAAGCCTTCGTTTTGTCGTCGATATGCGCTGACCAACCCACTCAACCTGTCGATTCGTCGGTGTGGTCGCACATAAAAAAGGTATCTCTCGCTGATCCAGACTTTGCTCAACCGGGACCGGTAGACATGCTGCTAAGTGCAGATATTTTCGCCTCATCGTTGTTACCTGGTCTCAAGCGTGGGAAGCCCGGTCAACCAAAAGCGTTAAATACAATTTTCGGATGGATTATTATGGGTGAATGTTATGTCACTAAATCTAATTCAAACGCTGTTTATCGTAGCAATAATAGAAATTGCCTTTTCGTGTCGAATCTTTCGCAAACCTTGTCGTTGGATGATTCCCTTAAGAAATTTTGGGAATTAGAAAATGTTAGTTCTCCACTTAAATCCTTCGTATCGAAGGAGGACCAACAATGCGACGATTATTTTGTTGCTAATCATAGCCGTAACAATGAAGGTAGATTTGTAGTACCCTTGCCTTTTGTCGACCCTACGAATAAACCTAACTTTGTTAATTCTCGAGAAATCGCACTCAAGCGTTTTTTGTCGTTGGAACGTAAATTAAATTCCAATCCTGAAGTCAAGAAAGCGTATGTTGATTTTATGGAAGATTATGAGTTACGCGGTCATCTTGAAGAGGTGGATCCTCCTTTTAGTAGTGAGGGCCAGTTCTATTACATTCCTCATCACGGAATATTACGTCCCGATTCTGTCAGCACGCCTCTCCGCGTTGTGTTTGATGCCAGCGCGAAAGACGCTAAAGCCGTTTCTTTAAACGCAACTCTTCTTGCCGGGCCTAAACTTCAGACCAATATTTTCGATTTGCTCTTGCGCTTTCGTTGGCACGCGGTGGTTTTTACCGGTGACGTGAGACAAATGTACAGGCAGATATTGGTCCCCGAAGAAGATGCGGAATATCAGCGTATTTTATGGCGTCCCTCCCCAGTCGGACCGGTTCGTGATTATCGTCTGTTGACCGTGACGTATGGAGTGTCTTCAGCTCCATTTCAGGCTCTTCGCACTATGGCTCAACTTGCCAGGGATGCAGCTGAGGAATACCCAGCTGGTTCTGCCGTTCTCGCTCGTGATATTTATGTAGATGACATCGTTACTGGAGCGGACTCAGTCGACCAAGCCTGCTTGCTTCGAGAGGAACTCACCAAAATATTGTCGTCGGGTGGTTTCCACTTGAGGAAGTGGACTTCGAATAATAGTTCATTTTTTGATAGCATTCCATCCGCGGACTTATACTCAGAGGATTTTAAACGTTTCGAAGAAATGTCGGACATTTCGCTTAAGATATTGGGGCTTTTATGGCAGCCTCAATCTGATTCTTTTCGTTTTCGAGTGGCAGATACTAGTGATTGTCGTTGCACAAAGCGTACCATTCTGTCGGAGATCGCACGTATTTATGACCCTTTGGGTTTTCTCGGTCCGGTTACGTTTTATGCTAAGTATCTGATGCAGCTCCTTTGGACTGCTGGTGTCTCATGGGATGACAATGCGCCTTCTGAGATCGCCTCGGCATGGCTACGGTTCAAATCTCAGCTTTCGTCGTTGGCATCAGTGTCCATTCCTCGTCGTATTGTCGGCCCTTTCGTTTCGTTGCAACTCCACGGTTTCTGCGACGCCTCAGAGCGTGGATACTGTGCCGTAATTTACTGTCGTGTTGTTGATAAACAAGGCTTGGTCTCTGTCAATCTTTGTTGTGCAAGGACTAAAGTTGCTCCTCTTCGTAAACTGTCTATCCCCAGGCAGTTGCAGTTCTATGCAAGGTGCTGTTTTACTCACTGACCTAATGCATGCTATTGTCGAAGCTTTAAAGCCGTTCTATACTGTTGACGAGATTTACGCTTGGTCTGACTCGAGTGTAGCTTTGTCGTGGATAAAGTCGTGTCCTTCAAAATGGAAGACCTTTGTGGCCAACAGAGTCAGTCATATCCAAGAGATTATCGCTCCTGATCGATGGAGACATGTCCGCACTCATTCAAATCCAGCGGATAGCGGTTCGCGCGGTTTATTGCCCGCTGATCTCGTTAGTGATGGTATGTGGTGGCAGGGCCCCTCTTGGCTTGTCGAAATTAAAGAAAAATGGCCTACTTCTTTGCTATCATATTCAGATGAAGAGCCCTTGCATGAGGAGCAGCGTATTTTTAGTCTGTTGACGCTAAAAGAGCCTAATCTTATCGAGTTGTTGCTTACCAGATTTTCGTCGTTATCAACTGTCAAGCACATATTGTCGTATTGTTTTCGTTTCGTGCACAACTCAAAACAAAAATCGTTCGGAAAGCGCGTTGTTGGACCCTTGCAGCCATCTGAAATTCATAGAGCTTTCATGTTTATAATTAAAATCGTACAAGAAAGTGTTTTTCCGTCGGAGTTCGATAATTTAAGAAATGGTTCTTCGAACTCACTTCCAAAGAGTTTTCGCAAATTATCGCCATTTATTGATGAAGCGGGTCTTCTCAGGGTGGGCGGTCGCCTTATCAATGCTAACGTTGATTATAAAATTAAGCATCCGTTACTATTGCCTCGTTCTCACCGCCTCACTTCTTTAATAATTCATGAGTATCATGTTCGTTTCATGCACCCTGGTGCACAAACTCTTCAAAACCTCATTGCGCAACACTTTTGGATCTTGTCGTGTAAGCGTGCTATCCGCTCGGTAATTTCAGGTTGCATTCGATGTTTTCGAGTGCGTCCAAAACCCGCTTCCACTCCATTCATGGGTAACTTACCCTCATATCGAGTTAACCAAATTAAACCCTTTTCGAGTTCTGTCGCTGATTTTGGTGGACCTTTCGACATAGCTCTCGGACGTGGTCGTGGTGTTAAAACCTATAAAGGTTATGTCTGTGTTTTTGTTTGCACCAGTACGAAGGCTATTCATATTGAGCTGGCTTCTGAGCTTTCATCTGAGGCTTTTTTGGCTGCCCTACGCAGATTTATCGCACGTCGTGGTAGGTGTTGTCATCTTATCTCTGATCAGGGTCGCAACTTCATAGGCGCGTGTAACTACCTCGGTTCCATAATGAAAAAGGCCGCGGAGTCACAAGAGATAAAGTTTTCATTCAGTCCTCCTGGGAGTCCCCATTTTAACGGTTTAGCCGAGGCGGGTATCAAATCGGTAAAGACTCACTTAGCCCGTGTAATCGGTACACAGCGGCTCACTTTTGAAGAGTTCTACACTGTGTTGGCTCAAGTGGAGGCCATGCTGAACTCGCGCTCCTTGACTCCACTGAGTTCGGACGCAAATGACCTCTCGGTAATAACTCCGGGTCATTTTTTGACTTTGGAACCCCTGTCGCTTATGCCAGAGGAAAACTTTGTCGATTTAAATATTGGTGTTCTTCAGCGTTGGAAACTCATTCAAAAGATTCACCAAGATTTTTGGCAGAGGTGGCAGAGTGAGTACATGCACACCCTACAACAAAGAGCTAAATGGGACAAGCATAACTCAAACATAACTGTGGGAGCTATGGTACTCGTAGTTAATGAATTATTGAGTCCCTTCAAGTGGCCATTAGGTCGTATTTACGCCCTGCACCCAGGTGCAGATGGAATTTGTCGAGTGGTGACGGTGCAGACTGCCGCTGGGCGGTACAAAAGACCTGTCGTAAAGATATGTCCTTTGCCTTTGGCAAATGACATGTAATGTAGCTTTCGTTTGTTTTTGCTCTCACTGCCCTCGTTGACACAAGGTTAGTGTAACGTATCATACATAGTTGTTAAATAATTTGTCGTATTTAATTTATCACTTGGTGTTCTGTTGGAACTAACAATAGAAAATCGGTCTTTCGGTATATCCTTGTCGTTTTCGTGCTAAATACCGTCGCATTTAGGTGGGCGGAATGTTCGTTATTATCGTTTTCGTAATTAATTAAAATTGGCCAAAGGCCAAATGTCCAGTGTTGTTGCAACTTTTGTATAATTTTTCGTAACGTAAATTCGTGTGGCAACACTGTCAGTCGAGTTCAAGTTCGTAATTCTCGGGGCGAATCGCGCGCCTATATTAAATAACTCTTTCAAGTAGAAACAATTCCAGACTACAAGTAGTAAAAAACCTTTAAACCCAAGTGAGTGATTGCGTGAAGGCCGTCTCAAAATCCCAACTTATAGCAGTAAACCGGTAAGCCTTATCTGGGCCCAGCGCTGGGGCAAACCATTGCTCTGCTGCACGTGGCTGACGCTACCACATTGGAGAAACCAGGTGAGCCAGAACGCAATCTGAATGTTATTTCAATAATCAATTAAAAGAATTATTCAAAATTAATTCCTTCATAAAAATCACGATAATTGCGCAACAAAACACATTTCATCGTTCGTATTACAGTCCGCTATATCTTGCCGTTTTTCGGTTTGCATTCAGTACTAAACCTACAATATATGGCGTTGACCAGACATGCTCTATTGTTTATATGAACGACTCCGCGATAGATCAACTCTACTTGTACGTCAATTATCTCTCGTTACATACTTAAATCTTTAAGTCGAGGGTTTTTTAAATTATTCTATCCTTTTTCAATAAAGTTTTACCCGTCGTGGGTTTTTTCAAAATTTTTTTTTTTTTTTTTACAGGCTACTCAGCACCTCTACATATCGCCAATCAACCTGGCATCGCTGTAAAGACTCCGCTGCTCACATGAAATGGCCGTTATTTGACTTGAATTTAATTAAATAAAAATATTTTATCTCATCTTCAATCCGATATAACTCCGTCCCGACTGAATTTACAAATATCATTCCTTTATGTATATTGCTTGTTGTATTTTTTTGTACAAATATACAAAATTTTGTTGACCGCCGCTTCGAAGAAAAAGGCACCATTCGTCCATACAAACTGGTCATTGGCCTTTGCCGTCAGTAGGCTATTCAATTTTTGTTGCCTCCCCTACTGAGCGTTCTCTGAAATCTGCCGCCCCTAGGACGCTGCCCTTAGGTCGTGGCCTATCCGGCCTATTGACAGATCCAGGACTGATCTATAATAAATGTCTTTTAAGTCACTTGTTTCTTGCCTTAGGCACTTGTTTCCACTTTTGTTTTCAAAATCATTTTCACTATGCGACGCCATTTTATTTGATTTGACACTTGTGACGCTACTAGCGTCACAAGTGGGAGAAAATAGAACAAGTAAATACTATTTGACGCAACATTTTGTAAACAGCATTTGAATCATTATGTTGGTTAAACGAATGATTACAAAGTGACGAGGCATTTTACAATATGCCTTCGGCATTTTACAAAAGCGCGAGCGTTTGCGTATTATGAGCGTATTATGACGAATTATACAATATTCCTGCGAAATAATGTGCTACGACGTACCTACAACTACGTAAATACTTTGTAAATTACTACCATAGTATTATTTGATCGGTGATTACTACATCCATATTTGATCAGTGCAGTATTATTTGATCAGTGCATCCATGGTGTTGTCTACGTAGTTTATTTCAGCCTTATGCCAGTGCCTATTCAGATTTCTATGACAGCCAAATGTCAGCTCGACTTACTTTCGATGACGCCATGACAGATATTTTCTACCCCTTTTATGGCTTCATAAGCGTAGCCAGTATTGTTAATAAGATCTGTCACCTGGCTGAATGAATAAAATAAATGATGTGAATGAATTAACGAATTTTTGTGATCGAGTAAAAAGTCTCGAAGCTCCATCCATAATTAGCACGATTTGATAACGTAATCTATCTTATCTGCAAGGCTAGGATTTATAATAAGCTGTTTCCGGCCGATATTTTATAGAACTTTTTTAAAAAACGAACTTAGTTTCGGTCTATACGCTGCCGGAATCCGTAAGCATCCGCAAGAATCCGTTCAAAAAACGACCTTATCGCATAAGCGATGGATTGAATCCGCGTTAACCCGGTCCGGTTTCCGGCTGGGTATAGACCGAGCCTTAATGCTTAAGCGACGTATTGCATCCGGGCTTAGGCTCGGTCTATACCCAGCCGGAAACCGGACCGGGTAAACGCTGCCGAAGGACTTAGTGGTAAAGATACGTAAAAAAAAAAAGTTTTAGGTATCTTTCTTAATGTGTAATTAAACATAACATAAGACATGACGTAATTGAGTTGTGGTGGGGAAAACACCGCAGTAGTATCGGTAGAGATCGCTACTCGGTCAGTTGCTCGTGAGCATTTGAAGTAGGCAGTTCCTAATCAGGTACTATGTAATTCGAAGTAATCATTAATGTAGGGGCATAATCTCTAATTTAAGAGTTGAAGAGTTTGTAATAAGTTAATATGGCAAGTCATGTTAAATAAATCCAAGTAAGAACTTTAGCAGTAGTATCATTTACCACAATACTTACTAATATTATAAATATGAAAGTAACTCTGTCTGTCTGTTACGCTTTCACGAGGAAACTACTGAATCTAAACTAAATCTTAGTTAAGGACAAAGGCTACCTTTTATTGTAAAAAAGGCCGGAAGAGTTTGAGATGAAAATTTCTAATGTTTTTGAAATGTTAACCTATACTATGGGGATGAAAGGTCGTGTGGAAGTCCAAACAGAGTCACACTTTTACGCCTGTTTGTCTTTTGATAAATACAACCCGAGTGTTTCAAACCCAAAGTAAAAAGCTCATTTTTGATGCGTGCTGCAGCGCAGAGCACAATGTTGCTGAATTATGAGACACACCAAAGATCCTGTAGTCCACGCGAACGAAGTCGCGGGCACAGCTAGTAAATTATTAATGTTTACTATCAATAATACATATTTCTGATAATATTAAATTACAAAAGGTTACGACTAAACCTTTGAGGTGTCTAAAATATCTTTATTGAGATGTTCGTAGCTCAGTGGCAGCAGTACTTTAGTTTCAATTAATAAAGTTAAGCACATAACGCTGCGGTCGTGAGTGAATGGGTGACCATTCCGACCATATTTAGTGACATTTAATCACGAGCATCTCCGTGCTTTGGAAGGCACGTTAAAAGTTGGTCCCGGCTAATATTGCTTGATATTGGTCGTGAAGCCTAGTCAGAGGCCTTAAGGCTGCTTGATTACATCTGACAGTAAGGTTTAATCACTGGCCTTACTTACAACTACCCCCCGCACTGGGCCTGCGTGGTGAAGTATGGCTCAAACTACCAAATAGATATAGATAATTGTGGAACTTTTCTGAACTAAAAACAACGTTATTGACATTAAACTCGTGTTAGGTATAAACGTCACAGAATAAGCCGCGTTCGAAAAAGATAGTGATTTTAATTTATTATTTTTAGTTTAATGGTTTATATTTTAGATGTGTTATATTTTATTTGTTGTTATAAATAGTAGTAAAAACGTTTCTGGTCCGCCCTTCGTCTGTGCAGTGCCTTATATCACCGAATTATGGTTGACTATACAAAAAGTTCCTAATAAACAGTACATACTGTTTTGTAAGATTTTAAATACATACTCCTTTGTATTTTTCTTCTGTCCAAATATATTCGCCGTGTCATTTACGTCTGTCAAGTGTGTCAAGTCAATAAATTTAATAAAATTTCTGAATTAATTTTTCCGCAACAAATATTTTGAATAGTATTTGATGCTCATACAAGTTTTATAAAGCTTTATAAAATTAAACCAGCAGAAAGATTTACACTCTCGTTTACACAGATATCTGGAACTGGATATAATCATGTATTTTTTTATTCTGAGGTTCTGTGATGTACTTATGTGAGTCAATAAAATTTATTGGAACTATTCTTGCCTTCATGATCTGTTTATTCATGAAAGTACCTTTTTAGCTACAGTTACAAGAGAACGAGAAGATAATCTGAGACTAGGAATCTGTATTTCTGGGACTGAACTAAGTGTATTTCTTATTTTGAAGTTCTTAAATATACAATTTTCGTTTAACTACAGTTTTTATTGTAAAGTACCCATTATTATTATTAAGGCAGGTTCTGATAGCTACTATACAGCGCATACTACCGACCGATTATAAAGTATCGATTAACAATTATCGATTAAAGTGCATCGAATATCTCGATTATGTCTAGATCTATGCGATTTTATATAGCCTGTGGACATTTACGGTCATCAGACATCACATCACTATTATGTATCTCACTCAAATTTTTTCTTTTCTTTTTTTTTTGTCACTCGACGAAAAAGTTTCTAATCAATTGAAGTAAATGACGTTTACTTTTTCGTTATTCCTAGCCCGCTATCTTCTACGTAGTATTATTTGATCAGTGGTTTATTTGATCAGTGCTACTAATTTGCAATCAGTGCTGATTTGGGTTTTAAATTTTATTATGTGCCTCTGTTAAAAATTTCATTTTAATAAAAATAATAAATAATGTCCTTTGAATCTAAAATTATTCTGGATAATGAATCGAAGACTTATAAACCTGGAGAAACTGTGACTGGTTATATTGAATATGACTTCAACTTTCCCATCTATGTCCAAAGTAAGCTATTGTAAAAATAATAATATTTATGCATTGGGTTGATGAACTTTATGACTCACAGCTGGGTTCTCAGTTAAATCGAAATATGTGTGAAATTTATCTATCTACGCATAAGAAAGCCTTTAGTTAAGTTGTCAAGATTTAAATACCTACGTGCACGGACGAAAAAATATTTTTTTTTACTTCCGTGCCTACGTGCTAGATTTTTGATAAAGGACGATGGGCAAATATGGCCCAGCTTCAAATAAGAACAACCTTATACACGATATATTTATATAATCAAGTATAATTTTTAAAAAAAACCTTTACATTAAAGTTCATTGTGTGGTAAAAGTTATTTAACTTTGAATATAACCACTTAAAAAAATATTTTAGGGTTCCGTAGTCCTGACAAGGAACCCTTAATTAAAGTTTCGTCATTTCCCAGTACTCCCAGTCTGTCTGACCGTTCGGTTCGGTCGTCATACACGGTGCAGCGCATAACCTCCTACTTAGATAAAGTAGGTACATCAAGTTAATATTCGATCTGTTGATAACTTTTGATAAATTCCAAAACTATATTTCGTATTTCAGTGCTGCACCCTTAAGCCTTTTAAGGACCTCCCACGTCGACTCTCCACAGTGGTGACCCGATGTGATGTTTACAATTTTAACTTCAGTGCGTAAGGTCATTCGCATCTCATAAAAATAGTCCCATGGTCTTGATCAATTTACCCTTACGATCTACATGGCGATATGGCGAGCCGATTACACCACTAAACTTGCATGGGCTTCATTCAAGTTCAACCAAAATATACAGGTCGTCTGTCCTAGTCGCTACTTATTTTCGCTGATCAAGGGCATCCGAATATATTTCGTTCACATGTCGAAACTACGAGGAAAGCTTTATAACGCTGCTGGTATACTCCGTCGGTAATCTCATTAGTCATGTTTCCATGCATAATTGCCAATAACAGTGATACTTCAAGACAGCGATGTTTTGTCGCGTCGTAATTCGGGTGTGAAGGTCATGTTGCAGAAACTGCCACGCTGGCGAGAACAGCAAATCCAGCTTGGGCTGCGCAACCTTTTCTACGATAAATACAGATGACATGATGCTCCGGGACTAAGTCGCGTTGTAGGCTTGATAAGTCCCGCGAGGTTAGACTTCCGACTTACTGTTGACCGATAGTTTCTTTCGATGATGATGAATTCACACTTGTGAAGATGAGTTACAGGTTGTTGAAATGCCGATTTCGACCAAAGCAAATATAAGTCGCCCCCATATTTTTGCACGCACACACCGCACAGGAATTTTCTTAACGATCGACGTGGGTCTGTTTGTTATGTCGAATTACATGACGTCAGCTTCATGGCAGATCCTCGTCACGTTCACGTTGGTCTTCATCGTCGGGTGGTCACCAATGTTGAGGCTTGTGTATGTGTGTGGCTCGACTGTGCTTTATCGTAATTGTGTATAGTATCTATCATTATAGAAGTCGTTTAAAAATATAGTTATAACAGAAGTGTCGTAACCATGGGATAAGGTCTTGCGTTCAATGCCTAAGTCAATTTATCAAACGAACAATATATATTTTTTTCTCGTGTCTGGGTGTACTGGTTTACGCACCCAGTAAATAAAATTACTGTCTGGTATCTCGTAAGCGCCGCGTCTGCCCAATACACTACAAAATACGTTCTGTCGACAAATCGCAGTATTTTCTATTGACTAACCTAACCATTAAGGAGTTCTGTGGCCTCCATCATCAGCTTAGCAGTATGATATGCATACTGCAAACCTTCTCCAGAATGTAACAAATACATTTCTGAAAACTGCATCAAAATCGGATGAGCCAAACGCGAGAGAATCGCGGACAAACATACATACTGTTAGCGAGGAATCGATTGATGGGAGCATCTCTATAAGCGGTTCCCGACACTAGCGGTCATCTGTCATCGGGACGTCATTCTACTACGCATCGTGCTTTTGCGTGTCAATATATTTTTATTAATAATTTATAACGTTTTATTTAGAAGATCCCTATTTACTATTAAGTTTCAGAATTGGGATAGTTACGCACGCGACGCGAGTGCTTAAGCGCCCTTTTAGTGATATTTCAGATTAAAACCCGGCGTCCGATGGCGTCATTTGTTGTGACGCTATGCTATCTAAAAACTTTGGAAATACAAATGCATGTGCAATAGAAGGGTGATGGGATGTAAAACTTATTTAAAGGTAAACCGAGAACCCAAGTTACCCGCAGCTAAAACGAAAGATAATATCGACTGTAAGTACCTTTTATTGTTAACTGCGTAGGCGCAAACACCGCGCCCTTTTGTAGACAAATTGAAGTTGTCTGTACGAAACGAAGGTTTAAATATTTAATTATGTTTATGTTGCATGAGGCTTTGAGCTAAATAATCAAGATAAGTGAAATATTTACTAAACAAATAAGTGTGTGAAAAGCAGTGGCTGAAGGACAATGTTTTCATGACATACTGTGCTATTAGCTGCTGAGCTTAATTAACTTAAAAGCTTAAGGAATAATATCTGTGTAAAGGGTTTGTGATTTGCAACAAAATTGGCACTAAGCATAAATATGGTTTTGGCATCAAGTGTTCTTGCTTTGACTTTATTATTACGTTATTCTATTTAAAACAGGCAGTGCAGTGTGTAATTAAATTATGTTGTGTGAGTGTGTGTTGGGGGACACCAACAAGCATTTGTAATTAATTTATAGTTAACTATATGCCTGGGCTGCGCTTAGGGTAATATAATGGTTGTTCATGTGTGTGTATTGACTTGAATTGCAATCTGCTTCAGAGACTGAATTATTTTATAACTTTACTAACATTGTGATGAAATAACAGATTGTGTCTTTCATGATGATGTATTATTTGATGATGATGTTTAAATGAGCCAAGCTCTCAGCTTAGTAAACCTTTATCTAATGCTTATTTCTTAGCATACAGTTATAGTTGCAGTTTCTACTGGTAATATCAATTTATATTTAGGTACACTAAATAATTGTGCAAGGAACATCATCAGAGTAACAAACTGTGATAAGGTATTGGTTAATTTAACAACTTAATCAGTTATTAATTTTGCAATCTAAATTCATATTAAACTTATTAAACTACTTGACCGTCACTGGAAACTTTATATTGAGATAGCATATCCGTTTCCGTCGTTTTTACCAGTTTTCGTACTTTTAATTCTTCTAGTTTCCGGCCCAGTGGCGACACCTGGCGGCCGCGCTCCTTTTTTAGTTTTCTTTAAAAAGTGCGATGCCATTTTTGCTCATTGGCGTTTCGTACTCCGTCGAAGCAACTTGTACGCAGCAAGCTCTGTCTCTGCGACAAGCCATAACCGTTTATTTTATAAATTGTTCAAAACTAGTGATAAAAGTGAGTGAATATAAAACCACGTAAGTAGAAACATCTTCTACTACTGCAATTGCGATGTTTAAATAAATTGTAATTATAACGAGATCTTTACATTTAACGGTTTTTCCGTTCGGATCTCAGTTACAGTTTTATGTGTTTGCCAGTTTGTACATGATATTAATAATTTAACACTTTTATGGGTACCCTGGTACTTTATTGTGTCTATATATTTTTTAACTTCCATTTACTAAAATAAGATAATTTTGAGAATTAATGATAATAATACTGTGTCGGCTACCGAGCAACAGTACTCGAAGTAGCTCCAGTAGTAGCAGATTATTATCGAGTTCGTCCTCACCGAACAAACACTACTCCAGGAAATGGGTGAGCTCCGCAACATTGTTTCTAATCATATTGTTGCTACCGATAATTCAAATATTGTTGATGTAGGTTATCAAGACTTGGCCTCAATTTGTTCAGAGGTCACTAGGGACCTTTATGAACAGAATTACGTCACTGACAACTGTCATGGCAAGAACAGCCGGGTTCAAATCAATCTTTTACCTTTGATATTGAAACGAAATTCAAGGAACCAAAGGTTCCAAAAACCCCCTTAACTTTTTAAAAATGTTACTTGTTGCCCAACGTTTAGATAGGTCCACTTGGTCAGATGTTAGATATGCTGACACTCAAAAAAGTACAACTACACTCGCAGTTTCATAGAACTAGAAACAAACGAAGAGGTATAAATGTATGACACCTTGCGTCACCAGGCATATGCCGATAGGTCTTATGCAGCCATTACCTATTGCATATTAAAACAAAAGGAAGCATTACAGGGATGTATACGTAATCTTCTCTCTTTGGCCAAAATACCGAGATTAATTTTGAAAATTTAATCGGAAAAGTTGATGATCTATTTCAAAAAGGTGATCTGCTAACCTCTTACAATTAGCTTGTGGCCACAGAGCAGAAGCTATAGAAATGCGACGAGAGACTATTACAAGCCAAGTTCGTGACCCTTTAGTTAAAGCTACACTTAACCGAATTGCCCCGACTAGTCTGCTACAAATATATTTGAGTCTGAACCATTTGCGGCTGTTTTGGAAAAGGCTGGGGGTGTTCGTAAAGTAATTTGATTCTCCAAAATTGATGGTTCGCAATCTAAATCGATTCTAACTAATAGCCGCCCCTCGCGGGGGCATGGCTTGTGAAAATCAGTAGCTTCATCGCGTGGAGCTCATACATAACATGGTTCATGAGCCAAACCTTCCTATGCACATGCAGTTTTACGCATATAACAACCCACCCTCGCGGGGTGAATACAACTAAAGTAACTATCCACATATGGTCCAACACATGAATCCTCAACCTCAATACGAGAGTCAGAATTTTAATGGAAGGGGTTTATTTCACAACCGAGGTTCGCGGCCCGCCCGCTGTGGAAGGGCTCTAGAGGGCACCACATGTCAGTCCGTCCTTTATTCAATCTCAAAGCGCTAAACGACTATGTAATAGCAGAACTGCTTCAATTTAATAAATATGTATCGCATCCCAGACTTTCTTCAGCCCCAAGACTGGCTCTGCATGGTCGATCTTTCACAGGCCTATTTTCATTTGAAAATACCAGATTCACACCGGCGCTCTACGCCTGGTGTACAACCAAGAGTTCTTAGATATTGTTAATTGACTTTGATTATTTCCATAGGTTTTATTCTTGTAGGTCTGGAGTCGTGATAAATGAATGATTTATTTTCCCTTTTTATAATGGGTATAAATCCATTGTAAAAAAGGGTTATTATTTATTAGGGTATTACCGTTAATTTTATTATAATAATATAATAAGATTAACGTTAAGTACAAACAATAGTATTACAAATTTAAATGCGAGTTAGAATCAAGAAGAAAAGAAGGCTCCGCCGAAGCTGCAGCCGAATATATAGGCGCCGACCCCAGCGCCATCTAGTCCTTGGTGGTCAAATCTCGTAGACGTTGACAGTGACATCACAATCGATGAGTAGTAAGTTTCAAGCCTCGCGTAGTCGGACGTCCATCAGTTTCTCAGTAGATGGCGCTAATATCCCGGCGGGCCTTGAGAGTACGTAATCTCAACAGGATTTTATGTTGATGTCCCGGCTGAAGAGTTTCCATCATCAGTGGGGACTGGGAGAGGGCAGATCTTTGAAAAGGCCCTTCGGACGTCCCCTGTCGCTGTACGGATAGTGGCGACTCTGGATACACCATCCTTGCCTGGAAAAACAGATAAAATTCTTCCCAAACGCCACCTCAGCTGTGGGAGGTTATCTTCCTTGATAATGACCAGCGTGTCCAGCTCATTGTCCTTGCCCTTAGCCTGCCACTTGGTCTGTTTCTGCAGCTCAGCCACATAGTCTCTAGACTAAGACTTCCAGAACTGTTGTCTTAGTTGCTCAATACGCTTGTATCTTGATAGTGCGTATGACGTCATTTCTGTGAGGTCATATTTGTCAGCTGGGACTGTCAGCGGCCGGCCAATTAGGAAATGGGCTGGAGTAAGTGGGGTACAGTCGCTAGGATCTGAAGACATAGGAAACATGGGGCGGGAATTCAGGACGGCTTCGATTTGTACTAAAGCCGTATTGAATTCCTCATAAGTTAAATTTACATTGCCTAATGTACGCGCTAAATGGTGTTTACAGGATTTTACCCCTGCCTCATGAAGACCACCAAAATGAGCTGAGTAAGGAGGCTGAAATTTAAATTCAATTTGATTATCAGCAGCGTAATCCATTATTGTTTTAGAGCTGTTTTGCAAAATCTGTGAAAATTCCTTAACGGCACCAACGAAATTTGTACCATTGTCTGAAAATATTTGCAAAGGCTTGCCTCTCCGAGACATAAATCTTTTTAATGCTAAAATATAGCTCTCGGATGACAGACTAGTGACGAGTTCAAGATGCAACGCTCGCGTCGCAAAACAAACAAAAAAACATAAAAAAGCTTTTTCTAGTTTTGCTCCTCTGCCCTTTCTATTTAGAATAGACATAGGCCCAGCGTAATCAACGCCACATCTTAGAAAAGGAAATCCTGCCTGCAACCTTTCACTTGGTAAATTGCCCATTATGGGTTGTAACGTTTTACCAATCATACGACAGCATTTTACACATTGTCGTACAGTTTTCCTAGCTGAATTTCTACCACCTAACGGCCACCACTTTTCTCTAATGTGTGAAAGAAGTAATTGAGGACCGGCATGTAACAGTTTCAAATGTTCGTGCTTAAATAATAAATAAGTGAAGTAATGCTTACTGCATAACAACACGGGATGCTTTTTATTATATGTAAAATCAATTGAATTTGCCAATCTGCCGCCTACTCGAATAATATTATTTTTATCCATAAATATATTCAAACTAGAAATGTTACGAGTTGTTTTCAAATGCGATCCGTTTACTAAAGAATTGTATTCAGAGGGAAATGATTGCATTTGAGCTAATCTCGTTAAAAACTTAAGAGATTCGTCTAATTCATCAACTGTCAATAAACCAGTCAAACGGTCGGACTTATTTTTTGTACGTATGTTATGTATGAAGCGATGTACATACGCACAAGTCCGTTGCAATCTGCTTGAACGTGAAAATCGACTCAAATCAATAATAGTATTCGAATTCGATTCATTATTACATAGCATACTAGAACAAGTGTTACCTTTTAATTCGGGCAAATTACCATTATCCAAATTGTCATTGTTGTGGTTATCCGTTAAAAATGGTTCCGAAGTTAAAAATGAAGGTCCCGTCCACCACAACAAAGACGAGCTCAACTCGGATAACCTGCATCCGCGCGACATTAAATCAGCAGGATTATTTTTTCCACTAACATGTAACCACTTTGCTTCACTTGTTAGTTCACTAATTTCGACAACACGGTTTTGAACGAACGTCTTTAATTGGTGAGGAGACATTCGCAACCACCCAAGTACAATTGTCGAGTCGGTCCATAGATAAATGTTAGCGAAAGTCATACGGAGTGACTTCAATATTTTATTTAAAAGCTTAGCGCCGACGAGTGCACCACACAATTCAAGACGCGGAATGCTAACCGGTTTGATTGGAGCCACTCGACTCTTTGAACATAGCAATCTGACGGAAACGTCACCGTTGTCACTGCGCGTCCGAACATAGGCGCACGCACCGTATGCGTTCTCGCTAGCGTCCGTAAAAATATGCAACTCGGTTTGGCTAGGGTTGTCAAGACTGATTACGTGTCGCGGAACTCTAATGGAGTGTGAATCTGATAACGATTTAATAAATGTTTCCCAGCTTGTTTGTATGTCATGAGGTACTAAGTCATCCCAACCTACTTTACAAAGCCAAAGTTTTTGTAATAAAATTTTGCCAATAACAATAGCGGGACTCAGTAATCCTAATGGGTCGTATATTTGTGACACAATTGATAAAATTAAGCGCTTTGTAACTTTACTCGTATCTAGATATATTTAAATTTGAAGTAAAATGGAATTCGTCACTAATATTTAACCACCCTAGGCCAAGTGTTTTACTAGAATTATTTTCGTCCAAAGATAAATGTTTTGATTCGAAGCTATTTCCAATTACATCTACAGTGACATCGGGTGAATTGAATTGCCACTTGCGCAATGGGAAACCACCAGACAAACATATTTCACTTATTTTCTCACAAATTTCAATTAGTTTTGATTTACAATCGTTTCCGGTAATCAAATCGTCGACATAGAAGTCATTTAAGATTATAAGCGAAATATATCCGTCCTCGCAAGCCAACCCTAGCTGCCTAATACAACGGTTACTAAGAAATGGTGCGGAAGCTGTGCCCTATGTTACTGTATTAAGGCGGTACACACCGATGGGTTGTTCACTATTCGCACGCCATTAAATTAATTGCAAGTTTCTTTGGTCGCTCTAAATTAGTATTTGACGAAACATTTTATCAATATCGGCGCATGCTACATATTTATACTGACGAAAGCGTAAAAGTATCGAAAACAAATCATTTTGAAGGGCTGGACCGATCATTTGTATGTCATTAAGTGACTTACCGGACGTAGTTTTTTGACTTGCATTGAATACTACACGCAATTTAGTAGTTATGCTTTGTTCACGCATTACACAGTGATGTGGTAGAAAATAACAAGGCGGGGCATAAGTCTCGATGCGCGTCATGTGTCCTAAGGCTAAGTATTCCTGCATAAAGTCATTGTACATTTGTTTATGTTGCGGTAATTTATTCAGTCGCCGTTCGAGTGACAATAACCTGTTCTTGGCGATATCGTAGCTTTCGCCTAATACTTCGGGAGATTCTTTTAATGGAATGCGAACTGAAAAACGTCCTTCAACTGTGCGTTTAGTTGTTTCCGTGAAGAGATTTTCACTGAAGATCTCGTCCGCTGTAAAAGCTTCCGCTGTACAGAAATCTCCTCAATTTCCCAAAATTTTCGTAATTGTTCATTTAACTCTAATGTTTGAGTAAAATTACAGTGAACATGGTTATAGTGCGATTTATTATTTATAATCGGACCGGAAATTATCCAGCCTAGCTTAGTATTTTGTAAAAACGGTCCGGTCCGTTGGGTAAACGGATTTTTCCGTCGATTAATAAGTCCCAAAAACAATCTGCACCTATTAAAATATCGATGTTTGAAGGTGCAAAGAATGTCGGGTCTGCTAGATTTACATTCCTAGGTATGCTTATTAAGTCGTTATTGATGCGAACTGTTATAGATAGAAAATGCTAGTAAAATTGCTGAGCAAAAGTGCTTGTCAGCACTTCTTGCCCGAGCAGCCCAGTCGCGTCCCGGTTCGAGTCAGTTCACATCACGGCTCCACCACGAAAGCTCGCCCTTTCCAAAATCGTGTTTAATTACCTAATAAACTCTTTAGATACTTTAAAAATCTTTTTTAAAAACTAAAGCCCGAGTTCCCGTATAACATTGGTGGCATCGGTAAAGGATCAGAAAATTATTGATCCCCGGTTCGTCTCCAAAGTATCGTGAAAATCGTGAAATACTCTGTGTCAGTGTACTTTCTAAATCCTAACTCTGTGTCCTGGTGAATTTGTGACTCTGTGTCCTGATTGTTCCGGTGACTGTTCCGGCGATTTCGTGGCTCCGTATCCTGAAAGAAAAGAAACCTACTTCGTGAACTCCACGACATTCGACTACAATATCTTCGTGATCATCGTGTATCCTGTGAATGTCGTGTCGCTGCATCCTTTCTCTGTATCCTGCTAACTCCGTGACGTCGTAACCCTGTATCCTGCTAACTCCGTGACGCATCGTGACGTCGTGACTTCGTATCCTGAAAACTTATCTCTGTATCCTGCGTTCCTGAAGATACACACCCGGTAACGTGATGAAAACCGCAATCCTGTAAGTCTTTAAACCTTATTAACCCAGTGATAAATCCCCAAGTGTTATAGTGAAAAGTGAAAGTGAATTACCCCGTACACTTTTAGAAATTCAAACCGCCCGTACTACTTTTATTCCTTTTTGTAATTATTTCAAATACTAATTAAATAATATTTGCAACTTTAAAAATAGATTTCATGAAATGTTTTCGCATTATGCTATCTGAGACCAGTGCAACGTCTTATCGCTCCGCATTCTTCACCGAACGCCGAGCGTCTTATCTCTGTTTAGACTAACTTTCGTCCGGTATTATGAGCACAGCTTCTGACGAACAACAGTAGGCCACAATACAACACAAGTCAGTAATCCCGATCAACAAACTCTCTTACAAAATAACGAAATGGATTTAAATATCCTTTGTAAATTCATTAATAAATTCGATGGCACCCGCGAAAAGTTGTGCCCATTTTTGAATAATTGCAGAAACGCAATGAGTCTTGCGTCTGCCCAACAACAAGAAATTCTTTTTAAATACATCTTTAGTCAACTCGAAGGACGTGCCGAAAGTGCATGCTCGATTAAAGAATTTGAAAACTGGCAACAATTAGAAAGCTTTTTAAAGTCCCAATTTGGTGAAAGAAAACATTACGCCGCACTGCTCTCAGAATTACAAGACTGTCGACAGACAAACAACGAAAGTGTACAAGAGTTTGCATTGCGCATTGAGTCATGTCTCTCAAAACTTCTCACTGAAATTAATATATCGGGGGGTGAAAGGCAAAAGGGGTTAAGCGACATTTTGTAAAAGTGTCAGGAGAGAGGTTTTAAGTTTTAGTTTTTGAAAAAAAAATCATTTAAAAAAAACTACTGAAACGACTTTGATCAAATTAATCCCAGATATGTACAAGTAAATAAGGCAGGTTCTCGAGTTAAAGATATCAATAAATAACTATTATTTCATTCAATTTATGTCGCTTAGACCCAAATGCATCGATAGTTGTTTATTTCAGAGTAAAGCAAAATGGTTCAAGTGCATGAGTTATAAAAATCGATGAAAGCAAATGCGTTCAAGCGCCGGTACCGACACAAAACAGAACCAGGGAAAAATAATCACACGCCAAATCTTCTTTAAATCGAGTATGTCAAAAGAGTTTAGGTGACATCACTAATTGGACCACATTGAAGTATTTTGATGCAGGCAACCATCAGCGTAGCATCAGGATATAGCAAAACGAACTAACTACCAGGTCAACACAGTTTACTCAACCAATTTCATGCAGAAAACTTAAGATAGAAAGTGAAATAACTACATAACGTTAGTATTTTAAAGATTTATTGCGAATAAACTAAAAATAGCAAAACCAACATGATAGTCACAATAATTTGTAGCAACAAATTATGTTAAAAATGGTTGGCAAAATCATTTTTTTCATTATTATTTATTTGTGAGATAAAACAACCCGTCGAATAAAGTACATATCGGCTTTTTTTAAAATATCATCACTATTGTTGAAACAACATACTGAATGACGTTTTAAATTCAGTCAAAGTATAATTTGTAGGACTGTTATTTTAAATGCAATTAATAAAAATTTACAAAAACAACATACCTTTCTGTTTAAAACTAAAGCAAACAAGGTTTGTTTTTATAAAATAAAACTTTCCTTTTGTAACAATCAAATAAAATGAGATCACTTTGAATATTTTTTTTCAATTACCTGAAGATTTCTTCAGTCCATTGATTATTATTTTCAATCGTAATAATAACAATACTATAATTTTAATTGTAAAATAACAGTCTGAACATAATCACTGTAATTTTTTACCAATAGTCTGCAAAATGTTATAATTAAAATTCAAATGTAGATAAAATGTTTATCTAAGGATTGATAGTTATAGGAAACTGTTAATAATAACGAATTAGTTTTTTCCGACTATCAACTGTCTGAGATTACTTTTAGTTTTTTCCGACTATCAACTTTCTGAGATTACTTTTTTCCTTTTCTTTGGTTTGGTTGATTTACTAGTCGAAGAATCATCTCTAGTTTTTTTCCAGGATATGGAGTACCATTCAAAATCTTCTTCGTCAGAAAGAAAAAAACGACAAAAAATAAAAACTTTTTTTAATTTTTTTGTCGTTTTTTTTTTCTTTATTGATGTCTTGAACCTGGTTATCATCTGGAATATTATTTAAAGTACTATTGTCAACTCCTTTAGCATTTTCGTCTTCCTCTAACGACTTTCTCACAATATCCAATTCTTTTTCTGTCATTATTTCTGTAAGTCTATAATCTAGCTAATCTTGAGTGTTAACTTCTGCCTGTGTACACATATTCTCTAATTCTCTTGATACTCCAATAGCCTCAGTTTGAAATATTGTTGATTTTTGCAAAAAATCTTGTTCCTGTATATCCGTTGAATCAGTAATGTCTTCTTGAATTTCTTTTCCGGGTTCATCAACATATCTTGTTCCTGCATATTTGTTAAATCAGGAACTAGTTCTTCGATGTCTTTTGAAGTGGCCTTTTCTTCTAAAATTTGTAAGTTTTCTATACCATTTTCTCTGGTAACTTCCTTGTTTGTAATATCTTGTAATATGTATTCTTCGGTAATATCCCCATCATTGGCATCCTTGAACAGAAAAAAAATCATAAAGATCGAATATTGACTATAGTCAACCGTAAATAATGTTAAATGTATACAATTACCTTTTCCTGTGGTTCTATATTACTATCATCTGATTGTGGAGGCTTCATATTAATTAATTGAGATCTTTGGTTTTGTTCATAGTAGGATTTGCTACCTAATACTGTAGTAATGATACTGTCTTTATCTTATATTGTTTTAAACTTTCATGGTCACTAACATTAGAATAGTTTGTTACGGGATTGCTACCATGTACCTTATTTTTGAGTTCCCGTATGTGCAAAAACCGGAAAAAAACAACAAACTGCTTTTTCGCGGTCAGATACTGTTAGTGTTGTGTGTCGAGAACAGGTGCGAGAAAATAGTGAGTTTGTAGACAATGGTACCGACGCGTGCAATAAAAGACAGCGAAAGAGGGTAGACCTATATGTTTGCCCTTAACAACTTAACCGCAAGATCTTCAGTTACTCCGTGATCATGGCGCTTGCAACAGTGCCGAAATATCGGGAACTCAAAAATAAGGTACATGGTAGCAATCCCGTAACAAACTATTCTAATGTCTTTATCTTTATTTTGCTCACTGTTTTCTTTTTTAGATTTTTTATCTTGGTGACTATCTTTACTAGTCTTATTTCTATCTATTCCTTTTAATATTTGTTTTTTAAAATACTGCCGGCGTTGTGATTCCATAATGACTAAAAGAAAATAAAAATATTCACGATAGTATACAGGATAAGTTAATGAAACAAACACGTATAAAATATTCTTTTAATTCATCACCTTTAACCACGAGTATAAAATAACTATATAGGTTTGAATTTTCCACAGTAAGATAAAATTATACTGACAGATAAAATATAATTACAATAACTGAATTTAAAACTTCATAAGGTATTATTCGATAAAATTGTACAACCTTTTTGATGTGATTCTGCTAACTGGTGATTACTACTACTTTTCTATGTGAATGAACAGTGGAACCAGTTCTTAAGCAGGGGCACACGGCACCTTAATTTAGTGGTACCTTGTATAAATGTTTGTTTTTTACATTAGGCCGATTGGGAATCGAACCCCGTACTTTTAGAGATGGCGACGTCAAGTCTTGCTTGCCCGCTTCTGGACCATTAAGACAAGATACTAATTGATATTTACTGATAATAATCATTAATAAATACCAAGAGCTACGGATACCTAAATAAGTTGTAGGTAATTAAATCTCTAAGCATAATTTACCTACTGCTGCCAATCATTCTTTCATCACAAATACGTCAAAGATCATTTCTAAAACTTTTGACTTGCAAAGATTAGTTTAAAACTTAGTTACACCATTACAGTAGGACGTAATAAATAACGTGTACGTAGATAACACTACTCAATGTGTCACCAAATGTATACAAATAACATTGATTACCTAGACCACGTCTACATAAATTCACAAATCTATAGATTCTATATAAATCACAAATAGATTTATCTCACGAATTTTCTAAATGGCAGAACAGACAAAAGTCAGTAGTTATGTAGATATGTACAGACAGGTGAAATAAGTACAAGTTATGAACTAACCTAAATATCATAAAAGAAAGGCCAATACCTAAATATATCTCTAATTAACATTTTTAGTAAAAATAGGATAATTTAAATACTTACCACAAAATATTCCGATGCCCTCGATCACATACAACTTACTTCGCTCGCTGCCGGTGCGTGATAGTAACGGACACAAAAATGCACCGCGCAGCAAAATAGCCGGTATTCCAAACGACTTGGGTCTATGCCATTCAACTAGAATTTTGATGGCTCAAGTAATCAAACTTTATAACATTTGATCCGGAAAAAGACGTAAATACCTAAATTATAAACATTGATATCAGGCAAAATGCTGTAACCGTCGTTAGCTAAAAAATATGAACAAGCCAAAATGATTCAAGCGACATGATTTAATATTTTAGAGAGAGGCAGAAGGGCTCAAGCGACATATCTTATTATTCTATAAAAATGCAAAATGATTCATATGACACCGCCAGGAGTAAGTCGAAAAGGTAAAACGTATTAAAGCGCATCAGTCATTAAATATAGTGAAACAAAAATAATCTAAAGGACAAATTAGTAAAACATGAGAAAAGCCTAATCGATTCAAGTCACTTAGTTTCCTAAATGGTCTAATTTATTGTCGCTTCGATCCCTGATCTCCAAAATGACCCTAATTTTGCTGGGGGGGTTAAACGCCAAAAAAGTGCTCAGAAAAAATTGAAACCTAGCTCAAACGACGGAGAAAAATTCGCTGATTCCATATATGTATATAACTCAATATCGCAAAAAATGTCGCTTAGTCCCTTTTGCCTTTCACCCCCCGATATCAATTCCGACAAAGAAGAAAGGCGAATTAACAGGTCGTGTTGCTGCAATAGAAGACCTGGCCACACACACCTTCGTTGTCGGTTTATTTCCGCGGCTCTCAAACATAGTTAGATGTCGAGACCCGGAAACTCTTAATGACGCCATTAATTTCGCTGTTTCTGAAGAAAAAATACAACAAGCTTTGAATTCAAAACGCAACCCGTCCTTTAATCAGGGACCCCCCAATCAAAGGCGTCCTATACACATACAGGCTAGGCCTCAACAAAATTCAACAATTCCGAATACTAACAACACTCGCGCAAATGCTGACAACACACCGTCAACTAATTCAACAGTGTGCCGATACTGCAAAATGCCTGGGCACACCATAGAAAACTGTCGTAAACGGGAATATAACAACAGGCGATTCCAGACCCCTTCAAATAATCGTTCTCCTCCTCAACCACAGTTTTCTCATCACCAATTTTCTCGGGTAACCAGCCCCAAAATGACAGGTCGAGTTTCGCCGTATCCACTGTATCCAATCGATCTACGCGACAGGGTAACCAGCCCCAAAATGACAGATCGAGTTTCGCCGTATCCACTGTATCCAATCGATCTACGCGACAGGGTAACCAGCCCCAAAATGACAGATCGAGTTTCGCCGTATCCACTGTATCCAATCGATCTACGCAACAGGGTAACCAGCCCCAAAATGACAGATCGAGTTTCGCCGTATCCACTGTATCCAATCGATCTACGCAACAGGGCAATCAACCCACAATTGACAGTTCTGCTTTATCCGCTACGACATTGAACATTACTAAAACCCCTGCATCTAGACATGTTGACCCCTCTATGTCATACGCATCCGTAGTCTCTGGATCCCATCTTTCTCGCACCGTTCCTGAAAAAGAAAAATATACTAATATTTACAACATAACTACCAATCCATCAAGAAAATACTTACCTTTTGTTGAAGTTCGGACGTCAGTTTCGACAAGGCCACTCATATTACTCGTTGATAGTGGTGCATCTATTAGCCTCGTAAAAAAATGTTCTATTGAAAATATGCCTGAAATAACAAAAGAACCTATTACTTTTACTGGAATAGAAAAAACAAATAATTGCATGAAAACTCTGGGATACATACCCATCGAATTCCAAACCCTAAAACACAAGTTCCATGTTGTTGCAAATTTAGATTTTCCCTACGATGGATTAATTGGTAACGACTTTTTGTCAAATTCCTACAGTAAAATCGACTTTAAAGAAGAAACATTAACGATCAACCAAGTTAAACTTTCATTAAAATTTAATGAACCTATTTACAACATTCCGCCACGCACCGAAACAATAATTGAGTGTTCCGTACAAAACCCAGAAATAAAAGAAGGCCTTATCCTTGATCAAAGTCCTATCGAATCACTACTTATAGCCAATTGCATTGTTCAGGTAAAATCCAATGCAAGGATTAATATCTCTGTCGTCAACACCTCTGAATCTTCGATAAAAGTAACCTCTAATTTAAAATTGAAAATTGTACCCCTAGCAAAATCCGATTGTAATCAAATTTTTTACACTTCTCAACTCAATGATCCTCAAATAAATATTCAAGATCGAACCGATCAAGTTCTAAATCTTTTGAGGGTTTCTCACCTCAACGGCGAAGAAACCGATGCTCTTTATGATATTTGTTCAACATATTCCGACATATTTCATCTACCTCATGATAATTTATCATCTATCATTTATCTAGTTAATTAACTAGTACTGATGTTTTACAATGCGAAATCCCCACTACATCCTCTATTCCTATTAGTACAAAATCTTATAGATTTCCAGATGTACATAAACAAGAAGTGGAAACTCAAATAAACAAAATGCTCAACGATGGAATTATCAAACCATCTGTTTCTCCATGGTCATCACCTATATGGGTGGTTCCAAAAAAAAATCGATGCTTCTGGCCAGCGTAAATGGCGCTTGGTCATAGACTACCGTAAATTGAACGACATTACCATCGGTGACTCGTATCCAATCCCGAACATATCAGAAATTTTAGATCAATTAGGTAAAAGTAAATACTTTACTACGCTCGACCTCGCATCCGGTTTCCACCAAATAAATATGTCAGAGAAAGATTCTTCTAAAACAGCTTTCTCCGTACCACAAGGCCATTTTGAATTTACACGTATGCCTTTTGGGCTCAAAAATGCTCCGTCGACCTTCCAAAGACTTATGAATACAGCCTTATCGGGCTTGCAAGGCATCCAGTGCTTTGTGTACCTCGATGACATTGTAATCTACTCCTATGATCTACCCACACATATAGAAAAGCTTTCCAACGTATTTGACAGACTTAGACATTGTAACTTAAAACTTCAACCAGATAAGTGCGAATTTCTTCGGAAAGAAGTGTCTTATCTAGGACATGTTATTACAGACGATGGAGTAAAACCAAATCCCGAAAAAACTAAAGCCGTTCAAGATTTTCCTCAACCTCAATGTCCGAAAGACATTAAATCATTCATGGGTTTAGTGTCATATTATCGCCGTTTTATTCCAAATTTATCGAAAATTGCTAAACCACTTACTATTGAAAAAGGACATCCCATTCGTTTGGCAAAACGAACAGCAGCTTGCCTTTGAAAATCTCAAAAATTGTTTAGTCTCTGCCCCTATATTAGCATACCCAGATTTTACAAAACCATTTGTATTAACCTGCGACGCATCCAATTACGCTATTTCCGCTATCCTATCCCAAGGTCAAATTGGTAGTGATAGACCTATTGCATATGCTTCAAGAACTTTAAATAAAGCCGAATGTAATTATAGCATAACAGAAAAAAAATGTTTAGCAATCCTTTTCGGAACTAAGGTCTTCAGACCTTATCTTTACGGCCGTCGTTTCAAAATCCTAACTGATCATCGACCACTGAAGTGGCTATTTAATTGCAAAGATCCCGGATCCAAATTAGTCAGATGGCGGCTCAAACTCGAAGAATTCGATTATGAAGTCGAGTATAAGAAAGGCAAAATAAATAGTAATGCAGATTGCAGCATTATGCTGCGGAACTCTTTTGAAGTTAAACTTTTTATTTATTTTTTTTTCCTGGCCACCTATAATAATTTTCTTTTTAATTAACATTTTGAATGGGCATGTCTGTCATGTAAAGAATGTCTGTCCTAAAGAGAAAATGGACAGTTGTGTGTTTGGCTCGATGCATAAAATATCGTAAAGTTCATTACTGGTAAGTTTCGTAAACTCATTTAATGTAATAAAATTGTATGGCGTGTCGCTCAACTACTGATCGTGTGAGCGATCCGTCTTATATTATCAGAGCTAATTTATCTAAGAACTAGTAATTTCCCGTGACTTTGCTTGTGCAGTTTTTAGTTTATTTTTTATCCATAGTCTACCATCAAATTGTAATTCATATTGCCATAATGTAAAAGCTCTCAAGATGTTCATATTTGTAATCTTTGTTTTCCTTAGTATTAAGTAGGAGTGTTCTTTGTTATAGTATCAACAAAGGACCCGGTCTACGGGTTCTCCCCCCTACCTGCCGAAGCGCTAGCTTTAATAAGCACCAAATTGACCTGCTACGAGTAGGTGCTAGTTCCAGCACGTACTTGTTTATATCACCTTGTTGCGTTGAAAAGGAACGATCCTGCGCTAGCAACGACTTCTGCGAGGAAAAGAGACGATTCTGCGATAGCAACGACTATATAATCCGACTGCAAAGGATAAGGGCGACTATCCGGCGCCGGCACCTTCGTTATTGTTTTTTTACTTTTTGATAAGCCCGTTCATTGTAAATTTTTTATATAAATTATTCTGTTAACCGGTTTGGAATTTCATACCTCTAAATTCTGTGTAGTTTAATTAGTTGTAAAATAAATAAGTTTTCTTTTGCGTTCTCAATCAAAATTCCCCACGCAAGCCACACAACACAGAATATTTATTTTTTTGTTCCAATTTTAATTTTATTTTAATTATATTTTTTTCAAGTTCATTTTCTTTTGTTATTTCATTTACGTATGTGTTTGGTGTGGCCTTAATCGGTCGCACCAAATGTAGCATTGGCGCCCGAACAAAAGTTAAATTTTTTTGGTGTGTGTGTGGTGCTCATATCGAGCAAATTAGTATTTAGTTACTTTGATATATTCTGTAAACTTGCGCTATACCTTTAGGCTTCTCATTTTCACACATATTTCATTAACTCTACTCTCTACCAATTCAGTACACTGTACAGATCGTTACTCAATACATTTTTACATACAGTAACACTTCACGATCTGCCCACTGGTGGATTTCACGTGGATGGGTCATAGTTCGGGAGTTTCGTAAAACTCTTCGGAGTCTTCCGTGTCTGTGTTCTTCCATTGACTCAGTGTGTGTGCTTCGGGAGAATATCCTGCCACATCACACAAACCGAGCAGGTAATTGATTCATGGTGTACTTTCCTAGGGTCTTTGAGACCGCTGAACTAGAGGTACCCAGTCTCATGAGCCGAAGACTTTACATTTGATTACGATTACATACCTCCATTGCATTACTCCATTTTTATCAATTATTTTTTTTTTGGTTTTGTTAGTTCTTTTTCTCGGCTTCTTTGCGGGTTTTTCTTTTTTACCTAAAGCCTAGTGCACACATCATTGTTGCAGATTAGCATTAATTTTATTATTATTTTCCATTTACCTCACTAATTTAATATTATATGGCAATCTATTGACAACTTCCAGAATGATTGACCCTGGTTCTTTTGAATCCCCACGTTGCGAAAACCCATTTTTATCTAGACCTCCTCCAATACCTCCTAGGTCATGGCAGATTCCATCAACTTGTAGTATTCCCTCCCCAATCCGTTCTGATACTGTTAATGCCAACTTTTATAAAAAGCACGTAAATTTATCTAAGTGGAATCTGAAATATTCTGGCCAAGGTTGTGTCAGGGAATTTTTTATTTGTGTTGAAGAGAGGAAATTAGCTGATGATATTCCTGATGAGTATCTGGTTGTTCGATTTCATGAGCTTCTTTCTGATAATGCTTTAAAATATTTTAGGACAGTTAGACAGCCAGGTCTTACTTTTCAACTCCTTAGGGATCTTTTTTTTAAGACTTTTGGTCCGACAGACTTTGATTTTGTGACTGAACAGACTATTAGGAGCCTTAAACAAAATTTTGATCAACCTATCCGTGATTTTATAATACAAGTCACATATCTCAATAGTAAGCTTTCTACTCCTATTTCTGATTCGAACCTTTTACAAATTATTATTCATAATATGCATGCAAAATTTTTCCCTTGCCTTTCGGTACATATATTCTCCTCTTTGGCCACCCTTATTGAGATAGCTTCTCACTTTGAGGAATTTTTACCCTCTGCTTCTTGCCCTACATCAATATCCGAAAACAGTCAGTCCCCCGTCCTTACGTGTTTGAAATGTAGTGGAACCGGCCATTATTATAGCGACTGCTCAATTGTACCCGGTCCAGTTTGTTTTAAGTGCCACAATCCTGGTTATATCGCCAGAAATTGTCCTAAATGTAACCCAAGAAATTGCCAAAACCACTTACGGTACGATTCTCGTCGTACAGTGTCACCGGTGATTACGACAGACACTTTAGACAATCGCCCGTTTATCGAAATTAATTTAAAGGGTGAACCTGTTAAAGCTCTTCTCGATTCTGGTGCTCAAATGTCTTTAGTTAGTGATGCCTTAAGTCAACAACTTGGTGTTTCAATTGATTCTAATTCCTTAGTTCCTTCTGTCATTTCAGCTAATAATTCTCCTATTGATATTTTGGGTTCTGTTGTTATTCCTGTTATGTTCAATGGTGATACTGTTGATCATAGTTTTTTGATTGCCCGTAATATGTCTTCTCCTGTGATTTTGGGAATGGAATTTTGGAATAAATTCGGTTTGACTTCTATTTTTAGCCAAGCTTTTAACAAACATGTTAAAGGAAGTATGTTCCTGTCCTCTTCTGTTCCTCAACCTCTTTCTCAAAACATTTGTGAAGTCCGGTATATCCATCCGCGGAATGTTTTGACTCCTAAACAGGAACTCCAACTTCAAAAAGTGATTGGTGAATTTGATGATATTTCATCAGAAAAGATTGGTCTCGGGAAAACCACCTGGCTTTCTCATAAAATCAATACCATCGGTTCACCTATTCGACAGAGGTACTATCCCCTTTCTCCAGCTAAGTTAAAAGTTCTCAATGAAGAGATTGACTCAATGTTGGAATTAGGTGTCATTCGTCCATCTCGTTCTCCATGGGCTAGTCCAGTTGTGATGGTCACAAAGAAAGATGGTACAGTTCGTTTTTGTGTCGACAGTAGAAAACTAAATAGTGTCACTGTTAGGGACTCCTATCCTCTTCCTCGTATTTCTGATATACTGGATAACCTTAGAGGTGCCAAGTATATGACATCCCTCGATCTCCGGAGTGCTTTCTGGCAGATTCCTTTAGCAGATAAGGAAAGCTGCGAGAAAACAGCTTTTATCGTTCCTCAACGTGGTTTGTTCGAATTTGTAAGGATGCCGTTTGGTTTAACAAATGCCGCTTCTGAGATGCAACGACTGACCGATATGATCGTCAATTTTGAATTTACCTCCACCAGTGATGACTGTGTCTTCGGGTACGTTGACGATCTGATCCTCGTTTCCCGTGATTTCAGCAGTCATTTAGCCCTGCTTCGCAAGGTTCGTGATCGTTTGTTACAGGCTGGCTTGTCTATCAACATCAAGAAGTGTGAATTTTGCAAAGGGGAACTTAAGTATTTGGGTTATATCGTAAATGAAAAGGGTCTTCAAACTGACCCAGGTAAGCTGGACACAATAAGGGATTATCCTGTTCCCATGACGGCTAAGGCTCTACGTGGTTTTATTGGTATGTGTTCTTACTATAGACGCTTTGTTAAGGACTTTTCTTCTATAATTGCCCCACTTACCGCCTTAATTGGTCCTAAGAAGGGTAATGATCCGATTGTCTGGAATGAATCATCCGATAGTGCTTTTAAAAAACTTAAGGATGCATTAATTAATACTCCTGTTATTGGCTGTCCTGATTTTTCTAAACCGTTCATTTTACAATGTGATGCTTCATCTGTTGGCCTAGGTGCCGTTCTCTCTCAAAAGTTCGAGGATGGTGAGCATCCTATTGCCTTTTATTCTCGCTTATTTTCTAAAGTCGAACGTAATTACAGTACAACGGAGCGTGAACTTTTAGCCGTTCTTGATTCCATTAAAAACTTTCGGTGTTATTTGGATGGAATGCAATTTACAGTTATAACTGATCATATGGCCCTTAAATGGCTCCTCACGTTGAACAATCCTTCTGGTCGTTTAGCTCGTTGGGCGACTGTTATCTCACAATATTCTTTCGATATTGTTCATCGCAAAGGATCTCAGCTGGTTGTTCCAGATGCTTTGTCTAGAGTCCATATTTCCCCTGTTTCCTTCGATCAAGGTCCTGATCAAACTGATGATCGCTGGTACAAGAAAATATTTTTGGGTACTCGTGATTCCCCACAAATGTTCCCAGCGTACGCTATTCAGAATGGCGTACTTATGAGGCGTATGCCTGTCGATAGTCCCTTGTCTGCTGATCCTTGGCGTATTGTTCTTCCCAAGGAGAAGATTGATGAAATAATATGGGAGGTTCATAATGACTTTCCCTCGATTCACCCGGGAGTTACTTAGACCTACCTAAAGATCAAAGGGCGCTATTATTGGCCGAATATGTTTCGCGACGTCACTGAAACATTAAGCAGGTGTGATTTATGTAAGGCTTATAAAATTGCTAATACCCGACCTCGAGGGCAAATGTGTTATCCTAAGGATGTTACTCAACCAATTCAAATTATATCTATAGATGTTATTGGGCCTCTACCCTTGGCCTATTACGGTTTCAAGTACATTTTGTCTATGGTAGATGTATTTTCTAAATATGTTTGGCTGGTTCCTTTAAAAAAAATTGATGCCGTTTCCGTTGCTAAAGCATTGGAAGTAGAGATATTTTATAGATTTGGTATTCCTCACTCAATTCTCTGTGATAATGCTACTGTTTTTCGCAGTAGTCAATTCAACCGCTTTTTGTCTTCATTTAGGATTGAGCCATTTTATACCCCGTATTATACTCCTCAAGCTAACACAGTTGAGAGATATAATCAGACAATTGTTACTTGTTTAAGTATTCTTGTCGAGGATAATCACAGGAATTGGGCAAAGTTATTACCCAAGGTCAAACTATACTTAAATTCTTGCGTAAATCTCGCTACTGGTTTCACTCCTAACTTTCTCGTATTTGGTAGGGAGGTGTCTTTTCCTTCTCATAGTGTTAATAGTCAGACTCAGAGCTCTAATTTGGCCGAGAGTCGGACTCAGCATGCCTCTAATCTTTCTTCCCTTGCTGAAATTTACGCTAAAGTTTCCGATAACCTGGCGATTTCGTTTTTAAGAAGCTCTCGTGCTTACAATAGAAACCGACGTGATTTAGTTTTGAACGTCGATGACACTGTATGGAGGCGAAATTTTTCTAGATCTTCAGGTGCTGATTTTTTCACTAACAAGTTTGCACCTCGGTTTGTCAAATGCCAAGTTATTAGGGTTATCTCTAGAACTACGTACTTTTTAAAAGACATGGTCTCATCTCATACCGGACAATACCATATTAAGGACATTCTTAAGTAGTATTTCCTTATTATTGCTTTCTTTATTTTTTTTCGTTTAGTAAAATATTTCTTATTTTTTAATCTTGTTCGTATGCTGTCAGCTTTCTAAACCGCATTATGGTTGCTTACTTATTTGTTAGGGTTGCCAACTTTTGTCATAGGGTTGTCAACCTATTAATGTTAACTTTTTTTTTTTTTTTTTCTTTTTTGTTGGAAAGGGTGTGCTGCAGCATTATGCTGCGGAACTCTTTTGAAGTTAAACTTTTTATTTATTTTTTTCCTGGCCACCTATAATAATTTTCTTTTTAATTAACATTTTGAATGGGCATGTCTGTCATGTAAAGAATGTCTGTCCTGAAGAGAAAATGGTCAGTTGTGTGGTTGGCTCGATGCATATTATATCGTAAAGTTCATTACTGTATCAACAAAGGACCCGGTCTACGGGTTCTCCCCCCTACCTGCCGAAGCGCTAGCTTTAATAAGCACCAAATTGACCTGCTACGAGTAGGTGCTAGTTCCAGCACGTACTTGTTTATATCACCTTGTTGCGTTGAAAAGGAACGATCCTGCGCTAGCAACGACTTCTACGAGGAAAAGAGACGATTCTGCGATAGCAACGACTATTTAATCCGACTGCAAAGGATAAGGGCGACTATCCGGCGCCGGCACCTTCGTTATTGTTTTTTTACTTTTCGATAAGCCCGTTCATTGTAAATTTTTTATATAAATTATTCTGTTAACCGGTTTGGAATTTCATACCTCTAAATTCTGTGTAGTTTAATTAGTTGTAAAATAAATAAGTTTTCTTTTGCGTTCTCAATCAAAATTCCCCACGCAAGCCACACAACACAGAATATTTATTTTTTTGTTCCAATTTTAATTTTATTTTAATTATATTTTTTCAAGTTAATTTTCTTCTGTTATTTCATTTTTGTATGTGTTTGGTGTGGCCTTAATCGGTCGCACCAAACGTAGCATTAGGTGCTAGTTCCAGCACGTACTTGTTTATATCACCTTGTTGCGTTGAAAAGGAACGATCCTGCGCTAGCAACGACTTCTGCAAGGAAAAGAGACGATTCTGCGATAGCAACGACTATTTAATCCGACTGCAAAGGATAAGGGCGACTATCCGGCGCCGGCACCTTCGTTATTGTTTTTTTACTTTTCGATAAGCCCGTTCATTGTAAATTTTTTATATAAATTATTCTGTTAACCGGTTTGGAATTTCATACCTCTAAATTCTGTGTAGTTTAATTAGTTGTAAAATAAATAAGTTTTCTTTTGCGTTCTCAATCAAAATTCCCCACGCAAGCCACACAATACAAAATATTTTTTTTTTTGTTCCAATTTTAATTTTATTTTAATTATATTATTTCAAGTTCATTATATTTTGTTATTTCATTTTCGTATGTGTTTGGTGTGGCCTTAATCGGTCGCACCAAACGTAGCATTGGCGCCCGAACAGGGACCAGGGTTATTGGTATGTGTTCTTACTATAGACGCTTTGTTAAGGACTTTTCTTCTATAATTGCCCCACTTACCGCCTTAATTGGTCCTAAGAAGGGTAATGATCCGATTGTCTGGAATGAATCATCCGATAGTGCTTTTAAAAAACTTAAGGATGCATTAATTAATACTCCTGTTATTGGCTGTCCTGATTTTTCTAAACCGTTCATTTTACAATGTGATGCTTCATCTGTTGGCCTAGGTGCCGTTCTCTCTCAAAAGTTCGAGGATGGTGAGCATCCTATTGCCTTTTATTCTCGCTTATTTTCTAAAGTCGAACGTAATTACAGTACAACGGAGCGTGAACTTTTAGCCGTTCTTGATTCCATTAAAAACTTTCGGTGTTATTTGGATGGAATGCAATTTACAGTTATAACTGATCATATGGCCCTTAAATGGCTCCTCACGTTGAACAATCCTTCTGGTCGTTTAGCTCGTTGGGCGACTGTTATCTCACAATATTCTTTCGATATTGTTCATCGCAAAGGATCTCAGCTGGTTGTTCCAGATGCTTTGTCTAGAGTCCATATTTCCCCTGTTTCCTTCGATCAAGGTCCTGATCAAACTGATGATCGCTGGTACAAGAAAATATTTTTGGGTACTCGTGATTCCCCACAAATGTTCCCAGCGTACGCTATTCAGAATGGCGTACTTATGAGGCGTATGCCTGTCGATAGTCCCTTGTCTGCTGATCCTTGGCGTATTGTTCTTCCCAAGGAGAAGGTTGATGAAATAATATGGGAGGTTCATAATGACTTTCCCTCGATTCACCCGGGAGTTACTAAGACCTACCTAAAGATCAAAGAACGCTATTATTGGCCGAATATGTTTCACGACGTCACTGAAACATTAAGCCGGTGTGATTTATGTAAGGCTTATAAAATTGCTAATACCCGACCTCGAGGGCAAATGTGTTATCCTAAGGATGTTACTCAACCTATTCAAATTATATCTATAGATGTTATTGGGCCTCTACCCTTGGCCTATTACGGTTTCAAGTACATTTTGTCTATGGTCGATGTATTTTCTAAATATGTTTGGCTGGTTCCTTTAAAAAAAATTGATGCCGTTTCCGTTGCTAAAGCATTGGAAGTAGAGATATTTTATAGATTTGGTATTCCTCATTCAATTCTCTGTGATAATGCTACTGTTTTTCGCAGTAGTCAATTCAACCGCTTTTTGTCTTCATTTAGGATTGAGCCATTTTATACCCCGTATTATACTCCTCAAGCTAACACAGTTGAGAGATATAATCAGACAATTGTTACTTGTTTAAGTATTCTTGTCGAGGATAATCACAGGAATTGGGCAAAGTTATTACCCAAAGTCAAACTATACTTAAATTCTTGCATAAATCTCGCTACTGGTTTCACTCCTAACTTTCTCGTTTTTGGTAGGGAGGTGTCTTTTCCTTCTCATAGTGTTAATAGTCAGACTCAGAGCTCTAATTTGGCCGAGAGTCGGACTCAGCATGCCTCTAATCTTTCTTCCCTTGCTGAAATTTACGCTAAAGTTTCCGATAACCTGGCGATTTCGTTTTTAAGAAGCTCTCGTGCTTACAATAGAAACCGACGTGATTTAGTTTTGAACGTCGGTGACACTGTATGGAGGCGAAATTTTTCTAGATCTTCAGGTGCTGATTTTTTCACTAACAAGTTTGCACCTCGGTTTGTCAAATGCCAAGTTATTAGGGTTATCTCTAGAACTACATACTTTTTAAAAGACCTGGACTCATCTCATACCGGACAATACCATATTAAGGACATTCTTAAGTAGTATTTCCTTATTATTGCTTTCTTTATTTTTTTTTTTCGTTTAGTAAAATATTTCTTATTTTATTAATCTTGTTCGTATGCTGTCAGCTTTCTAAACCGCATTATGGTTGCTTACTTATTTGTTAGGGTTGCCAACTTTTGTCATAGGGTTGTCAACCTATTAATGTTAACTTATTTTTTTTATTTTTCTTTTTTGTTGGAAAGGGTGTGCTGCAGCATTATGCTGCGGAACTCTTTTGAAGTTAAACTTTTTATTTATTTTTTTTTCCTGGCCACCTATAATAATTTTCTTTTTAATTAACATTTTGAATGGGCATGTCTGTCATGTAAAGAATGTCTGTCCTAAAGAGAAAATGGACAGTTGTGTGTTTGGCTCGATGCATAAAATATCGTAAAGTTCATTACTGGTAAGTTTCGTAAACTCATTTAATGTAATAAAATTGTATGGCGTGTCGCTCAACTACTGATCGTGTGAGCGATCCGTCTTATATTATCAGAGCTAATTTATCTAAGAACTAGTAATTTCCCGTGACTTTGCTTGTGCAGTTTTTAGTTTATTTTTTATCCATAGTCTACCATCAAATTGTAATTCATATTGCCATAATGTAAAAGCTCTCAAGATGTTCATATTTGTAATCTTTGTTTTCCTTAGTATTAAGTAGGAGTGTTCTTTGTTATAGTATCAACAAAGGACCCGGTCTACGGGTTCTCCCCCCTACCTGCCGAAGCGCTAGCTTTAATAAGCACCAAATTGACCTGCTACGAGTAGGTGCTAGTTCCAGCACGTACTTGTTTATATCACCTTGTTGCGTTGAAAAGGAACGATCCTGCGCTAGCAACGACTTCTGCGAGGAAAAGAGACGATTCTGCGATAGCAACGACTATATAATCCGACTGCAAAGGATAAGGGCGACTATCCGGCGCCGGCACCTTCGTTATTGTTTTTTTACTTTTTGATAAGCCCGTTCATTGTAAATTTTTTATATAAATTATTCTGTTAACCGGTTTGGAATTTCATACCTCTAAATTCTGTGTAGTTTAATTAGTTGTAAAATAAATAAGTTTTCTTTTGCGTTCTCAATCAAAATTCCCCACGCAAGCCACACAACACAGAATATTTATTTTTTTGTTCCAATTTTAATTTTATTTTAATTATATTTTTTTCAAGTTCATTTTCTTTTGTTATTTCATTTACGTATGTGTTTGGTGTGGCCTTAATCGGTCGCACCAAATGTAGCAAGATGCTCTGTCCCGTTTCCCGGTTAACCCGGTCGTTCAAGCAGATATTGAACCTCAACCTTCCACATCCAGGATCCTGAATGATCCAGTCCCCACTCAAACTCCTGAAACCCCTGCTAATCCTGAAATCCCTCAAGATATTCTCGACGATCTCATCGATCTGGGCAGATTCGATTTAAGCCCGTCAGAGGTTCAAAACGACAATCTAAGCCCAACTGATCATCCAAATATCTTAGATCCTCCTTCTAATTCCAACGAAACATCAAATGATAATTCTTTTAGTTCCAATCAAGATTATAATGATTTTCTGAAAGCATTCTCGAATCAAGACGAAATATTCAATACTAATATTCAAGAACATAACGAAAGTTTACTAAAAACCAAATCTAAGGTTGTGTTGGTCCCTACTTCAATAGACTTTGACGAGTCCAATCCTTACCTTCAAGACATCCTCTCTGGTGCTGATGATTCTTCTAGTCCCACCGACAATGAACGAGATCTCCATTCTTTTCAAAAGTTAGAAATAAAAGGGAAAATATATTATCTTCTCTATACAAAGGTTTACTATTTTGATGATTGTACATATCCAGATATTTTTAAGACTCTAAAGTCGGTTAGAGACGATATTATACTAGCCGGCGACATTAATGAAATTGCCATATCCGATTTTAAAAATAACTTCGAACAACGTTCTTTTGTAAAAATATACGGAATGTTATTGTATTTATTCAATAATACTAATATCACAGTGAACGTCCATCATAATTCCTTAATTTATCCAGTTCCAACAGAAATAGCTAAAATACTTAGAGAAAATCATGACATCCCGATTGCAGGCCATTTAGGGTCAACTCGGATGTACAATCGTATCAAAGAACGTTATTATTGGAAGAACATGCGTACAGACATTGAAAATTACGTAAAAAATTGTAAGCTCTGCCAATCAAACAAAGCTTTACGCCAAATAAATAGATCTCCCATGCAGATAACGACGACCTCTTCTCGTCCCTTCGAAAGAATTAGTTTAGACATCGTCGGGCCATTACCCGAAGCGGGAACTTTAAAACTGCGATTCATTTTAACACTCCAAGACGACTTAACTAAATTTTCTATTGCTTATCCTATAACCAACATCACTGCAGAAGAAACTTGCGAATGCTTGATTCACTTCATAACTATGTTTGGCATCCCCAAATCCATTTTAACCGATCAAGGTACAAACTTCACGGCCGAACTATTTAAACGCACTTGTGAATTTCTTAAAATAAAACAGATCTGGTCGTCACCCTACCATCCTCAAACCCAAGGAGCACTAGAACGCAGTCATTCAACTCTAAAAGAATACCTTAAGTCATTTGTCAATGAAAGTCAGTCTGATTGGCATAAGTTTGTGTACACTGCCATGTTAACCTACAACAGTACTGTTCATACCACAACTCAATTCACCCCATACGAACTTCTTTTCGGTCACAAACCATACATCCCTGACTCTGTATTCGACTCGCGTTCTGACGTTACTTATCCAGAATACACAAAAATGCTCCATCACCGTTTAAAGGTGTCCCGCGAAAAAGCCCTTCAAAATATAAACGCTTCAAAAGAAAGGTTTAAAACCTACTACGATAGACATACTCGTCCAGAATCCTACAAAGTCGGCGACTATGTATATCTAAAGAACCACCTTAGATTAAGGAAAGCCCTTTCTCCACTATGGAAAGGTCCTTACAAAATTGTAAAAGTCCATGACAATAATACCCTTTCTCTGCTTATTAATAGACGCCATGTTAGACACCACTTTGATGAAGTCAAACACGCAAATGTAAATGAATCATCTCAGTAGCTGATGATCTTAAAATAATTTATGATTAACTTTTACTAGTTCCTTTATATTGAATTAAATCTTCTAGTTATTACAATTAAACTGTTTATTTTCAGACTATCTACATTTTATCTTTATATCATCTCTGCAAGCAGCGAAAATCAATTCATCGAATATATAAATAAAAGTCCTGGCATATTGTTTGATCCTGTTGGCACACTGAGAATTATAAATGACCAGTTTCACATTGTAATTCCAGTCGAAGTTTCCTCTTTTCAAAGTCATTTAGAAAATATCCGCGAAGTATTCGGAACTGTTCGATTCTATTGTCGCGAAAATGACGAAATTAATATTCTACAATGTCGTAACATGCTTCAACCACTAGAAGCATTATATAACGATATTGAACGTGATTTTAAATCTATTTCCCATATTATATCCAGTTCTATTTCTAAAAGATCCGCTTGGTTTTCTGGTGTTGGCACAATTTTTAAACATATTTTCGGTACAATGGATGAAGACGACGCCGTTAAATATAAAAACGCTATCCTAGCTCTTTATAATAATGATAAGAAATTATCCGACTCTATTACAAAAACAATTATGGTCTCACAGTCCGCTATTTCTAATATAAATAACTCTTTACATGAAATTGACATGAATGAAGCGAAATTGAATGACGTTATTGATCAACTAATCCTATCATTTAGAAATTTTTCTGGAGCTATTAATGTAATATCATTTAAATCAAAACTTTCTTCTATTTTGAATGTTCTTTAATCAAATTTACTTACTATGTCTTTTAAAATTGAAGACCTACTGAATTCCATTCTATTTGTCAAAAGTAACACTCTGCATCCTTCAATATTACGCCCAAATCAAATGTATAATGATATTGTAAGTAATCTTAAGATTATTCCTAAGCATAGAGATTTCCCTGTAAGTATGAATTTAGATAACATACATGTTCTTATTAATGTAGCTGAATTAGTCTGCTACTATTTAGACAATAAGCTTATGTTTATTATAAAATTACCTTTAGTTAGTTTGTTAGAATATAACATTTACAGCAATATTCCGTTGCCAACTCCACATCATAACAACACGTCGAATTCCTTTGCTATGATCCTTCCTTCCGAACAATTTCTTGCATTAAGTATTGACAAATCATCGTATACCTACCTAAATAACTTATCTAACTGCAAGAAAATACTCGTAGAAACTTACCTTTGCGAAATAACAGACATTCATACAGTATTTAATAATCCCTCCTGCGAAATAGAAATTATAACAAAAGCATTATCCTCCCTTCCTGAAAACTGTCCGTTTAGATTCCTTTTCGGCGACGTTAGTATTTGGCATATATTAAATAATAAAAAATGGGTATTTGTCCTCTCACAACCCACAAAACTATCCATAGAATGCAATAATGTAGTTTCTGATTTGATTATATCCGGTACAGGTGTACTTAATATCCCACCAGAATGCATAGCATTCCATGGCAACGTAAAATTAGTAAGAAAAGTCTACCCCAAAATTAACGTTCCAAAAGTGTCATCCGATTTCAATATTGTTAATGACAATTGTTGTAATTTAAGTAATTTTAATAAAATTAAAGTAAATATTCCCTTTTCAAAAATTAAAAATGTAAACTTAAATAATTTAAAACAATTTAAAACTGTTTCAAATGAAATTATTGGAAATTTGCAACAATTAGAGACTCCAAATAATTTTGTTAATAATATAAGCTTTCCTATAATAAGTTTACTATCTTTAATAATATGTATTGTTATAGTAATTATTATTATTTGTAAAAAGGGCAAGTTTTCGCGAAAATTCTTTCCGAATTCGGCAATCTCAACTCATAGTCAAAATAATTTAGAAAATTCTATTAATAAGGTAAATTTAGATGAAATAGCCAGTCCCCGATTACGCATCGACTAGTTTGATGAAAACTCACATTCCGTGATTTTCCTCTTAACGTGGGGGTTGTTATAGATAGAAAATGCTAGTAAAATTGCTGAGCAAAAGTGCTTGTCAGCACTTCTTGCCCGAGCAGCCCAGTCGCGTCCCGGTTCGAGTCAGTTCACATCACGGCTCCACCACGAAAGCTCGCCCTTTCCAAAATCGTGTTTAATTACCTAATAAACTCTTTAGATACTTTAAAAATCTTTTTTAAAAACTAAAGCCCGAGTTCCCGTATAACAGAACGTTTGGCAGGGACGTAGTGATGCATGGTAAAACTAGACATTTGATGCATGTACTATATTTTCCTATTTGCGATTTTAACTTGATTTCACAGGTTTTGTGCGATTGTGTGATAGATTGTCCCACAACTGTAATCTGATAAGTGGACTGTATGGAAGTAGCGTTTAATTTATTACGTAAGGATTCAGTTATTATGCAATGCTGACTCCCATTGTCCAGTAACGCGCGTGCTTTGCAAAAAGTGTTGTCGCTGCCGGCGACCTCGACTAATGCAGTCGATAGCAAAACTGTTTCTAAATCATGCGTAGAAAGACTCGCATATTCGTTACTGGAGTTATTGTTATGCGAATATGTATGTAAAGCTAAACTTTCACTGTTATTTTCGTTTGTGATTAACAATAACTGAGGCTCATGCACTATTGTCGATAATGAAATATTTGTTGTTAATGCTTCATGTAGCAGGCTGTTATGTTTTTTGTTGCACTGTCTACATGGGCCAAATTGACAATTTGATACTTCATGACCTACACGTAAGCAATTTAAACACAACTTTTTATTATTAATAAAGTCAAGTCTATCTTTACACGATAATTCTAAAAACTGACCGCATGCGTACAGCCCGTGATGGCCGTTACATTTTGCACAGACGCGGGTACTTTTGGTAACATTATTACGCGTAGCCGTCAAACTTTGTACCTTCTGTGGCGGTTTTCTATTAACATCGTGTAAATTTCGACTGTTTTTAGAAGATTGACTAGCCCTTATCATCTATAAAGACATATATTTTTTACACAATATGGGTATATGACTCTAATAATAATAATAATAATAAAATCTTTATTTTCTCATCACAAACATTTTCAGTTGGACAATATTAGAGGTACAATGAAATGAAATGTTTGTGTGAGACTGGTGCCTATGCTAGGTATAAAATACCTGTGTTACAGGACACCAGCCTCCCACCTCCTCAGACAGTCGTTCAATAGATTATATAGACAAATGATAAAGAAAATACAAATTAAAAATATACTTATTACACTACGTTACATTCTTTCTGATCTAGTGTATATATATATATATATATATGTATGTATGTATTTATGTATGTATGTATGTGTGTGTGTGTGTGTGTGTGTTTTGCGCGTGTGCGTGTGGGTGTGGGTGCGTGCGTGCGCGTGTGTGTGTGTGTGTGTGTGGTGTGTCTGAGTGCGCGTGTTTGTGTATTTCGTTAGTCGTTACAATAATATATTTGATGATATTGTAAGTAATTCAATGCATTATCATGAGCTATTTCATAACTACAATGAAATCTTCAGTGCTCACATAATCAAGATTACACAACCAGAGAGTTATTTTAGTTTTACACGAGTGCTTTGATAGGTGGTATAAGCTCAGGATATTGTTCAGCTTATTGTACAGGTAGCCTCCTAGGAAGCAGAAGAATCTGTGGGCGAAAGCTGTGTTAAAAGACAGATTAAAGCAAACTCTACCCCTCCTACGCCTGTTGTTCGCTAATAGAGGGTCATATGTGATAAGGGAGTGCTTGCGGAGCACTACCGAGACAATAAACAACTGACGTACTGTTAAAACCTTCCAGTAGTTGTATACCTCAGTAGTGGGACATAAGAGGGGGAGAAATGCAGCAATCTTCAGGATAGCTCGTTGGGCTCTTTCCAGTTTTAGTAGGTGGGTTTTGGAGGCTCCACCCCAGGCTGAGATGCAATAGCACAAAATGGATTGGCACAGGGATTGATAGACCATTTTAAGAATTTTAAGGTCAGCTACATGTCTCAGGGTCTTGAAGATATAAATTAATTTTCTGACTCTACTCGTCACCAGATCAAGATGTGCATAAAAGTTTAGATGAGAATCGACTATTACGCCCAAGTACTTGATGGTGTCAGAATGAATCAACTGAGGACAGGAGCAGTGCCTTTTGGAGTAACAAATGTTCGAGTGTGATATCAGTTGGTGATCGCTTGGCTGCCCTCGTCTATCAATAGAAAAGGTCAAATATTTAGTTTTTGTTACATTTAATGCTAATGAATTTCTAGAGAGCCAGTCGGATACTTTATTCAGCCCTTCCTGAGCAGATTGGTATGCTTCACACCAGTTACTAGCGTGGAACAGCAAGGCAGCGTCATCGGCAAACGCTATCAGTTTTCCATTTCTCAGTTGAATCTCACATAACTGGTTTATATATATAAGAAATAGCGTGGGTCCCAGGACACTACCCTGCGGTACACCATACGTAACAGGAAGCTCAGAACTTGTCATTTTTCCAATTTTTACGACTTGTGTACGGTTCTTTAAGTAACTAGTAAATAGTTGATGAGCCACACCCCTAACACCTATCCTCTCCAACCTATCCAGAAGAATCGTGACAGAGACAGTGTCAAAGGCTTTAGCCAGATCAAGAAAAACACCTATGGTTTTATCTTTAGCGTCCAATCTCCTAGCGACAAAATCAGTCAATTCATGAACTGCGTCATCGGTCGACCTACCTGATCTGAAGCCATATTGACATGATGAGAGTGAATTGTTGCTGTTAAGGAAATCGACCAGACGCTTGTTCATTAGCTTTTCAATTATTTTTGACATAATTGGGAGAAGGGATATAGGCCTGTAATTTTCAACACTATCCCTGTCACCACCCTTGTAGACAGGCGTAATGACAGACTTTTTATAAATATCAGGGAATACTCCTGTCTCAATGGAGAGGTTGCTGATGAAAGTAATTGCTGGTATTAGTTTTTCCCGGTATTGCTTTAAAAATTGCCCTGATATTTGGTCGTATCCCACTGCACAGTCATCCCTAAGATTTAATACAAGCCTCTCAATCTCAGACTCGTCTGTCAGTAGTAGGACCAGTGAATTTGCTGGAACTGAGGAGCTGTCAGTACGATCACCATCAGTGGTCATCTGGTTTAAGGAATGTTGAATGTTAGAAGCTATGGATTGGCCAATATTGACAAAAAATCTATTTACTTTATCAACACCGTCCCGAGAATTGGCATCCGATATCAAATTTGAAGCAGAAGAACTAGATTTGCGATTTTGCGTAATGCATTTAATAGCATTCCATAGCTTTTTGGTACTAGATCCTGATTTTTGTATCAATTCCCTCTCATATGCGCGTTTAACTTTTTTTAATATTACATTACAATAATTACGATATCGCTTGTACGTTACAGCCTTGTCTATGTCATCTGGGTTGTTTTTAGCCTTCTTGTGTAGATTATCCCTGTTACGCATACATCTAAGGAGACCCGGTGTTATCCAGGGCCTATTGATGCATTTTCGTCTAGATACCTTGATCTCATTTGTGCTGTGTTTGATTGCGTCCATTAGTACATTCGATAAGTATTGGGCAGCCTCATTTGCATCCAATAACCTGTACAATGGTGAGAGATCCAAATTTTTCATCACTAAGTCTAGTCTTTCCTGGTTAATTTTAAGCCTTGTCATACATCGCGTTGTGAAGTCTTTTGTCAAGTCTAAGTCTAGTACAACACTATAGTGATCAGTGATAGTAGATGGCATAACAAAACACCTGGCTTGATTATTAGACTTGACCATTACGTGGTCGAGACAAGTGCTGATACGGGTTGGAATTCTGTGCCCAGGGTGTATATTAAACTCTGAAAGAAGGTTCAAGTAACCACATGATCTTTCATCGTTAGTATTATGGGCCAGATCGATGTTAATATCACCCATAATAACTATGTTTTGATATGTATGAACCTTTCTCAATACAGAGTTTAGCGAAGTCAAAAATATGTTGGTATCTGTATAGCCCGGTGGACGATATATAGCTATGATGACAGTTGATGCATTTACTTTAATAATTAAGCAGTTGCCGCCGGTAAACACCGGTTCCTCAATTTTGGGACACAAATTTAATCTATAGTAAACAACAACTCCCTCATTTTGAGTTAAATTATTGTTTGTGGCAGTATAGTCGTATCCTGGTATAACCGGTATATGGCCAGTTCCAGGGAGCCAACATTCAGTCCCAGGGGATATTTGTTCTCACCAGCAAAGTGTCAAAGTTATCAATGTTACAAGAGATGCTGCGTATATTTTGTGTCATGACCTTAAGGGTTGTATTGGTATTATTAATAAGGCGTGAGCAGTCCTCGGGAGTGCAAAGGGTTTCACAAATGGTTTTATAAGTGTCCAGGTCAGTGACCAAAAAGTTGGGGTCGTTAGCTTTAGAAATTATATTGAATTTTATATTTTAAAAAATCATGAAAAGAGATCAAGAGGTACAGGACAGGGCAGAATGATATTTTAAATCGACTCATACTATACAAGAATAGAGCTGGATAAGTTAAGACAGTAATCCGGTATATAAGTGTGTGAGCGAGTGTGTGATTGAGAGAGTGAGTGGTTGTGTGAGTGAGTTTGTGAATGGGTGTGTGTATGTGTATTATTTGAACATAAATAAACTGTAAAAACATTAATTTCCAATAGTTACCGAAAAATGCATTTAACGAGTCTAGCAATAACAAACTTATATCTACGAGTATAACAATTTGACAACTTAGAAAGTTTATGTTAAAAATAGATAACATGAAATTAGAAGAGGACTTATGAAACAATAACAGTCAGATCTTCTTCATTAACTCTTCGAGACACTTTTCTGTTTTGATCTGGAACGGTTTGCCTGTTTGTTCGGTACGTATGAGAATCCTTCCGTTTGAGTGCCAGGCGGAGAAATTGTGCTTTCTGGCGAACTGTCTGGTTTCAAAGAGCAATTTTCTCTGCGATGGCACAATATGTTCATCAACATATATTGGCTTTTTGACTCCAGGTAGACCGATAGTTTCAGTATTTAATTTGTCAGTGGTTACTTTGTCTTTATTGAAACGACGAATTCTTGAGATCAACTCATTTCTTGTGTGGACGGAAGAAAACTCTGCTACAATGGGCCTTATCACGCCCAATTTCCCTGGCAGTCGATAGGCGTCACGAATTGATCCCGAGCCCAGGCACAAATCCATCTTCTCGGCCAATGTAGATACTATCTTAGCGAGACTTTCGTAATTCTCATTCTCAATAAGTGGAACATTTCGGACCTCAATAGTCGCCTGTCTTGTTTGAAAATGAAGGTCTTGTAACTGGTTTTCTAAAACCTTTATGGCTTCAGTATTTGCATTTTTCTCTTTTTCCACGCTTCTAACTTTGGCAATTGTCTCTTCATGCTTTTTATTCATAAATTCCATGCTCTTTTCGATTTCGATATTTGTTTTCTTAATCAGCAAGCATTCCTTTTGGAGGTCCGATACCTGGGTGACTAGTTTTGACAGAGTATTGTCAAGATCAGACTTCCACTCGCTTAGACGGTGGTCTTGTTCGATTTTCCAAGACGACAGAAGGCTAATCACATCACCTCTCAAGTCACCGCTAGGGACGCCGGCGCCGTCCGTAGATAACGCGGAGGTTATTGGCGTGTTGTCAGGAGATGTCTCCGTACGCTGCCGCTTGCTTCGTGTAGTAACATTGGTTACACCTGCCATTGAGGTCAAAGTTACATTCGGCAGGTCTGACTCCGAGCGGGAGATTGACAAAGTCGGTTGTAATGTAGCCGGCGGAGTACGCTGCATATTTGGCATTTGTTAGTTAACAGCAAAAACCCATACAAGGAACAAACTAACCACACTAGTCCGTAGCACGTCGTAGAATAACAGGTCCGGTCCGTAGCAAATTTCGTAGCACCGTTTTTACCGTAGCACTCGGAGTTGCGCGGTGCGTAGTCGCCTCGATAGTGGTTTGAAATTTCGCCCCTACGTAGTCAGCTCGATTGGCTCGATGGCAGGAACGGGCAACCACTCAAGGCGCACGCCGACAGCACAGGTTCAAATCTTCCGAGTGGCAAACTTTTGAGAATATTTATATTTTCAATATTTAATTTGTCACAACACAGAGCACAGTGAACACGTCCGAACGCTTTCGCGGTCCGAGGGCGAGAGGACCTGCAACGTATCGGCCTTGCCTTTTAAAAAGTAAATTAAAACACTTAAGTTCAGTTTTGAATTCGAATCGTTAATTACGGTACGTTTAAATTGTTCCCATTCTTTTTCAATAGATATATCTAACTTGGACACGATCATATAAATGATAAGTGTGTCCCACGATTTCGTGGATTCACCTAGTGTATTTAGTGACCTTAAATTTTTTAACACAGTATCAATCAATCTCCTTAGCTGAATGGGACATTCTTTAGTAACAGTTTGCAATGAAAACAACGCTTTAACATGATTGTGAACTAATAAAGCTGTGTTATTATATCGGTCATTAAGCAAATCCCAAGCTATTACGTAGTTTTTGGACGAGAACTCTAAAGATTTCATAAGTTGAACAGCACTACCCGTTAAAGCAGATCTTAAATAATGAAACTTTTGAATGTCGTCAAGTTGACCAGAATGGTGGATCATAGAAATATAAGTGTCTCTAAATTCTAACCAGTTATCGTACGATTAATCAAAAGTGGGTAGTGTTATAGTCGGTAATTTTATTAACGATTGCGGGTTGCACCTAGACTCGCTACTACTACTAGAACTGCTAATACTCAAGAGGCTGGAGGCCTCACATATTGCCTCGTAATAAGAATTTTCAAAGGATTCACGAGCTTCCAACTGATTTAAGCAATCGCTATCTGGGACGAGCTCATTAATATAATTTTGAATAATGTTAAATTCGTTTAGTAACAACTTTGCTGCATCATGGCGCAATTTTATCTCTGCTAACTGTTTTTCAGTTAATTGAGATTCTCTATACAGAGTCAAAGTCAAAGTCATTTATTTTTGCAAATTGGCCATCAATGGCACTTTTACATGTCCCAATTTTTTTTTCCTACCACCGCTTCGGGTCTACATATGGGCTGGTGATGAGAAGAAGCGGCGCAACAAACTCAGTCACCTTTGTCAGCCTAATTTTATTACAGGAAATACAATTACAAGATAGTGTAAGTGCGAGCTAGGCAGGTTATTAAGTCCATGCACTCTTGTCGTTCAAGTACTCTTCAACTTTGTAATATCCTTTTTCCATAAGGATTTTTTTAATGTGGTTTTTAAACTTATAAACAGGCAAGTCAACAAGAGTTTGTGGTACTTTATTAAATATTTTTATACATTTCCCAAAAAATGAATTACCTACTTTCTTTAATCTGAAGCTCGGAACGGCAAGTTTATTTTTATTTCTAGTATTATAATGATGTGAATCACATTTAAGGCTAAACGAACTAATGTTTTTTCTAACATACATAATATTATCAAAAATATATTGTAACGCTACTGTTAATATTTTAATATCTTTAAAGACCTCCCTCAGAGAGTCGCGAGGCCCAAGACAATATATTGCACGTACAGCTCTTTTCTGCAACACGAAGATTGATTCGGTGAGCAGCTGAGTCCCATAGCAATAGACCATACGACAATAAACTATGAAAATAACTAAAATATACTAGTCTTGCCGTTTCGACATCAGTTAAAAGCCTTATTTTCTTCACAGCATAAGCCGCTGAACTGAGCCTTCCTGACAAGGCAATTATATAGGGACCCCATTGCAGTCGGGAGTCTATAGTAATTCCCAAAGAGGTTGTTGAATCGACTGCGTCTATGTGATCGTCTGACATATTAATATGCGTACTGACCTGCCTTACATTGGGCATAGTGAATTTGATGAGGTTGGTTTTTTTTGCATTAAGTAAAAGATTGTTTGCAGTAAACCATCGTAGTACTTGAGAGAGAGCATTATTTACATCGTCAAAGGTTGCTTCACCTCTGTCAGTTTTAAAAATCAATGACGTATCATCTGCAAACAATACTATCTCACACAGATCTTTAGTAAAGTAAGGAAGGTCATTTATATATATCAGGAATAATAAAGGTCCTAATATAGAGCCCTGGGGCACACCCATGCGTAATGGAGCCCCGGATGAGTCAGTTCCATTGACATTAACTGTTTGCGTTCTATCTGTGAGGTATGACTCTAACAATTTTCCTGACTCATTTGAGACACCATAATGCCGTAATTTCATTAATAACGTTTTGTGATCTACACAATCGAAAGCCTTAGACAAATCGCAAAAAACCCCTAGAGCATCCTGCTTACTTTCAAATGCATCAAAGATATGCTTAATGAGTGCAACTCCCGCATCAGTTGTGTTTCTCCCCTTTGTGAAACCAAACTGATTCTCATGCAATAGTCTGTTTATTCTGAAGTGTGATAAAAGTTGATTGAAGATTAACTTTTCAAATATTTTACTAAGAGCTGGTAAAATTGATATCGGTCTATAGTTAGAGGGATCACTTTTATCTCCGGATTTAAATAAGGGTATGATTTTGCTGTACTTCATCAAATTAGGAAACGAACCTTCATCAATACACTGATTAAATATACAAGCAAGATGCGTTGCTATACTATCAACCCCTTCTCCCTCGGACCGCGAAAGCGCTTAGACGTGCGCACTGTGTTATTAGTTTATTTAAAAATCCAAATAAATTAAAGTCAAATTGATACTTCGATAACACCAAGTACCAGGCGCCCATAACGTGCAAAGAGGATCTCTCGAACAAAAGCAGCGACGCGCGACAGAGAGGCACACCTCGACGCGGAAGCGAATCTTAATCAATACGACAGAGAAAGACGGCTACATCTCCCGCGGCTTCACTGCGTATGCGCCGAGCGCCATTCATCACTGCCGTGCGTAAATAGCTTTGTTGATTGCCGCAACTTATAAGCGGTAGCGGAAGCGACTAAATTTGAGGTGAGTGGTCCAAGATAATTTTTAACGTCAAGATGCCGAACTTGTCTCGTTCTCCTCCACTCAACAAATCCCTCAGTTTGTCGGATTCGGATGTCACTAAAACTCACACATCAACCCGCCTCACGGAAGAGTTCAATATCACACAGAGAGACAGTAAGCGGAAACGAGTATCAGAGGAAAATACGCAGCAATCAAGCTCAGACGACAAAGACCTCCGTAAAATGGTGCGTGAACTTAGTAGTATGCTTTCTGCCTTACAAGTGCAACAAAACCTGCGGTTGGACGCTCTAGAACAACATATCTCAGAAATTAAGGCGCAAAATGACACTACGCATAAAAATAACAATGAACTGGAACAAACATTACAGTTTGTCTCCGGTAAAATTGATGCCATGCAAACATCTATTACCCGACTTGAAGATGATGGTCGTAAGCTCGCCAAAGATATCACCATTATCGAAAATAAGTGTGACGCCATCGAACGAAATGCTCGTAAAACATGCATCCAACTCCGAAATGTCCCTAAACAGAAAGGCGAAACCCAGGAGATGTTGTTCGCAATGGCACATAAACTAGCTACATCACTTGAGGTTAGCGTAGAAAAGGCTGACCTGCGGGATGTGTTCCGGATCCCGACTAAAACCGATCAACATAACTCCATGATCATTATTGAATTCTCCTCAACGCTTACTAAAAAACGTATCCTAATGGCTGGTAAAAAATTCAACTCTACGGCAAGAAAGTTTAGAACGGAGCAATTGAACTCAGTCCATCTCGGTATTAACTCGCCCAAAGTGGGAATATACCTCTCAGAGCACCTTTCTCAACAAGCATCTCGTCTCTACTTTCTCGCGCGTGAATTCCAAAAATCAATGGGATACGAATTCTGCTGGACATCAAATGGACTAATCTACTTACGGAAAAAAGAAGGTGACCCATTCATCCTAATCAAAAGTGAATCACAACTGCACGTGCTGAGGTCCAAATGACTAGTATCGGGCATAATAATATGTTATTTTTTACTAAATTATATTGTCTACTTACCCTTTAAACTAGAGATACAAAACAACCAACTATCAATCTCACTTTCACAAAATAGACCCAACACAACTACAACAAACGACACTATTACACGAATATCATATCACCATTTTCTTTACACGTATTTGAAGGATTCACCAATGACTTTTAAATTTCATACTGAATGCAGAGAGACAGCTGCTATCCTTGCACCATCAAGGGTTTTTAAATCATTATTTTTATTGTACCTTGTCTTTTTTTCTTTTAATAATGACTAATGTAATTGAATTTTCAAATGACCTCGATGTTTTTTCAAATTTTAAAGCTCTCGCATGCGATGTCGATGAACGCTATAATAATCAACCAACACACTCTAATCTATCGATTCTCTGTCAAAACATAAGAAGTCTTAACTGTAATTTTGTTGACTTTGAAGTTCTGATAACAAGACTGGGTGTGAACTGTGACATCCTCATACTCACCGAGTGTTGGCTGAGCTGTACTGTGAATATCCCTAAAATCAAAGGGTACCACTCTGTCGCAAGTGCGAAAAATCCGATTCAAAATGACGGCGTTGTGGTATTTTTGAAAGAAGAGCTCACTTACTCTATTGAGGAACCTGACATGCTAAATTGCAATTCTCTTCTTATAAAAATTGGAAATAATGAGACAGCAATACTAGGGATATATCGATCACCTTCTTACGATCAAATAAATCCTTTTCTTGTATCCCTCGATAAAACTTTAAAAAAAATATCTTCATTCAAAAACATCGCGATTATAGGTGACATTAACTTGAATATTGCAGCAGAAAGTCCCGACTCCGCTACTGAACAATACCTGGAGGTGACAGGATGCCACAGCGTTATCCCCGCCCACTATTTGGTGACACGTCCAGCCAGTGGTACTTGCTTGGATCACGTACTGTTTAAAACTAAAAATAGCGCAACCGTAGTTGTTGCAAACTCATCAGTAACCGATCACAGTACTATCCTGACGTGGCTTGAATCATCAACATCGCGTAAATCCATTAAATCTACTCGGACCATTATTGACAATGTGGGACTTACTAAATACCTGTCTGAGTTAAATTTTACCCCAATCTATAAAACAATGGACTGTAATAAGGCAATGGACTTCATAATTGACAGAATTAAATCGGGCATTGAACTAAATTCCAAAATAGTGTTTACTTCTGGTCGGAAAAAAATTATAAAGCCGTGGATCACACAGGGCTTACTCCGCTGCATACAAAATCGAGACAGACTACACCTTAAATCAAAAAAATATCCGGAAAATCAAATCTTGAAAATTACGTACACACGATATAGAAATTTTTGCTCCGTGATTCTGAAAAGGGCTAAACGTAAACACGAAAGAGAACTTATCCAAAATGCAGGTAATGACAGCAAAAAACTATGGAATTCCATTAAGTCCATTACCTATACTGCGAAAGACGTAACTGTACCTAAGGAACTTTTAAATGTTGCAAGTGACCCACAGAACTCTGTAAACTACATTAATAATTACTTTGTTAATGTGGGACATGACTTAGCAAACAAAATAGTATTATCTAAAAGTTCCTCTGCTGGTTTCTCTTCCACTAAGTCATGCCCCTTTTCTTTTGTTCTTGATAACACAGATGAAGCGGAGGTCGAAAATCTTATATTAGGACTAAAAAACGTATGTTCTGTGGGCTGTGATAATATATCCAATAAAACTCTAAAAGAACACAAAAATATTATCGTTCCGCACCTGACCTATGTCATTAACATGTGCCTATCAAATGGTGTATTCCCAAAAGCTTTGAAGGTTGCTGAGGTTCATCCGATCTTTAAAGGAGTGGGTGAGAGATGTCGGGTGGAAGGCTATAGACCTATTGCAATTCTTCCATCGATCTCTAAAATTTTTGAGAAAATAATTAATAACAGACTTGTACACTACCTTGAAACTTATAACCTATTATCTAATTGCCAATACGGATTTCGCCGAAACAAATCAACTAACGACGCAGTTAATAATCTTACTAACTTTATAGTTACAAATCTAGACAAGGGATACAAATGTTTGGCAATATTTTTAGATCTGGCGAAAGCCTTCGACACGATATCGATTCCCATACTCCTGGACAAACTAGACAAAATTGGAATCAGAGGCACACAGAATAAACTCCTAGCTGACTACCTAAAGGATAGGTATCAACTCGTTAGGGTTGCGTCATATACTAGCAACAAGCTCCCTATTTCTTACGGTGTCCCTCAAGGCAGCATAATAGGACCAACCCTTTTCCTAATCTATATGAATGAACTACTCTCGTTGGACTCTTTTCCGGGGAAAATTATCGCATATGCTGATGATACCGCTCTGGTTTTCACGGCCAAAACATGGACTGAGACTTACGATCTTGCACAGAATGGTTTTAATCTAGTCAAGAAATGGCTACTTTGCAATTTTCTTACTCTAAACACAAATAAGACAAAATATATAGCCTTCTCTATTAGAGATTTCACTCACACCTTAAATTTGATTGTGCATGATTGTTCCACCCCAAGCCCTAACTATACATGTCAATGCATGCCCCTTGAACGTGTCAGTTCTATAAAGTACCTCGGAGTTATAATAGATAACCATCTTAGCTTTAAGCAACATATTGAAGGTTTGACCAAAAGAGTCCGAAAGTTATTCTATGTATTCAGGACTCTAAGGCATGTAGTTCCACCGGTCTTGATGAAACGCATATACTTTGCTCTATGTCAATCAGTGCTCTCTTACTGTATAACATCCTGGGGAGGGGCTCCCAAAACAACGCTTAAACAACTTAAATAGCTCAAAGAAGCTTACTTAAAATATGTACGTTTAAACCTTTTCTGTATCCAACTAAGCTTCTATACGAATACACCGAAGTTCTAACAGTGAGGCAGCTTTTCCTGCTTAATATAATATTAAAACAGCACTCTATGCTGGAGTTTTCCCCTGCAATCGTCAGAAAGCGCAGATGGTTCGATGTTTGTAAACGAACTTTCAGGCCTAAAACTATGTGGTCACAGATTCTTATCCTTCTTGGGTCCGCCATTATATAATAAGATAAACAAAATCATCAACATCTACCCCATGCACAAAGCAAATGTTAAGATTGCAGTCTCTCAGCTCTTAATGAAGAAATCCTATGAGGAAACTGAAAATTATATAGTATAAAGTGTTTTACCCTCCTACATATCCAAGCATTATATTAAAACTAACCTATAAACTGAATCCGTCCAAATAATTTATTTTTCACTTAAACGCACACGCACACACACACACCCTCTCACACACACACATTCACTCACACACTACACAAAGAGAGGACGCCTAACTAATATAATTAAACGTCTTGATAATAATCTTAAAAATTGTAAGTCTAAAAAAGTAAACATTATATCTTCTACATCTAATATGTATACAATAAACTTAATAATAGATAGTAATACAAGCCTATAAAATGTGACACTATAGAGGAGAGAGGCGCTGATTGCCGAAATACGGAATTTAAAAAAATTCTAGTTTGGCAACTGAAGTTATATGTATGCTAATTAGTTATAAGCTTGTTTAGTACTTTAAACTTGTGTACATACTATGTTTATTGTTCTTTTTGGCAAATAAAGTTATTATTATTATTTCTCCATAGGCCGAAAACCTCTCGCCTCTTGGGCGGTAATGACCGGCAGATGCACATTTGGCCGGGTTCAGGGCAAAAGAGAGAGAAATCGGCGGACGATGCGTGCGGTATCAAGCACCACCGCTTTCTGCATCTTTGCTGGAAGCGAGCCGCCGATGAATCCCAGCCTTTTCAGGTGTGAACCTAATGTGGCTGGGATTAACCCGTTTGCCGATATAACAATTGGTATAATTTCAGTGGACGCCACTTCCCACATTTCGGTAACCTCGTGTACTAGGTCCAAGTACTTGCGTTGCTTTTCGGTCTCGGCCTTCACAAGGTTCTCGTCATGAGGGATAGTGACGTCCACTAAAAACACCTTCGATTGCGCCCGGTCCATCAGCACTATATCAGGCTTATTCGCAAGAATAGTCCTGTCAGTGATGATGGGCCGGTCCCAGTAGAGCCGGATACTGTCACTTTCGAGTACTGGCTCCGGCGAGTACTTATAATAGGGTAGTCTCTGGCTCACGAGACCGTACTTCAGGGCGAGCTCTTGGTGGAGAATTTTGGCTGCTTGATTATGCCTGTGCAGATACTCAGTGTTAGCAAGAGCCGAACAACCCGAAACCACATGACGGAGTGATTCTCCAGGATGGCGACAGGCCCGACAAATGTCCACTGTGCCATCCTTTATGATGTACTTTCGGTAATTGTTCGTCCTGATAACCTGGTCTTGTATCGCACAAGCAAACCCCTCGGTTTCCCCAAAGAGGTCTCCAAAGCGCAGCCAATGCACGGAAGCTTTTCGGTCCACGTGGGGCTCGTGTAAAGCCTTGAAAAACCGTCCGTGCAGCTCTTTCCCTTTCCATACGGTCTCGCGATCAGAGACACTTAGTATCGCCGGCGGCTGCCATGACTCGTTGGCCAGATCAAGAGGGGTGAGTCCTTTATCACATTCTATGACATCACAATGCATCGTTGTGTCGGTCTTTGCTAGGAAATACGCTCTGAGGCTAGATACCTCGCGGTCGTGCATGGTTTTAGCACTTAACAGGCCTCGACCACCACATTTCCTCGGGATATACAGCCTCATGACCGACGATCTGGGGTGATGCATTCTATGTAGTGTCATAGTTGTGCGGACTTTCCGATCCAGAGCGTTTAGTTCGGTCTGAGTCCATCTGAGAATGCCAAAGGTGAATAAGAGAATAGGCATAACCCATCCGTTATAGGCTTTGACCTTGTTGACCCCCGACAAAGAACTATTAAGCACCTTTGTAAGGCGGTCGAAGAAGGCTTCACCAACAGACTGTTTTACGTCCGATTCCCTCAAACCTATACTCTGTGACATACCCAGATACCGGTACGTATCAGTTTCGGAAAGTGTTTGCAGTTGGACGACACCAAGGTTAACCTCCTGCGACCGAGTAATCTTTCCCCTCGTCACATGGATAACCGCACACTTATCAACCCCGAACTCCATTCTGATGGAGCCACTAAAATCAACAACAATGTTTAGTAGCTCCCTCAGCTTCGGAGCTGTTGGGGCTAACAGCTTCAGGTCATCCATGTAAAAAAGGTGCGACACCCGATCTCTCCCTCTCCGAAACTGAAATCCCGTCCCCGAATTCTCCAGCAATCTGCTTAGAGGGTTCAGGGCAAGGCAGAACCAAAGTGGACTCAGACAATCGCCCTGGTATATACCCCTCCTAATGCTTATTCGGTCTTCAGCATCCGCCATTCTCTCGCCCTGGAGACTAAGCATTGTACTCCATTGCTCCATACATTTCTCGAGGAAGTGTCGAACCGTATAATCAATTTTATACAGTTCGAGGACCCTCTTTAGCCATGTATGGGGGACTGAGTCAAATGCTTTTTTGTAGTCAATCCAGGCAGCAGAGAAGTTCCGGCGATTGCGTTTGACGAGTTGGCCAGCGACAGCATCTATGAGGAGAAGCTCCTTTGAACCGCGACTACCAGCCCGACATCCGTTCTGAGCGTCAGACATAAGACGATTCGCATCTATATGATCACGAATTATGGCGCTTAGAACGGATGTTAGTGTCTTATAGATGGTAGACAGACACGTTATCGGGCGGTATTTACTCGGGTCCGCGGTGTTTTGTGTTTTAGGAGCTAGGTGAGTGACCCCGGTAGTGAGAAAGTTCGGGAGAGCTCCTGTCTCTAGCGCCTCCTGAAATTGGCGGGCCAAGGTAGCATGGCATACCGAGAATCCTTTTAGCCAGTAACTCTGCAGGCCATCCAGTCCCGGACTTTTCCAGTTCGGGGCTCGACGTACTGCAGTGGCTACGTCCTCATCAGTGATGAAGACAGGGTTCATCGGAGGAACTGATGCACACGCCTCCTCTATCGCGCCAATCCAGGGTCCTTCGTTGTGCTCCACTGGTGTTGACCAAAGGCCTCGCCAAAAGCTAACAACTTCGGCCTTGTTCGGTCTTGCACCAGTGTTGCGAGGTTCAGAGCTCTCAAAGCGTTTGTAGAACTTTCTCTGGTCACTCCCGAAAAGGCGATTCTGCTCGTATCTCTCAACCCTTTCTGAGTACCTTCTGATACGCTTCGCCCACGCAGCGATCTTCTGCTTCAGCTCGTCGATGCGCTCCGTCAGTTTCCGAGCAAACTCTGGGTTAGCCAAATTAATTGTTAACCCAGAAAACTCCCTCCTGACAAAGCGCACAATCCTTGGCCTGGTATTGCCCGAGCGGAAGCACGTCAGTTTGCCGATGAGGACTCTGGTTTGCTCGATACGTTGTTCGATTCTCCTCTTCCAGGCTGGCACAGTATTACTCCTGCGAGTAGTACGTGCAGCACTTGGACTTGGTGCAACTCGGATGCCTGTGAATCGGCACACCGTTATTGCTGCACTGAAGAGAATCGTACTGGTATCAGCCAGGCCAGAGCTGCTCTCCAAATGCTGGGGCAGCATCTGGTTTACGGCCTCAACGACATCCCGGATCCGAACACTGAGTGGTAGCCTCGGAAGCCTTGGTCTCTCTTCCAGGGGAGTATTACTGTACTCCAAAATCGCCTCCTCTAACATCCCCCTCATTTGCTCTAAATCCTGGGCGACTATATCCGACGCGCCACCAGCTACCACCGGCTCGTCTTCGACTACCATATTCTCGCCGCCAGAAGGCTCTGGAGTGGCAGTCTGCTCAGTGGGTGCGGGTGGCGCGCAGGAAACAGCCTCGCTTCGCAATTGTTCGAGCTCAGTGGTGCTAAAGATGTTAGACCGCAATATCCACCGAGCTCTATCCGACAGGTTTTGTTCGGCGACTGACAAATTTGGCTCCAGCTGCATAAATGTGCGATGCATCCGTGCTCGATACCCTGTCCTGCCGGTTTCTCCCTCTGTCGCTCCGTAGTAAGCGCGCATGAGGTTCGCATTCATTGCTGTATTCCACCTCATGCGCCTTGTACCTCCAGTGGCGGGCACCAATTGCTGGGGCTGGGAAGCCCCTGCTGGTGCCAAGCGCACTGAAGGCGATGATGGTGGTGACTGGGCAGGTGGTCGGCCCAGTCGGGAAGTACTGGCGGCCCGCATGCTGCCACGTCCAGCGCCAGCTCCAGACGCGCCCCGGCGATCACCCCCAGGCAGCGGCCCTATGCGCTCTCTATTTTCTGCCATCATCATAGTGAGCGAGATACCATCGGAGTCTCGCTCATTCCCTCCGAGGGAGCCGTCTTGACCCATTTCCCTGGGTAATGCGACTGGCACCGGCTCTAGCACCAGTCGCTAGGGTACAGACTGACTGCGCTGGTTAAGCAACTATCTGTCACTTAGTTGCTTAACCAGTGGGCGATGGGGTCGTCACTTCCCGACGCCATATTATTATTATTATTCCATAGGCCGAAAACCTCTCGCCTCTTGGGCGGCAATGACCGGCAGATGCACATTTGGCCGGGTTCAGGGCAAAAGAGAGAGAAATCGGCGGACGATGCGTGCGGTATCAAGCACCACCGCTTTCTGCATCTTTGCTGGAAGCGAGCCGCCGATGAATCCCAGCCTTTTTAGGTGTGAACCTAATGTGGCTGGGATTAACCCGTTTGCCGATATAACAATTGGTATGATTTCAGTGGACGCCACTTCCCACATTTCGGTAACCTCGTGTACTAGGTCCAAGTACTTGCGTTGCTTTTCGGTCTCGGCCTTCACAAGGTTCTCGTCATGAGGGATAGTGACGTCCACTAAAAACACCTTCGATTGCGCCCGGTCCATCAGCACTATATCAGGCTTATTCGCAAGAATAGTCCTGTCAGTGATGATGGGCCGGTCCCAGTAGAGCCGGATACTGTCACTTTCGAGTACTGGCTCCGGCGAGTACTTATATTAGGGTAGTCTCTGGCTCACGAGACCGTACTTAAGGGCGAGCTCTTGGTGGAGAATTTTGGCTGCTTGGTTATGCCTGTGCAGATACTCAGTGTTAGCAAGAGCCGAACAACCCGAAACCACATGACGGAGTGATTCTCCAGGATGGCGACAGGCCCGACAAATGTCCACTGTGCCATCCTTTATGATGTACTTTCGGTAATTGTTCGTCCTGATAACCTGGTCTTGTATCGCACAAGCAAACCCCTCGGTTTCCCCAAAGAGGTCTCCAAAGCGCAGCCAATGCACGGAAGCTTTTCGGTCCACGTGGGGCTCGTGTAAAGCCTTGAAAAACCGTCCGTGCAGCTCTTTCCCTTTCCATACGGTCTCGCGATCAGAGACACTTAGTATCGCCGGCGGCTGCCATGACTCGTTGGCCAGATCAAGAGGGGTGAGTCCTTTATCACATTCTATGACATCACAATGCATCGTTGTGTCGGTCTTTGCTAGGAAATACGCTCTGAGGCTAGATACCTCGCGGTCGTGCATGGTTTTAGCACTTAACAGGCCTCGACCACCACATTTCCTCGGGATATACAGCCTCATGACCGACGATCTGGGGTGATGCATTCTATGTAGTGTCATAGTTGTGCGGACTTTCCGATCCAGAGCGTTTATTATTATTATTATTATTATTATTAATTATATGGTTGATTATATTAACTGAAGTGCCCTCATAAATCTTCTGTTTTTTTCATATTTAACTCTTTAAAAGTTTTTACAATAAATTCGGGATTTATATGCCTAAAAATTTAGAATAGAAGTACATTTTTCGACATTTGATTTCAAAAAAGTTTCCGCAAGACCTTGTGAAGAGTTTAAATTACTAGTTGTAGCAATAGGTATATTAGAAAAAAAATCCTTAAACGCGTTAGCTACCTCATTGTCGGATTGAATAATTTTATTATCAACGTTAAGGCTAATTGTGCGATCTAATTGTTTATTTTTGCATGTTTCTCTATTAATAATGCTCCAAGTGGCTTTTATTTTATTTTTGGAGCTAGCAATAATATCACGAATGTAATTTGATTTGGCCACTGAACGTACCTTTTTAAAGATTTTAGATAATTTTTTCACATGTTCAATAATTTTAGGGTCTTGAGTTTGAGCTTTAAGTTCATATAATTCATATAATTTTCTCCTACTTTTATGAATACCGGTTGTGGCCCAGTCGCTGAATTTACATTTATTTGTATTTATTCTAAGGTGTTTTTGCTTAAATATATTGTTAAACTCATCTTTAACAAATCCAAACAAATTTTCATATGACACATTCGTATTAGCGCTGTTGAATGGCAATATATTGATTCCATAATCAATATTTTTCTTAAATCTATCTAATTTATTGGTGGTGACTGGCCTACAAACAATATCCACTATTGGTAAAACATGATGGTGCTCAAATGTGGCTATTTGTCCACTATGATTTGATCTTAGACAGTTTATAATTGATTTTTGCATAACTTTACAATTACAGAAAATATTATCTAAGCAAGTAGCTGTTGTAGGAGTAATTCGTGTAGGTTCATTAAAAATATTAATTAAATTAAAGGATTTAAAAAGATTTAGGAACCTTATAGAGTTTTGAGTTACCTCTAATAAATCAATGTTAAAGTCTCCACATACAACTATCTTCTTATTCGTTTTTGATAATTTTTTCAATACCTGTTCCATAGTGGACTCAAAAAGAAGGTTATCGGCAGATGGGGGTTTATATACACTAACAATAATATACCGCTCCAGCTCAGCACACGCTAGTTCAATAGTTTGCTCTATAGAAAGTGCCACGATGTCTTTGCGATCTTTTGACATAATATTATTTTTAATAAGAATTAGTGATCCCCCTCGTTGAGCTGACTCTCTACTGAACAAACTAATGACTTCCCAATTTTTAATCCCTAAGAGCACTTCACATTTCTTAAGCCAGTGCTCAGTAAGACAAAGGACATGTATATTCATTTCCTGTAAATAAAGAGTTATTTCCAGGTCTTTGCCGGAAAAGCCTTGTATATTTTGTACAATATTAAGACTGTTAGACTTTTCCTTTGTGGATACAGGTGGAGTGCAAGAGATTTCCTCTATTGTCGTATTAATTAATTTAAATTATTATTATTTATTGGAACTGATTCCAACGTATGAAATAATGTCATTTTTCTGCTCAACAAAAGCAGCTTTTTTAGCCAAGTTCTTGGCTGTACATTCAATAAAAAATGATAGCGACATAGCTACCTGTCTTTTAATTTTTCCACTGAGACTATATTTATCTCTGGTCAAATAAATTGATTTATTTTTCAAATAATAATTGATGTCAATAACATGCATTTTTTCTGAATTTTAAGTCAAGGTATTTAATAATAAATTCATTTTATATCGTATGTCATTTTCCTCCTGTGGCAAGCTGTTACTATAAGGGAATGTAAACATTACAATTTTGTTTAAGTTCAACAAATGTAATGTGTCTAAATATTTTGCTAATTCATTTTTGCTCACATTGGGGCAATTTATTACCAATAAAAAATAATAAAGTGGTATTTTTATTAAATTTATAATTAATAATTCGGTTCATAATTTCAAAGCATGAGTAACCTGGCATGCAGTGGTTAACAACTCCTTGTCCCAAATATGTATTTAGTAATAGCCGACCCCAGCGCCATCTAGTCCTTAGTGGTCGAATCTCGTAGACGTTGACAGTGACATCACAATCGATGAGTAGTAAGTTTCAAGCTTCGCGTAGTCGGACGTCCATCAGTTTCTCAGTAGATGGCGCTAACAGATATGTTGTGCATTCCATTCGGACTAAGCACGGCTCCGAGAACCTTCTCAATTCTTTACAAATTATTTTTATTTTTTATTTTAAGAAGGTCCTTATTGATTAAATATTTACAATTTGCTTATGTTCCTAGTGTATTTTTTTTCCCTAGGTAAAAACAATCGTGAATCTTTAGGTTTATGAGGTCCAAAGACCTATTATAACAGTTAAAATGAAATCTCGGTATACCTTCATTGCAAAATAAATTAACGACAAAGTAAATACTATACAAAAAGGACTTTGTAATAGTGCTGCTGGTTTAGTATATAATTACTTATCAACAAGTACCAATACTATTTCTTTTAAATTAGTCGTGAGAAATTATCTTTTTAGGTACCTTTATTGTAAATTACACACGGTACGAGCACTTTTTATAAATACCTACTTGTTAGTAGCCATTCTAGCAACAATAAGTACCTAATTCAAATGCAATAGTTGGTACTAATTTCAATAAGACATCCATCTAACGATATTAAAAATCATAAACAATTCTCACAAATTGGGTGGCCAAAATATTGCGGGAGAGATGGAATATAAGAATTGTATTGTATCTAGACGAATTTCTGATTACCCACAAAAATACACACATGCTTCGCGAGCATGTCCGTCTAATAGTTCACACATTATAGACCTAAGGCTGGAAGATAAATTTCGGAAAGTCTGTACTAGAACCTCAGAAGAGCATAATATATTAAGGGGTACATTGAAAAACATGGGAAATTCGCAAATCACTACCAAAAGAAAAGTCAGTTGCAATAGAACAAAAAGTGAACCAAATTATCAAACAAGAATCAATAAATCTTAAAGCTCTACAGAGAATAGTCGGGCTCTTGAATTTTGCCAGCTTCGTTATTTCTCGAGGTAAGCTCGAGTAATCATCGACATCCGTTAATGTTCATGAACACAATTCCAGACAAATTGCCGATGGCCTACCCAATACCACAATGTCTACAACGAACTGAACTGGTGATCTCAGAACTGTCAACACCACATCATTGGCCCTCCTCCGACCAATTTTTTGGTAACGGACGCCTCGGATCAGGCATGGGGAACGCAGCTAAACGATCTGGAACTCAAGGGCAGTTGGTCACCGGAAGAAGAGTCGTTGCACTGCAATGAAAAAGAAATGCTGGCCATACCGTACGCTCTACAGAGCCAAGCCCAGAAACTGAGCAACAGCTCGATCTTCATACAATGCGACAACAGGACCGCAGTTGCTCCTTTACGAAAAGAGGGAGGCACAAAATCAATATCCTTGCGAATACTGGATCAACATCAAATACCCTTTAGCATACACCACATCCCAGAAAAGTACAACAATGATGCCGATCACTTGTCGCGTCATCGCCAACCTCCAGAGTGGCACGTACTACCAGCGTGTGTGGAAATAGTGTTTGCCAAGTGGGGAATCCCGACAATAGATTCTTTTGACTCAGATACCGCGCATGTTGTTTACAATTATTTGAGTCGAGACCTGAAAGACCGTGAAGCCCTGTTTCACGACGCGTTCAGCGTCAAATTGAACTTCCAGCTCGCATGGGTGTTTTCACCTCCGTTTCAGATCCCCAAAGTTCTAACACACCTAAATCAGTCAACGGGAATATTTCTACTAGTGGTACCTCGGTGGAAAAAAAAGTTTTTTGGCGCTCGGACATCAAAGTGCTAGCAGCACCGCTAACACTGAAAATACTATGAAAACACCTAATCGATACTTCGACCGGTCTTCCTCCACCGAGAGTCGAAGACATAACGCTCGAAGTCTGGAAATGTGGGGGTGGTCAGCAGCGATAGAAACATGGAACCTTGAGCAGGTGTCCTTACTGCAAAACTCCTGGCGAAAGTCTACTGTTAAAACCTACGAAGTAGCTTGGAATTGTTGGACGTCTTGGTGTAATTTTATAAAGATTAACATAAATAGCCCTACCGGTGCGTAACTAGCACAATTTTTGTTGGATTTGCATTAAGTTAATCATTTGTCATACAAAACAATACTTTTGCACAAGTCTGTCGTATCTACACTCTGTAACACTGAAGCATCTGGTCACCTACCTGGTAAAACATATTCTAAAGTCTATTGCAGTAAAAAATCCTGAGACATCCAAAGCCCATATTTGGGGCGTCAGTAAACTTACTGTGTTTCCTATTAATTACTCATTTGACTGCAAATTTCTTGCTTCTTTGCTCGGGTAGACGTATACATGACTTGACGTTACTGACAATTAATAGATTCCAGTCACTGCGTTAGATCTGATAATCATGTAATATTTTGGCCTCAGTTTGGCTCGAAAACGGACAGCGGTACATACAGACAGTCCGGTTGGAAACTACTATGAAACTATAATGACTCTAACTTAAATCCTGTGTTTTGGGTTGACAAAACAATTGATTTGCTAAAAGAAAGACGTAAAGCCGCTAAAATATTTTATTTGTTTGTTACGATAAGGGGCATAGCTAATCCCGCCTCAGATACTATTATAGCTGGATGGATCAAAACTTTTTTCAAGGAAACTGGCATTACAGCGACACCTGGAAGTGTGCGATCAGCCGTGGCCTCTAAAAGTTGGCTTGAATATCATTCCTTGAACGAAATTATAGCCCGCGGAAATTGGCGGTCAGCTAATACGTTTGAAAATTACTACAAGTAGTAATTAAAAATAATAATTCGGAAACTGACCCACAGTTGTTCGAACCATTAGATTGACTTGAGTTAATATTCTTTTAATATCTTATAGTAATTTTCTAAAGAATTACATAATTACATTGATGAAACACTTAATTTTACTTTATAAAGCTCTTTAATCACATTGGCGTAAATAAGGCTTCCTATCAGGTACTACTAAGTGGCGGCACCAGGCGATAACAAACAGGTCTCAATATAAAGCTTCCAGTGACGGTCACGTAGTTTAATAGCAGCCTTTTACCTGAAATGAAACGCATATTAAGATACTTACCTCACTGGCAGCTTTTACTTAATTTCTGCCTGGTGTATGTGAGCCAATGAACAAAAATGGCGTCGCACTTTTTAAAGAAAACTAAAAAAGGCGCGCGGTCGCCAGGTGTCGCCACTGGGCCGGAAACTAGAGGAATTAAAAGTACGAAAACTGGTAAAAACAACGCAAACGGATATGCTATCTCAATATAAAGCTTCCAGTGAGGGTATTTTAATATACGTTTTAGGTATTTCAAGTAAAACGCTGCTAATAAAGTTTCTCGAGGTAAATAAAATAGGATGCAAACATCATTGTGTATTATGAAGTGTGATTTTAGCAACTTGTTTGCAATGATGTTACCTGACTGAATCTCTGAGTAATATTAAGCATCCAATCAAAAAGGATTATTCACAATAATGTTTAATATTATTCAATTTTTTAAATAATGACTAGTTACTTCACTAGCAGTGAGCTAATTTCTAAATGATTCCCTCCTCCGGGGTCTGAATTGGATAATGCGGCTCAGCTCCGTGGACATGGTCACTAATATATCACCATTCCTTGGCTGCGCAGGGAACTGCTGGTAGCCAATATTGTACGCTGACTGGTAATTGGTAGCATAAATACTGTGTGCATATTTAAATAATAAATGTTAAGTTTTAGTTGTGCATGTGCAACTGCACCGTGATGCTGCATCTGCATGGATGATACCTAGCACCTGCAGCTGATTGTAACATTTTGTACAGCAATTCACTGAAGTTTGGCACAGTGTTAATGTACGTACAAAAACGCGGCCAAAAAGTGTCCCGAAAGTAGCTAGCAAGCACGCGCAGTAAGTGCATGTCGAAAACAATATCGAGTCTTACTTAATTATTCAAAAGTCGACCTTAAAAAAAGGTAGACGGCTTTAACTTTGTAACATGCGGTCCTGAGTTAAGACACTTTATAAAGCAAGCAGGCAGTACGGTCGTAAAATTGTATTGCTTTTTTAATAGAAATACCAATATAGGCTTTAAATCTATAGAAATTTGGTTTAATTTCGTATGCGCGGGTCGAAATTTGTAAAAATTAGTTCAAATGGACAGAGTTAGATGGAGTCGTCATCGATGTTATATTTTTCTTAAGTCGAAAAATGAAGATATTTGCCAAAAATATGCACAAACCGTACAAATAGCTATAGTTACGAACTATTCTTTTATCTAAAACGAGAAAAGTAGTATTTTAAATTTACTATTTAGCCGGAGTATAGCTCTGACTATGCGACTGCCGAGCAGGGCGCTGGTCGCGATGTTTTTGGTAGAGCTTTGGACCGCATCAGCAAATATAGTGTAACAATGACTGCCCACAGGGGAATGCATTAACACTACATTCAACTAGAACGTTGCTCTGGTGATGGCTGCGAGGGGATTGCGTCAGTAGCCACAGTGTAACAATGACTGCCCACAGGGGAATGCATTAACACTACAACCAACTAGAACGTTGCTCTGATGATGGCTGCGAAGGGATTGCATCAGACACAGTGGAACAATGACTGTCCACAGGGGAATGCATTAACACTACATCCAACTAGAACGTTGCTATGATGATGGCCGCGAGGGGATTGCATCAGTAGCCACAGTGTAACAATGACTGCCCACAGGGGAACGCATTTATACTCGTACTAGAAATTAGCTCTGATGATGGCCGTGAGGGAATTGCATCAGTAGCCACGGTGTAACAATGACTGCCCACAGAGGAACGCATTAGCACTACGTTACATTAGAAGGTAGCTCTGATGATTGCCGTGAGGGGACTACATCAGAAGCCCGTATGCAATAACGAGTGAAGAGAGGGGAACACATTACCAGTATATCGTACAAGAACATAGCCCCGATGATAGCCGTCAGGGGATTGCATCAGTAGCCAGAGAGCAATAATAAGTTCCGACAGGGAAATGCGTTATCACTATATTACGCATCCCTCCCTCCCTCCACCAATCCGCACCGGCCCCGCGTGGTGGTGTATGGCCCAAACCACCTTATAGTTGAGGTGAGGCCTGTGCCCTGCAGTGGGACGTATGTAGGCATACTTTACTTTTTACTTTACTATATTACGCAAGCAGGTAGCTCTGATGATAGCCGTCAGAGGATTGCATCAGTAGCCAGAGTGCAACAATGAGTGCCGACAGGGAAATGCGTTATCACTATATTACGCAAGCAGGTAGCTCTAATGATAGCCGTCAGGGGATTGCATTAGTAGCTAGAGTGCAACAATGAGTGCCGACAGGGAAATGCGTTATCACTATATTACGCAAGCAGGTAGCTCTGATGATAGCCGCCAGGGGATTGCATCAGTAGCCAGAGCGCAACAAAGAGTGTTGACAGGGAAACGCAAACGCATTACATTAAAAGAACAGGGTTCTGATGAAAGCTGATAGGGGATTGCGTCAGTAAGCGAGAGTAACCTATGAGTTCCGACTGGGGACTGCATTGCTCTTTCAGTGAACATAGTTCTGATGAATCGCCGACAGAACACTGTATCATTAGACGAATACAAAGGTGGCCGATCGATAGGGATCTGCTAACGTAATACGGAATGCATAAAGATACAGGATGGCCGACAAAAGACTTGTTGACAGAAAACTTGATTCAATAACTGTAAGTTGATATTCTCTAGAGGTGGCAAATACCACCAGTGATGCCGCTTCACCGTTGGTGTATGGTTTGTGTTGTTTAAGTCAACACTATCATGACGTGAGGGTACCGAGAAGGTACCGCAGTTCCACATTCTAACTAGAACCGCGGTGAAAATTGACAATGTTATTGTCAAGGGCGTCTGTGTCGCTCAAGATAATTAAAGTTAAACCAAGGACAGGTTAAAGTCAGCCTATGTTAAACATAACAGGTATGAGGAAACCAATTACGCTATGACTGAATGAAAGCATGAAGAAATTACTTTTAGAGTAGGTTAATAACTGAATTGGTCCAATATTAAAGATATGTGACTTTTAGATGAGTACATGACGTGACGCTCTGTGCTCAGGTTGGTGTATGTGGAGTAAAACGAATTCAGTTCAATATCAAGGAAATGTAACAATTAAGTTAACTCAATGAGTGATGTGACGCTCCAGGTGTATGAGATTTCGCCTGGTAGAATGTTTATTCTTGTTGATGATAACTAAACCTACACTTTCATGTTGTTGGGTGAATAGTGAGATGACTTTGAGACTGATGAGGCCACTTTCAACTATATTACAGTAAAGTCAAACAATGTGAGTAAACAAACATGCTATCTGAGGTGCTAGATGTTGTTTTTCGTGGGTGAGCTACTACGGTAAGTGTAGGCTCCGACTTTCACTCTGTGATAAATAGCCGCCGCCTTCTGGTGGGAGAAGAAGAGTAAGAAGATGATAACAACTTTATAGTGGTGGCTATGGTAACCGAACAACCAGGCACCCACGGATACATCGGAGGAAGACGCAACTTCACATCGTGGCGGACCGGGATCTCCTTCGGGACTAAGGAGCTGCAGGATGGCCGAACTGTTAGCGAGGAATCGATTAATGGGAGCATCCCTATGAGCGGTTCCCGACACTAGCGGTCGTCTTTCATCGGGACGTCATTCTACTACGCATCGTACTGGTGCTTTGGCGCGCTAATACGTATCAATATATTTTTATTAATAATTATAACGTTTTATTTAGAAGATCCCTTTAATAATACATACATACAAACATACGGATCAAACTGAGAACCTACTTTTTTTGCCGGTTAGTAAAATAAAGTCAAGCGCAAGCCTGACAAAAGAAGTCACACAACGCTGTCATCCGCTGTCAACGCTGTTACGTGTAAGCTGTGTTGTGTTGTGTGAAGACGTTATCTTTGTTTCTATTGACCTGTTCTGAAAACAAAGAACCGGCCTTGTTAATTGATTTTGTAATCTAGTGTAAACTTAGCTTTTGGACTTGGAACTATTATTAATTTGTTACTTTTTGACATTGGCATTCATTGACGTCGATTTCGGACTAGTGATTTTTGAAACAGAAAACCATTGATATAGTTATTTTACTCAATGCAAAAAAAAAATACAAAAAAATACTTTACAAAAACAATAAATAAATTATCACTTTATATATAAACAAAGTAGAATAACTTCGATCACACAGCAAATCTGAGTTTGCTCTTCGGTTATATTTAATGTAATAATGTACATCTACTTTAGGCATAAAGATCATTTTTATTGGTGCTACGGTCATCTTCCCTACTGGTGCCCATCGTCCTTTCAAAACATTTGATGTTAATTAAAACAAACAGGTTAAGGTGTTGCGTATGTGCATTGCCGCTTAACTTAATGATTGCCGGACCAAAATGTGCTGGCCCACAGATGCGGCAGGCGGTAGTGGACGACCAGTGAGAAGCGATTGTATGCAATTATGGTCGGTTTCTGCGGTGTTTATGTATGTACTCTAGCTCGAATGCCATTTCGCCGATGTTCATTTGCTCGATGTCTATGTCGCAGTCGGATTGCATAATTCGCCGTATTAAAACCAACTAGCTGTTTTACAAAACAAACGCGTTTTGCCATACGCGGATTGACGATACGGCGGATTGCATAACGCCTGAATAAAATTCCGCCGCATTGAATACGAATTTTGTGATTCGGCAGGTCACTAAGCCCATGCTTTTAACACTCACCGCGCTGCCAGTCTCATCAATAAAAATGGCGTCGGACTGAGAAATTACAGTGCGTAAAAGTGAACTAAATAGCCATTTAGATAAAGAAAATATTATAAATGATTGCAAAAGCAATGATTGTGCAGCTACATAATTTATATTCGTTGCTATATTTAAAAGCTAAAAGCCGTAAACTTCATAACTAGATCACAGGTTATAATACACGTCAAAACCACTAAGGCCATGTTCAAGGAGACGCGGGGCGTCGAGCGGCGCGTCGTGCGGTGCAGGCAGCCGGAAAAACAAACATGTTATGGCGATGTATTGAAGCGTTCAAGGAGAAGCGATTTTTCACGCGTTTGTTTGTTTTGCGCGTCGAATGCTACGGGTGACGCGGTGTCGGACGCGGCGGATGACGCTGCGTCGGACGCGGTGGGTGACGTGAGGGGAGGAACGGGGTTAACGACGATGTCGTCGCGTCTTTCGAGTACTAAATTGCAATGCAACGGCAACAACAGCTACAGATAAGACAGAGTACGTTTCAATTTAATTTAATCTTAAAAGCAATTCGGATGAATTTCTGTTAGTTTTTTATGATGACTGTATTAAATAAATAATAATTAAGATTGGAAGCGGCCGTCTGATTGAAAAAATTGTTCCAGAAATAGAGTAGATTCCGAATGGCGCTGTAAAGAAAAGCAATCAACACAAAGAAAAATATTTCTTAATTGACAGTGGTTTGACTGTAGGCAGTCTGTGGTAATGACGTCATACAGTTTTAAACTAAAATACACACGCTATGGCAAAATGGGATATCTTTTACGTATTTATATAAAAAATAAAAGATTTAAGAACATCACTGCATTACATAGTATAATACAAAGTCGCTTTCTCTGTCCCTATATCCCTATGTATGCTTAAATCTTTAAAACTACGCAACGGATTTTGATGCGGTTTTTTTAAATAGATAGGGTGATTGAAGAGAAAGATTTAAATGTATAATGTAGTGTATAGTAGTATCAGCATTGCACCCATACGAAGCCGGGGCGGGTCGCTAGTCTTGTATAAAATCAGCTAATTTAAAAACAAATAAGCTAGATCTCTGCGATAAAATAGCAATTAAAAATACTTTTTGTTTCTCCTGTTTTTCTCGATAGTTCCATTGAAACAAAAATTAGGCTGCGTTGTTTTGAATTTGGTCAATTGACCCACATCAGCTGTGCGTGTAAACGACGAGAATTAAAGATGCAGTTTTTACATGCGAATTTTGTCAGAAATACAGCATTAGGGTTTTTATACTTCTTGCCCCTATCTAGCAGTAGTGCCACATTTCATCTTACCCACGGGCAAGACAGGGAGATGGGATCTTTTACGAGAAAATTCAAATAAATTATTATTTGTAAACGTTATTATTTATAACATGGATTATTTATTGTCAGTTTTATGAAGCTTTAACTGTGAAGTACCCCATCTTGCCCACTCTTCCCCTACTCTGTAACTGATAGCCGCCGCGGGTGACGCCGCGCGTGACGCCACGGGCGAAGCTGCGTTAACCTTGAACGGATAAAACGCTTGCAACCCACGCCGCGTCTCCTTGAACGTGGCCTTGGAGTAGGTCGTGTATGACGGAATATTAGGCAATTAAGTATTGGTGTAAAAATGTGATGATAAGTATGTTAAAAAATAAAAACCCGTTACATTACAAAATACGAATTGTACAATGCGGCTAAACGTGAGACGTCATTTCGGAGAACACATCGTAATGACAATCTGCCGTATCGTCGATCCCCCGTATTATAAAACGCCTCCGTTTTGTAAAACAGCTAGTTGGTTTGTGATACGGCGGATTATACAATCCGACTGCGACATCTATTCCGCAAAAGTACCTCGGTGGGTTGTTAAGATTATTATTTTGCTCGACTGTTCTTTGGCTCGACTCTATTTTGTCTACAATTTCACGCATTACTGCACTCTATTGCTAATAGTGGTCATGAGCATCTTTGAAAGAAACTTTTTGGTTTTGGAAATCTTAAGTTGCTATGCATCGTTTCGTACATGGCATGGGCACGTCGTCAAAAGATCTTGCCGGAACCTGCTGGATATCTATGTAATTTGTATGAACTATCGGACGTAGAAGATTAAGTAGCCTTCTCTCTACAACATAAGGGATCATTCCTATTGCTCTTCATAATACCTACACAAATTTTGCAGCGGTAATGCACATGCGTTTGGTTAGTTTGATTGATAAAAGATATCTTTCTTATAAATTAAAACAATTATAATTATTATGCTTATTTGATAAGTAAGTACTCTTACTTGTAATGTTAAATAATTGAAATAATTTTGCTGCGTACCGATGTCCTACAGTAAAATAGTCAAGCGTTAAAAATATTTGTAAGTTTAAATGCAAGTTAATCTGTCTTTTTTCCATGAGTACGTCTAAACAACAAAATATTTTTGTAGTTAAACTATATTCATGAAATAATTAAGAAAACTATTTATTTGTTGATCCATGATGACGCTGCACTGCTCTTTTTGTGACTTTTATTGTAATTGTTCTCATGGAAATGTGTCAAATTAGCAGATAGCTTATTTTCTTATTAAATCTTGACCAAACCAACGCGTTCAGTCAGCCTGCGTGCGCGTTGGCGTGCACGTTGGTGACGTTGGCAATCTTCTTGTGTGCAAGGATGGTGCACACCAAACACGCTGTAACAACCATACCCTTGCAAATCAAGGAATAAATACAGATTGTAAATAGGTACCATTATTATTTTGAAATTTAGAATGATCTCGTCCCTGATAGATAAGTAAAACGATTACACGATAAAAGAATGACTTTTTAAACGTAACGTAATTATAAACCAATTCAAAACCCTAATAAAACTTAATGGACAGATAAACAATAAAATAAGAAGTTTAACATATCCCTCAGTGCATTGCGCGAGCGCATGTTGTAATGGTTTTTGTGCCTGACGCTGGACACATAGTGCAACATCGTAAGCCAAAACATAAAATAAAAGCTTTTAAGAAATAGTAATAAATAAAAATGTGAAACTATGCAAAAACATACTGCATTTGAAACAAAAGGACATAGAAAGAGACGCCATTGACTCCGTAGGCGAAACTACGCACGTGTATCCCATTTTCCTGGGTTGCACCATCTTACTTTGACTTTAACAAACGTCAAAAGTCTTTGTCAAGAGGAGTTTTGACATACTCGAGGGCACCGACTCCCATACCTATAGACATAATGTTACTCGTGATTGTGTGTCAGTACTTTGCTGATTTGAGGATTTCTACAACTCTCCAAATTCAAATTCAAATTCATTTATTTACATGAAACACGGTACATGTTATAGGGTGTTACATTGAAATATTATGTTCAAACATGTTTCGCTAACTTACTAGCATGCAAATGTCAAATAAGAAAAATAGTAATTAAATAAATATGTCAAATAAGTAATTTAAATCATGTCAAATATTAAGCACAATATTACATTATTAAAATAAAAAATGTCAGTTCTTACATTATACAACACTGCACAGTATCATTCCACATATTAGTTACCTAATGCCTGAGTATGTTCATATAGTCTAAATATTCTTTAACAGAGTAGAAGCACTGTTCCTGTAACCAGAACTTCACTGCCTTCCTAAACTGTGTTTTTGGGAGATTCAATCCATCCAATCCAATTTATTGGATTGGAGCTTTAGCTCCAATTTTAATTTCGCACACCATGTAAAAGAAGTATAGAAAACCATTTTGATTTTCTTCTGTAATATTTTAATTAGAATAGAATAGAAAAATATTTATTTGACACACACATCATACTTAAAATACAAAAGAATTAAGATAAGCAAAAATGTGTCAAAAAGGCTCAGCATTTGTCGTGACAGCCAGGGACATATCACGACGCTGATATTCAGCAGGGACCCTGACGTTAGGGGTACAAAAGCACGGCACTAGAGACAGGAAAAGAAAAAACTAAAAACTAACAGCTTAACAAGCAAATAATAATATTGACAGTAGAAGAAGAATAATAATAATAGTAACAGACTAATAATAATAGAATATACATATATAATTAGATGACATAAATACAATTTTATTCTCCTTTCCTTGCTAGTCGAACGAAGTATCAGCCCTGTTGAGCCAAAAACGATTTCGGTCCAGTTCGGAACGTGCCCCGAATGACACATGTCACCGTACTGTCTAATCTGTGCACGCTCAGCCCCGATTGATTGTTGATACTTCGTCCGACTCGTCCACAGAGTACATTTGTATATAGTTTATACCTAACCTACACACAATTTGTTGGTAAAGTGGGTAATTAAAACAATAAAAATGCCAACAAGTTCCGGCATGTGCTTGACCGTGTGATTTTAATCAGTGTGAATGGAGAAAACTATGCTTCAAGCAATCAATCTCAAGAAGGTTCTGTTGAGTATAACGGAGACATTCAGTGAATTAAACCAGCCAGATTATACAGTGCGTAGATCAACATAATGTATAACTACAGTGGTCTCACCCAAGGGAGAATTGGTGCGGATCACCATATCAATCGCCCGACAGGCAAACCCCATAGGTAAGCCAAAAAACAAAATAGAAAAAATTATATAAACAAGTAACACATAGAACAACTATATGAAGCTAACCTTATTTCACCCACAGGGCGCGCGCGGGCATGATGGTACTGCACTATAATTAGTATGATGCCTTATATATCACTGCCTCGGCGGAGGCCAGGAGGTCACGAAATGCAGCCGACCCTACCCACACCGGAACGAAAAGCCTCACCCGCACGACATGTATGCCTCGGTGTAAGCATTATAATAATACAAGCAAGTTACATTACAGTTGATGTTTGCAGAAACAGGAACTAAAAGATATAACACCATTGAGGTTTGAAGCAAAACTGATTTATTCATAGAAATCTATATCTACCTACATAAGTTGTAATAAAATTAATAAATGATTCTACCCAATGGTTTCATACATAACATACCTTTCCTTCATAATTGAAATTTAAACATAAATGACAAATTGAGCAAACAAAGTAATAATAATCAATATTAACTAGAATTAGGTAAGAGTTTTAATTGTTAGGTATGCTAATTATGTCTGGCCATAAATCAGTATTAGGTAGCACAATAGGCTCCGGGGAAATTTGCCCAGAATCAGATTCGACATCTGGTCGGTCCCATGATGGTCTGGATTGATCAGTTGACTGTTCTTGGGCTACTGTTCTTGTCATAATCTGATCAGCATGTCTTCTATGTAATTCACCATCCTCCGTTCTCACCCTATATGAACTGGGACCTTCTACAGTGTCTATAATGCCTTTGAACCACTTCTCTCCCGGGCCATAAGCACGTATTAATACAGGCTGATTAACCGTGAAAGTCCTGTTAGGTGGTCTCTGTGCTACAACTTCTAACTGTTGATCAGCTAAGCATTCAGTATTATCCGGGTGTAGTACCGACACAGCAGTTTTATATTTCCGCCCATTTAAAATCTCGGCTGGAGTTCTGTTTGCGCTGCTGTTGGGCACAGTCCGCAAGTAATATAAAGCTTTTGGTAGTTTCTCTGACCAAGGCATATCCGAATTAGCCATTTTTCGTAACTTGTTCTTGGAAGTTCGTATGGCCCTTTCTATCTGGCCATTAGTTGCCGGATGGTATGGAGGCGAATACAAATGTTTTATTGAGTTCTTCTTCAAGAACATGTTAAATTCTTCTGAACTAAAAGCCCGTCCATTATCCGACACTAGTACATCGGGCAAACCTTGGGATGCAAATATTTTTCTCAAGATGGCAATAATAGTTGCACTGCTCATAGATGGCACAATCTCGGCCTCCAGCCATTTACTGTGGCTGTCAATAAGTACAAAAATTTTTTTTCCTTGAAAGGGGCCTGCAAAGTCTACATGAACTCTGTTCCACGGCTTTTCTGTGGGGATCCATGTCTGTGGAATTTTGGGTGGATTATTTCTTACGGCCTGACATTGCTCACACTCAGCGACTATTCTCTCAACCTCTTTATCCAGGTCTACCCACCATACATAACCGCGTGCAAACGCCTTTGTTTGTACAATTCCCGCATGTGGAGTATGTAATAACTCCAAAACCTCTCTTTGAAGTATTTTCGGTATAACGACCCTGTTACCCCACAGTAAACAATCTTTACTGAGTGAAAGAGCCTCCCTGCGAGTCCAAAACGGTTGTAAGTTGGGATCTGTATTTGCACGTGGCCAACCATGGAGAACAAAAAATATTACTTTTTGCAGTAACGGATCTTTAATAGTCTCTCTGGAAATTCTTTTTGCATCCAACTCCCAGCCACTGGGTCGCTCTTCTAATAACAACACATCTTTTAGACATTCTTCTTTGACAGTAGAGGTTTTCGTCGCATTCCAACGACTGAGTGCATCTGCGTTGCCTATTGCTTTCCCAGGTCTGTATTTAATAGAATAATCATAGCAACCGAGCTTTAACGACCATCTTAACATTCTCGGTGAAATTTGGTCAGGAATGAGTTTTGTTGGATTGAATAACCCTACTAAAGGTTTATGATCCGTGACTATACAAAATTTTCGTCCAGCTAAATATTCGTGAAATTTTGACAACCCGAACATAATAGCCAATGCTTCCTTTTCGATCTGACCATACCGTCTTTCATGTGGCTGCAATGTTCGCGACGCCATCATAATTGGTCGCTCAGTACCATCGTCCATTACATGGGCTATGATTGCGCCTAACCCGTATTCTGACGAATCACAAATGAGCTGCAAATCTCGTTTTAAATCATATCCAACTAATGTTAGATCGGAAGCAATAAGATTCTTTGCTTTTTCAAATGCTGCCGCCTCCACCGTACCCCACGACCATGGTCTCTTAGACTCTAACAGACGATATAGGGGTTCTAAGATTGTGGCTTTGTCTGGCAGAAATTTCTCGTAGAAATTATACAATCCTAGGAATGCACGAAATGACTCTTTGTTAGTTGGAGCCGGTTTCTCTTTAATTTCCTTGACTTTATCTGGACATGGATGCAACCCTTCACCATCAATCTTATGCCCTAAGAAACTTATACTGTCGGCGGCAAAAACACACTTTTCGAGATTTAGACGAAACCCCATTTTGTTTAAAATCCCTAACACCTCACGAAGTCGTTTATTATGCTGCTCCATTGTGACTCCAGTCAGGGCCACATCGTCCAATAGACAAGCCACGCCATCAATGCCAGCCAAAGCCGAAGACATCACGCGCTGAAATATCCCGGGCGCCGCACTGACACCAAATGCGAGGCGGTTCATTTTCATGAGTCCAATGGCTGTATTTAACGTCAACAGTTCCGCCGTCTCCTCATTAACCTTCAATTGAGTGTAGGCTTGTTTAAGGTCCAGTTTACTAAATATTTTTCCCCCACTTAGTTTCACAAAAGCTTCGGATGATGTCGGTAATGGGTAACTGTCACTGTCTATAGCAGCATTAACTGTCGACCGGTAATCACCACAGATGCGAAGCGATCCGTTGTCTTTTTTAACAATTCTCAACGGAGTTGCCCATTTAGAGTACTTCACAGGTGTTAAAACACCATCCTTCACCTTTTAGTTCAACTCATCCGTTACCTGTTGCTTAAGAGGAAATGGTACGGGGCGTGCTCTTAAAAATTTTGGCACAGCATCTGGGCGCAATTTTAATGACACTTCTGGACTATTATATTTCCCCAAACCATCCTTGAATAATTCCGGAAACTCTTGTCTATAAGGTTCTATCTGTTCCTTAGACCAGCACAATCCTGCTACATACACACCCAAAGGCTCGAACCAATTTCTCCCTAACAGGCTGGGTCCATGCCCAGACACTACCATCAGTTCACATTGAGCTTCCTTGTTGCCCAATTTAGCACGCACATTTGCCACTCCGATTACTTTCAGAGGTTCACGAGTCCATGTTTCCAACTTCACATTGGTAGAATTTAGCGGTGGAGGTGTAGACCATAGCTGTTTATAGGTTGTCTCAGATATGATCGTCCTAGAGGCGCCAGAGTCTATTTCCATATTCAATTGCGCTCCATTAATGGTAAATTCTGCTGTTATCTGCCGCTGATAGTTTTCTGAGCAATTGTAAACACCATTCATATTCTCCGGTGGCTCCTGAATGTTATCACTGCTACAATCCTTCTTAACTTGGTGCACCTTCTTCGCTTTCTTATCACAAGCCGGTGATATGTGGCCGAAACGCTTGCAATAAAAACATCTCGCTTTAGTAAAGGGGCATCGCTCTCCAGGCTTGTGTATGCGAGCACAGTGTACACACTCATTAGACTGAATTCTACCGATATCCATCGGTTCAAAAACATTGGACGGAGTTTGCTTCATTTCCGTGCTATCCGCGTATAAATCAGGAAATATCGCCTGGTAATTAAGACACATCTATAAGGCCATCTCATAAGTAAGGGTCTTTGTCTTTAATAGGTCTCTTCTCAAACGATCATCTCGTATACCGAGCACTAATCTGTCCCTCAATTGACGTTTTAGGTCAACAAAATTACACTGGGCGGTCAATAGGCTTATCGCTGCCACATATTCCTGCACGCTTTCTCCATGTAATTGTAGGCGTTTGTGAAATTTTCCCGCTTGCAAAATTTCGTTAATTTCCGGTTCATAAAATGGATCCAAAACACGAAAAATTTCCGAAAATGTCACATCAGTTGGTCTATTTGGCACTAATAGTGACACAATTAACGCATATGTGTCTTTTCCGCACTGAGATAAGAACAAAGAACGAGCTTTATCGCCGTTCTTCGAATCATAACCTGCCGCATCCAAAGCACACAATAACTGTTCTTTATAATCACGCCACTTATCCGTTTTAGGGTTAAACTGTCCGGGAAACACAATATTAGCGATATTTGTCGCCATTGTCCACACAATTACATTAATTTTCCAAAGTCGCCAATAAAAGATATAACACCATTGAGGTTTGAAGCAAAACTGATTTATTCATAGAAATCTATATCTACCTACATTAGTCTTAATAAAATTAATAAATGATTCTACCCAATGGTTTCATACATAACAGGAACAATCAAATAATTATCATAAGACTAGTCATAATAATAATATAATAGATAGATTCAGATTTGCAGATTTGTAAACAGTGTGATATTCCGAGTAAGGTAATAATTATAAATACCGATGTTCCTAATAAACGTTGAGTTGTGAAAATATAGAATTGCACATAATATATTATCATCAATAGTTAATTAGCATTCCTATGCACATAAAAGCGCTAAGTTTAAATATCAGTTTTGCTCATTCTTTTGCAGTGTTATAAGATACTTTCTGAGGTGTATTTTGAATGTACTTTTTACTTTTAGGGCGCGCACAGGTGGAGGCAGATCGTTCCAACATCGCGTGGCGGCAAACCTAAAAGAACCCCTGAAGGCCACAGTCCGGTGCCTTGGTGTAACGAAGGTGTGAGTACACTCTCTTTTTAGGGTACCTACCATGGTCGCCCACCCACACAAGTTTGTCAAAGAGATATTTTGGCTTTTTAGTGGCTAAGATGCCAAACAGCATAGACGCCAGGTGCAACTTTCTACGGGCCTCCATCTTCATCAGATTTGCAGCATTGAGGAATGGAGAAACATGTGACCTGGGTGGTATATGGAAGCAAAACCGGGCGCAGGCATTCGGAACTCTCTGGAGGAGTTTAGCAGATCTCTTTAACAAACATGGCCCATAGACTGTATCACAGTAGTTTAACTTTGACAGAACTATAGACTCACATAGCATTATTTTAAGTTTTTCACTTAAGTATGGTCTAATTTTATATAAAAGTTTTAATCTATAAAAACAGTTCCTAGCACAATCCATGATATGCCCCTTAAATTTAAGATGGCTATCGAAAACCAGACCTAGGTTGCGGGCTTTCTCTACTCTTTCAATTGGCTCACCATTTATTATGATTTTTAATGCAGCATTGTCAACCTTTGAGATGTTTTTGGGTGTTCCGGTTATCATGAATTTGGATTTATTTGGATTAAGGACGAGACAGTTTGAGGTACACCATTCGCCGAGATTTTGCAGATCCTTATTCACTCTGCTCAGGGCAAGAGGAAGGTCGGCCGGGGAGAAGGATAAGTAAAGCTGAAGATCATTAGCATACATCTGATATTGGCAGTGTGTTACACTGTTCACTACGTCGGCGCTGTAAAGTATGTACAAAATAGGTCACAGTATGGATCTTTGAGGGACTCCACGAGATAATTCACGCGCCTGAGATTGTGTGACAGAGCCATCGCTCAACCTCAACTCCACATACTGCCGCCTTGATGTTAGATAGCTGTGAAACCATGCCACTGCGCCAGGATCAAGTCCATAGTAGCTCAACTTTGAGAGCAGCAAGGGAATGTTGATTCAATCGAAAGCCCGCGATAAGTCGAGCAGTAACAGCAGTGAAATCTTGCCCTGATCTTGGGCATCCAGTAAGCTGTCGACTACGTCTGCAAGTGCCGTTGCTGTCCCATATCCCTTCCGAAAACCTGACTGCCGGTGGGGCAAGATATCACTTATTTCAAGATATTGGGTTAATTGATTGCACACTATTATCTCCAGGACCTTAGAAGGTGTTGGCAGGAGGCTGATTGGCCGCAGGTCTTGAACAACCGAAGGTTGACTGGCCTTAGGAAGTGGTTTGACCATTTTAGCATTACATACATTTCAGAGGTAAAACATTAATTGAGGTGCTCGTAGCTCAGTGGCTTTGGTATCGATTACTAAAGTTAAGCAACCAACGCCGCGGTCGTGAGTGGATGGGTGACCATTCCGACCATATTTAGTGACATTTATCACGAGCATCTCCGTGCTTCGGAAGGCACGTTAAAAGTTGGTCCCGGCCAATATCGCTTGATATTGGTCGTGAAGCCTAGTCAGAGGCCTTAAGGCGGCTTGATAACGTCTGGTAAGGTTTAGTCACTGGCCTTACAACACTCCTCCACCAATCCGCACTGGGCCCGCGAGGTGGAGTATTGCCCAAACCACCTCATAGTTGAGGTGACGCCTTGTGCCCTGCAGTGGGACGTATATAGGCATACTTTACTAAACATTAATAGCACATAAATAATTAAATTGTGTTAAATTATTATTGTAGAATATTTATAGTATAATTGTCACACATTTTCCTGTGACGAGTAATATCTGTGTTTATATCAAAGAATTAAAATACGTCTTACCCATTATGGAACTTTTTATCAAATTTTTGTTCACATATTCATGTGCTATTAATGTTTTACCTCTGAAATATATGTAATGCTAAAATTGCTAAGAACTTTACTTCAGGCGTTTAGCAATTAATTCAAAGAGAGAATTAAGACACCACTTTGTCCGTATATTTTAATTCAAGGGACGATTAGGGGGTACTTATTCAATATAGAATTGTTATAGAATAATTAGACACCATATATTTTATTACACTATATATAGTAATAGATATTTCGTATTAGTTTCGCTGGAAGGATACTCCGCAGCGCAACCACTTTCAATAACAAAATACGGCGAAACTTGAGACATAGATTGTAAATTTTTGTTTTTAGCAATTCCATGCAAGGTTTTATTAAAGATAAATAACACTTGAAAAAAAACCATCGACCTCAGGTGGGACTCGAACCCACGTCCCATCGCATGCCGGGCGAGTGCTTTACCAACTAAGCCACCGAGAACGTCACGTGACACGATGAAATTTCTCAAGTGTTTCTTCTCGCTGTCGAAGCCAGCGTATCTCCGATCAATGTTGTAGCTATATGTATAGCTGAGTAGTATACTACCCGTCAACACCCGATAGAAATATTTTGACGTGACAACGTCTTATAAATTGGTTTGCCGGGTGACACTTCAAGAAACTGCGTTACGCTCCGCTCACGTTATGCGCTCACAATGAGAGCGAGTGAGAGGCACGCGTCCCTTCCACTCGGGCATAGTTAGCCCGCCTAAGAGCGAGAGAGACAGACATAAAAAGTGAAAGGCACGAGTCCCTTCCACACGAGCACAGTTAGCCCGCCTAAGAGCGTAAGTCGTTGTCACGTAAAACTTTCGCCCGTATACCGACTTTACAGGCAACCAATTTTTTACAAATATTTGACTATTGGTTAAGATCAGAAATGCTTAAACATTGTAAATTTTTGTTTTTATCAATTCCATGCAAGGTTTTATTAAAGATAAATAATACTTGAAAAAAAAACCATCGACCTCAGGTGGGACTCGAACCCACGTCCCATCGCATGCCGGAACAAAATTTACAATGTTTAAGCATTTCTGATCTTAACCAATAGTCAAATATTTGTAAAAATATTTCTATCGGGTGTTGATGGAGTGTTTACTACTCAGCTATACATATACCTAGCTACAACATTGATCGGAGATACGCTGGCTTGGACAGCGAGAAGAAACAATTGAGAAATTTCATCGTGTCAGGTGACGTCCTCGGTAGCTTAGTTGGTAAAGCACTCGCCCGGCATGCGATTGGACGTGGGTTCGAGTCCCACCTGAGGTCGATGTTTTTTTTTTTTTCAAGTGTTGTTTATCTTTATTGAGACATAGCTTTTTTCAATAGAACTAGAATTCTATAGACATTTTATAGATTTTATTGAGTAACTTATACTAGTTAAATCAAAAGTGGTTTCGACGTAAAGCATGACGTGTTTTTGGGCTCTTGTGAATGGTGATTATAAGTGAATGTTAGATAATGACTGAGGCCTTGGGTTGATCGTAACTTAACAAAGAATTCAATAAAAATAAAATAAATATTTAAAAAACGATTAATAAAGGAAAAATATTAATATAAATAATAAATTTATTACAAGAAATGTTACCTAGTTATGTTTTAATCGTCCATAACCCAAGCTTCAATCGTGACGGGAGACCGCTAAAGAAAAAAGAACTAAATAATATGTAGTAATGAAAAAAGTTAAGCAGGCAGTGACGAAGTAAAAAAACCGGCCAAGTGCGTGTCGTGCCACGCGCAGTATAGGCACATGAGTAAAGAAACGGAACAGAGGCAAAGCTACATACAAATGCGCTGTGATAGGTACATCACTACAAGTGCAACGCGTGTGTGTGCGTGTCCACTGGCCGCTTGTCACGTATGAGCCGAAACCGCTTCAAACTAGATCAGCCAGTGGTCAATCTCAGGGCGTGCAGGCGTGACACGACGCTCGAATGTCGTGCGTGTTTTGTTTTTGTTATCGAGTTTCTCACATAATACGTAGTAATATTTTTGTTTTAGTATTTAAAAAGTGTTGTAAATATGGTTGTACATTGTACTGTGTGTGATAATACCTCCTGACAATTTTATTGCATTTGTTGAATTGCTTGAGCAAAAATTTCGCGAATATTTTGATCTTCATGTACAAATTTTGAATATTGGTAATGACATATTAGCACGTTTGCAAGATTGTACATTTCATATGCCATATGATTATTTCACATTGGATTATTTGAAAAAACTTTATATTAGATTTAGAATTTATCATTCGAATAAAAGACACAACAAATTATTAAAAACCAAAAGTAATAAAAAAAAATATTTAGAGTATGTAATTTGTAAAAAAATAACCTATTTTAATAAAAAATGTGAAAAAAAAGAACATTTATATTTTAAATTTATTCAATTGTGCCAACCCTACCAAAATAGGTATAAATTTTGCTAGCTCTTTAGAAGCTTTGTCTCTGTTCCGTTACTTTACTCATGTGGTATAGGGTTTCGTAGTTGCCACAATATATTTAAGCAATTAATTCATTAAAGCACTTTAAACATTTTCCTCTATGGAATTTTTGAACGGCCAAGTTGAACGACTATTACTCATAAACCAAATGATCTGTCTTAACCGTTATAATTTTTCTTGAAAGTTCATGAAAAGTCATCATCATATCAGCCTGTTGCAGTCTACTGCTGGACATAGGCCTCCCCCAAAGACACAGCGCACGATCTCCCGCCCTTTGCATCAAGTCGCTGCCAGCTGCCTTCTTCAGGTCATCGGTCCATCTAGCCGGGGGGCGTCCTACACTACGTTTGCCAAAGCGTGGTCTCCATTCGAGAACCTTCCTGCTCCACCTCTCGTCGGTTCTGCGACAGACATGGCAAGCCCACTGCCACTTCAGCTTGCTAAATTTTTGGACAATATCAGTCACCTTAGTCTTATGTCGTATGACCTCGTTCCGGATCGTATCCCTTAATGAGATCCCCAACATAGAACATTCCATAGCACGCTGAGTGACGTAGTCGGTGGGCCAAAAAGTATGTAATCATGATTATTTCTAGATTTTTCAAGTCAATAGTTTAGTTTTTAGAGGAGGGGGGACGCCCTACTCAAGCGCAAATTTGCACTTTAAAGTTTAATGTATCGCAAACGGATCGCTAAATCGAAAAATTGTTTTTTCAACTCCTAAAATAAATCATTTTATGAGATCTATTCATCGATACCCCACACGATGGGATAAAGGATGAAAGAAAATCATCTCCCCACAATACATGTATGGGAGCTATCTTGAAAAAATATACACCGAGACATTTTGGTGGTTGTTTTCCCGCGGCAGAACGATTTACCTTCAGTAGTACTATCGAACCATGCGAGCTTTTATTTTTTTAGGAAAAAAATGTTCCTAACTAATCAAAAAAATAATAATCAGCTCGAAAGCGTGAGAAACGACATCTTTTACGAGATGTGACGTATTTGGGTACTGCCTGCCGCACAAAATAAATGTTTAAAGTAAAAGAAGCTCCCGCACAAAGTAATACAGCATAAACTGCATCGCACGCACTGCAGGCGATTTGAATTTGAATGCCTACAGGTGAGTTGAATAAAAAAAAACTTCATCGATCTATTGTACTACTAAGATGGTATCATTTTACTGCGGGAAAACAACCACTAAAATGTCGCGGTGTATTTTTCATCATTTTATTCTACTGTTTTGTTGGCGTGATTGATATACATGTCTCCACTAAATTACAACTCTTTAGGGTCAACAGTCTCCAAGCAAAATCTCGGACGGACAGACAAACAGAAATACAGACAGACAGACGGACATGACGAAACTATAAGGGTTCCTTGTCAGGACTACGGAACCCCAAAAAGATTATTATGATTACCCAGCAACATTAATGAAAATCCAAGCGCTCCCTCGACGCGAAAGATGATTGGATCAAAATATAACTAAGGTAACATTTCTTGTAATAAATTTGAACGGCCAAAAATTTACCGAATACCTTACATATTATTTTTTTACTTTTTTAGGCAGGGGTTTAATTTTTTTTATGATCAATGTGCGATATAATACCATCAATATCCGATAGAAATATTTTTACAAATATTTAACTATCAATAGTAAGTAACTATTAAGATCAGAAAAGCTTTAAAAAAATTGTGATTCTTTTGGCACTTGAAAAATTTGTCAGCTCTGCTAACGTCTCAGTAGCTTAGTTGGAAAAGCACTCACCCGGTATGCAATGGTCCAGGGTTCGGGTCCCATCTGATACGGACCACCAAAATTTTATAATACCTACTTGAGAAAAAACCTATTTTCCAAGTAGGTATTATAACATTTTAAATTAACCTGAAATAAAAATATGCACCGTTTGCTCATAATAAATCTCACAGCTGACGAAAAAGTGAACGAAACATTGAATTTACAACTTTTATTATTATTTATACATTATTGATGACATCAATAATTATCATAGACTCTTTTATGTTTTAGCTACATACCTATTGGTTTGAATGCTCTGCATTTGCACTACTCTGTACGGGATAAGAATTGACGTTTGAGTTGAAAGACAGCAAAAACACTAAAATGTACTGCAAAGTATAGATTTGTAACACGGCTGCCTTTAGTTGGGAACATCGGGGAAGAATTCGGGGATGATCATCAGCTGGCAGGCTGGCTTAAAATAATATCTGTGCTTCTTGTGCTTGACCTCACCAAGGAATTTATTAGATTCCAATCGGCGCTTTTCCAGCAGTTGTCCAAGTCCATAATATTTGACCACCGCCAGACCACCGCATATCACCCACAGTGTAACGGCTTGGTGGAACCCTTTTACAGGCAATTGAAAGCAGCCATCACCTGCCACGCTAACGCCAACTGGGTTGAGAACTTACCTCTTGTTCTCCTCGGCATCAGGAGCGCCTTCAAAGAAGACCTCCAGTCCTCATCAGCTGAACTGATGTTCGGTGAGCCGCTTCGCTTACCTGGTGAATTTTTTGGCCACAATATCTCAGGTTACACCACCGACATCAACGATTTTACAGCTCGTATGAAATCATTTGCCGAGAACATACGCCCAGTCCCAACTCAGCACCACACGAAAAATAAAATCTTTGTGTTTAAGGAACTCGCCACTTCCAGCCACGTATTTCTCAGGGAAGACGCGCTCCGTGGCTCACTCCAACCAGCCTATACAGGCCCACACGAAGTGCTAAAAAGAGGTGCTAAATACTTTAAAATTAGCGTCAAAAATAAAGACGTGACAGTAAGCATATACCGCCTTAAACCAGCCTACTTACTGTCCGACGACACATCCACAGCACCACAAGACGCACCATGTGCTGATACATCATCATCATAATCATATCAATCATATTAACATAAAAACAATAAAACATAAATAAAATTAATTGCACGAGCAAACCCGCGCGATACTCGTAGTATGCAGCGAGCGTTGTATATCGATGCACTATAGCTGCGCGCACCGGTCGGAGGTTCGTTCGACTCCCGCGCATCGCGAATGCTCGCCAGTCGAGAGAACATAGTCTGACGTATAACCCGTGCCCCTTGCCGCGCCGCCGATGCCTACGCGCTCGGTATCGTAATTATAATTTCAACGTTTCATTGTTCGCGTTCATCTTCTTGTGTTTTGTGCATTGTACAGTCAACAGCACGTCGACCTACCCCAAAAGTCAAAAATTCTCCAATAGATTTTCAACTTTAAGCCTGAGATATAGAGTTCATTTTCAAATGAGAAAATTTGACATTTTGTGGTAGGTCGACGTGCTGTTGTCCGTACTTTGACTGCTACTGTGTTAATTCATGTCTTTTATGTACTCCTTCTTGTATGCTCTGTGTATTGTGAATAAACAATATTGATGTATTGTGAATAAACAATATAAATAACAATATATATGTGTTATGGTTTTTCGGGACTACAGTCCCGAAAAGCCCACTAAATCCTGCAATATTTTTCTTACATTTTGTCCCTGTTGATCTGCTATTACAAATATTTGCTTCTTATTCTTCGTAACAGAGGGCTTATCACTTATTTTGCTCGATAAAAACTTCGAATTCTCCAAAGTTTTGCCACTATGTTCAGGTAAAACTTAGGTTAGTTTTATCATAACTCCTATGCTCTGAACCTTGCTTTAAGGCTTGATATTTCTTTTGTTTTGGATCATTCTCCGCCGTTAATATGTTCTGTTGGCTTTCTAACTGTAGTCTATTCGAATTTCTCCTTAGTCGTAATTAGGTTTTCGAGTGCTTCAATTCTGCCTAATGCTTTTCCTAAGTCTGATTTTAACCTTATGTTTTCGGTTTTTAGGTTTTCGATTTCTTGATGCGCGTTCGATATATTTTACAAAGAGTATTATTTTTTTCATTTAACTCACTGAAGCATTGGCTGTCATTTAGCAACGACGAATTCGGAATACTCAGCATTGTAGTATCCAATAGTGAAGAGTTATAACTACTTGTATCATGCAAAGAATTGGAGCGCTGCTTTTATGGAAGTGCTAGGGCCACTTCCGGTTATTTGTGTGTGTGGAATTAAAGTGAGCAAGTCCAAATGCACTATCAATATTGTTTATTCACAATACACAGAGCATACAAGAAGGAGTACATAAAAGACATGAATTAACACAGTAGCAGTCAAAGTACAATGCACAAATGCTTGTTTTATTTTGGTGGTGAAATTGCTTCGTTAATTGAACAAGCACAATCTGATCTTAATGCACTTTTCAACTGGTTCCAATACAACTTACTTACTATGAATGCAACCAAAACCAATTATATGATATTTCATGCAAATAATAAAAAAATACCCGATATTGCACCGCTAAATGTTAACCATGAGCCGCTTTCAAGAGTATACTCAGAAAAGTATCTCGGCCTGATTCTTGATACTCAACTAACTTGAAAACCCTGCGTTGAGAAGATTCGGTATAGATTGTCATCGTCAATGGCAGTTCTGCGCGGCAATGTTCGCTGTTTTCCTAAATCAGTGCGATACACGATTTATAACACATTGGTGAAAAGTCACTTAGACTACCTCATCGAGGTATGGGGTTGTGCTGCAAAGAGTAATATCAGCCCACTTTAAAGGGCACAAAACAAAATAATTAAACTGCCATTTCACTACGATTACCTTACCCCAACGTCTAAAGTCTATAACGAAACTCGTATAATGACAATCTCACAAACATACAAATATAACACGTGCATACTGGTACGAAAGATCCTAAAACACAAAATTATTTCGAAAATTAAATTCACTAAACGGTACGAAATTCAAAACCGTGTTAGTAGGCGCGCCGGCAATATCATCCTTCAGATCCCCCGTACTAAATACGGTAAAAAAAATATAATGTATGAGGGAGCTCAATTGTACAACAAATTACCAAATAATATTAAACAAATCAAATCCTTTAATATATTTAAGATAAAGCTGAAAAAACACATTATGAGTGACTATTCCGAATTTCAATAATATTAAAATAAAAGTAACAGGCAATCGCCATTGAGTAATCTCCATCAATCTTAAGTCAATGGAAACTGTGAGTCGTTACTTAATAAGAGCCATAATTTTATTTTATTGTAATTTCTACACACATTGTTTTTGTTCGTGTCCTGCACTTGCTTGTTATATTGTTTCAAGTGATTTTGTATTTCTCTGTAAAGTGAATGTATGTTATATTCTTTTTTGAGAAATAAATATCTTAAACCGTACCTGCTGCTAACAATCTTGCGCCTCACACAGACACTACAATATACATGACCTGCACTCCTCGCGTAAAATGTACAGACAGTAGTCGGTGTTCGGTAATTATCCGCCAGGAAAACAATTTTTGTGGAAATTGGTGTTGTTTTTGTACAAATTACGTCGAAGCACGACAATCTGATTTTGTAACGGGTATGTGATCTTTGGGTCAGCAGTAGGCATGGACGATTTCATGAGGAGCAGGTGAAAAATCATATGACTTGAAAATCATTGGTCACACCTGCTATTTTTTATCATATTGACTGCTACAAATCACAGACTGTGAAATCATATGTCATGCGCAAATTTCTTTTCATTCGTTGATGACATGTAGCAGAGCGGGTCTAGCGAGCGCAGGCCTTGAGCGCGCGAGCGAGTAGGAATGATTTGCTACAGATGCGTGTTAGAAAAAGACAAACATGCTGTGCTATTTTTACTGAGCATACTGAGCATTTTAAGAGCTTTAAACTTATGAACGTAAAGTTTAGATTCGTTTGTCATGATTTTTGTTACGAGTGGCGGAATTTTATGCTGAGCGCCGTAAGGTTTAGATTATCTTGTTATGATTTTGTAGTAGGCCACGTCGAGCTCGTTTTGTTTACAATGAAATTTCGTTATTAGTAAGTATGAATTATGAGTTTTTTTATGATGTTTTCAAATTCACTAGTCGCCCGGTGATAACTGCTAGGTGCGTTACGTAATTTGAGTGCTATGTATGTTTATTAAAATTTGTTTTGTTTGTGACGAGTGTAGCATTAATAAATGTTGTAAATAGTGAACGGATATTTAGTTTGTAGACTTTGTAGTTATTTGACTCAGGTCAGGACTTTAATAACAATTTGTTTGAAAAAAATATGCTTAAATAATACACATAGCATATTACGTAGCGCATGAACTATATACCTATGACATTTCATAAAAAAGTAGCAAAGTAGCAAGGAGCAACTGTTCACAATAAATCATATTTCATTTTAAGTAGCAAATAGCAAAAGTGTTACATTATGACACTGTAAAAAAAAATCATTGCCAATGATTTATAACAGGTGATTTCATATGACAATGAATGAAAAATAGCAATCATTGCTATGCCTAGTCAGCAGTCATTTTGATGTCATCTTCATTAAAATGACTGCTGGCCCAAGGAGGAGGCGAGTAACCCAGGATAGACCTCAGTGGAAACTATTAGAGGAGGCCTATGTCAAGAGGCACACTGAGATTAGAGATATTGTATAAGCTAAGTTACCAACAATGTGTATGTTATCTCTAATACCAGAATAAAGGGCTTTATTATTATTATTTGTAGCCCAATATGTTTGCGAATAATAATCTTAAAATATGTAATGGCAGTACATTTATATACCTATAAACGTAGCCATTTCGTTGTTATCACACCATAACCTTTAATGTCTGATTATCCTGCCACTCTACCCTGTTCTGAAAGCAGGTTAATGAGATTAAACCTCCACAGCTGAACAATGGACTCCACAGTGAATTCCAGATCGGCTGTTTGGAACCAACCTATAACCACTAGGAATAGCTTTCGTGCTCTGCTCCTCTACTCGGACCGACATGGTGGCGTTTTTATATAAACACTTCAGCACCTCGATGTACCTATAGTTAATATTGCGCAGTTGGAGAGACTGTAGTACTGTCCAAGTCTCAATCGAAGCGAAGGCCTTGTCATAGTCCACAAACGCTAAGCATTGTGACAAGTTATACTTTTCTGTCTTCTGTATAACTTGTCGCAGCGTATGGATGGGGTCGAAAGCCTTTTTGAACTACTAAAACTACGTGCGAGACGATTCGTGATGATCCTCGAAAACAATTTGTAGATATTGCTCAGAAGCGTGATTGGTCTGTTATTTTTCAGCAAGGTGTTATCCCCTTTCTTGAAGAAGAGCACCACCGTACATCTGTTTCATGCCTCCGGCGTTATCTCCTCGAGCAAGACGGAGCTGAAGAGTTTCTTATGGACTTTCAGTTGTATTGAATCACTGAGGTAATTCCACCGTCACCCGGCGTCTTTTTTGTTCCTACGCTGTTTGTGCATCAGGTTGGTAATAAAAAGCTGATTTTGCATGGTTAACTGTTTTTTTTTACTTACCAGTTCAATTTTCTTTAACTTAATACCGTTTCTCATTAACCTGTACAAAAGCTCTTTAACCTGTTAGGCAAAAAATTTAAAAGGCTGTATTTTCCATATTTATGTCTAAACTCCGTTCCCATCAACTAATTATTAACACAAAGTATACATTAATTCGATTAACATTCACAAAACTCCATATTTGACACATTTTTAAAAATCGTTAAAATAATTCAAGTGGTGCCACTTTTTCGAGAACGATCCTTATCTATGACACAAAAACTAAACGAGAATCGGTTCATTCGTTTGAGAGCTACGATACCACAGACAGATACACAGACAGACACGTTATAGTTATAACACCCCTCTCTTTTGCATCGGGTTTTAAAAACGCTGGCTCCGACAGCTTCTCGCTGTTTTTGACACTTGAAAGATTACGTCTGCTCTGCAAACGTTTCGGTAGCTTAGTTGGAAAAGCACTCGCCCGGTATGCGATGATCGTGGGTTCGGGTCCCAACCCTTACACACACACTTACACACCCCAATTCTCAATTTGGTTGCAATTTAAGGAATTCAAATATTACTGGAGAAAATAAAAATGGTTTTCATTACTACTTTTACATGGTGTGCAAAATTAAAATTGGAGAGTTGTAGAAATCCTCAAAGCAGCAAAGAACTGACACACAATCACGAGTAAAATTATGTCTATCTATAGGTATGGTATGGAGTAGGAGCCCTCGAGTATGTCAAAAATCCTCTTGATATACCCTGCATATCGGAAAATCTTAATGCTAAATGTCATGCTAAAGTATGTGAACTCATAGAGCTGGCCAAAGAGAAAGTCATAGAGGAAATAGCAAAAAAAGGGAGCAGAGAAGAATTGGAGTGGCTATTAAAAATGGTGACGTGAATGCATGTGGCGTACCGATGATAACAGTTGTAGCCTCTTACTCCATCATGCATTGTTGGAATAGGAGGTCGTATAAAAAAAAAACGTAACGTAAAAAAAGCAATTTTGAGCATTAAACGTAATAATTCATGTGGTTATGACGAAATTCCAGGTACGCTAATAGTACACTGTGTTGAACAATTAGTAGAACCATTGACACTTTTAATAAATCAATCCTATAATGAAGGCATATTTCCAGATGCTTTAAAGTTAGCAATGGTAAAACCTATCTTTAAGAAAGGGGACAAGCTTAGTGTTACAAACTATCGTCTTATTGCCTTATTACCAGTCATATCTAAGATATTTGAAAAAGTCATATGCCAAAAAATTTATACATTTCTTGAAAAGTATAATGTCTTACATAATAATCAACATGGCTTAAGAAAAAATCATTCAACGGTATCAGCTGTATTTGAATGCAATCTTGAAATATTAAATGCACTTAATAAAAACCAGTGCGCTATAGCTGTTTTTATGGATATAACTAAAGCCTATGACTGTGTCTTACATGATATTTTGATACAAAAACTAGAAACACTAGGTATACGTGGGAAAGCGAAAAATTGGCTCTCTTCCTACCTATCCAATAGAAGGCAATTTGTTCACCTAACTCATTTAAATGACACAACCAGAAAACTGACACAAATTAGATCATCTACTCAAAATATAACTGGGTCTATACCCCAAGGCAGTGTGTTAGGTTGTTTGTTATTTTTAGCCTACATTAATGAATTACCTTCAGTAGTCTCACAAAAAATAGTTTTATTTGCAGATGACGCTACACTTATAGTCACTTGTGCACTTGATTTTATAAGCCAATTACAAGGTATCACATCTAAAAGATATTGGCCTCACACTTAATTTTGGGAAAACAAAAATGATGCAATTTAGACCATATCAGAGAACAGAGTTAATATATTCGATTTCATACCAGGGACAAAAAATTGAACAAGTGAATACATTCTCACTATTGGGTATCACGGTAGACTCGACACTTTCGTGGAAACCACATGTGGAAATAGTTGTAAGTAGGCTAAGTAGTTTTTCGTATGCACTGCGGGAACTCAGAAAAAGTACAAATGAGGAGTGTGCTCTCACTGCGTATCACAGCCACGCCGCCGCTTGGATACGTTACGGAATCATATTCTGGGGTAACTCGACCGATGTATCTGCGGTATCTGTTTTACAAAAGCGATGTCTCAGAATTATAACGTTTACAGCACCACGAGAGTCATGTAGAATCATATTTACTCAATATAAACTACTTACGGTAACTTGCATATATATATTTGAATTGTGTCGTTTTATAAGAAAACATAGTAATTATTTCCAGCACTTTGATAACACGACGAGCCGTTATGCCTCGCGCCGAGCAAATGATTTTGTTCTACCCGCTGCCCGACTTGCGCTTTTTAAAAACGGTCCGTCCTATATGGCTGTCAAAGTTTACAATCATTTGCCCAACTTGCTCAAAGCCCTCCAAGGTACTAAATTTGATAAAGAGTTAAAGAAGTTATTACTTGCCAAGGCTTATTATGATTTGAATAAATATTTTAAAAATTATAATTCTTGACGTTTTTGACATTATTTAATTGTGACTATGTATAAATTTGAATTTTATTTTGACAATTGTAATTTAATTTTAAGACGTAAATTTTGACATCTTGAAATCTTGGCATGACTTAATTATACCAATTTATGAATGTAATATTGTATGAATGTAACATAATGATGACATGTAAATCTAATTATAACTTTAATTTGAATTCACGAATGCCTTATAAAGGTTGTAATGTTACTATTGACCATCTATAATGTACATTATGAAGTGATTAAATGAATATGAATATGAATATAGAAAAACATAAATAACTTTATCGGGAGCTGCAATTATCATTGGCTACAGAAAAAGCTCTCTACATTTGCTGATAAAAATGAATAGTGTATGGTATGCGCGTGAGCTTAGAATTGCAATCTTGAAGTACCTGAGCATGTGTGCTATAAAAAATAAAAAATACTCTGGATTATCTAGCGGTACAGAGTCAACTGCCATAGAAGAAGGCTTCAAAAGTACATTAAAAACTAATTACATACTCATAGCTGATGGTATTCCGCAAATTGTGTACCGCGGCACACTGGTGTGCTGTGGTCATTAGTTAGTATGCCTCGGAATAATAAGGTTATCCCTGTCAATGATTACTCAAAATTAATTTAGAACAATAAAAATAGTGTACTCTATTATTTAGATCGCCTTTGTTCAATTAAACTGGCCTGTGTTTCACATTCCTTACCTAAATAAAAGGTATTTAGGTAAGGAATGTGAATCTGCAATTTAAAACTTAGGTTTGCTTTTTAATAAAAACAATCTTTCGTTGATTAATAATAAAGTTTGTAAATATTATTTAGAACAAAAGTTTAGGTAGGTATTTATAAACTAAATATTATGTATGATCTTAAATAGTATCACTTCTTTACATTAATTTTTTCTTTAAGAAAAAATAGCAGGTAATGTTTACTCTGTCGTTCAGCCTACTCTGTAAAGCTATTTTTCTATGTGTAAGTGTTCACGTACGGGCCCGATCGGCTCTCTCCGAAGTTTTTCCTTCGAACGGCACCCCCTTAAACATAAAAACATTATAGTTACGAAAAATTATAATTTGTATCTTTATTCTCAATACAATTTGAGCTGAAACTTTTACTTAAACCTGAAATTATCATAATGCGATTTTCTACACAAGTCTGCTGAAAATAGATAGAAAGAAAGGCCGGGGATTGGGATCATTGTCGTGCATTGGAAGAAACATATTCATTATTAATAACGAACACAATTTTTCTCACATCAAAATATGTTTGACATGACATGACAATATGTGCGACATGACAACTGACACTAAAATAAACCATTTTTAATTTCATATATAAGGAAGGAGTATTGATATCAACTTCAAGGCAAATCACCCCCGAAATAACTTTCTACCCCTATTTAACCCCGTAAGGGGATGTATTTCAATAAAGTACGAAACACGTCTTTCATTAATTCTGTTTAAGAATGTTTATGCATAATTAAAAGTAGATTGGACCAAGAAATCACGTTGTCCCATACAAACTTTGCCCCCCCTTTTCACCCCTTTAGGGGTAGAATATCGAAAAATCCGTTCTTATCGTATGCCTACGTCATACAAAGAACACACTCTCCAAGTTTCAGGTTTCTGCGATCAGCGGTTTAGGCTGTGCGTTTATCCATTAGTCAGTCAGTCAGTCAGTCGTTCAGAACAAAGCATTTTATATGTATAGATTTATTTTGACACAGTACTTACATACATAAAAACATATTAGGTATGTTTTATACATTATTATTTTTATATCTTTATTCTCATTTTAATTTCTTATCCAACTTTCACCCTAATATCGATTACCATAATGCGATGTTATACATAAATCTGCTGGAAATGCATAAAAATAGCTGAGGATTGGGCTCACTGTCGTGCATTGGGAAAGGCCTATGTCCAGCAATGGACTGACGTTATCACATAATCATCATGCCCTTCTAGGTTTGCTGGTAAACTGTTACAAACCTCATTCATTTGGTTTGAATAACGTATTTTCTGTCATGTTCATGGTTAGGATTAACAGAGTGCTGCAGTCCGCCTTCTTTCACTTGGGTAGCTTCAATAAATTGCTTGTAGCAGCAACAATTGCGTCACCTGCTCCTGCTTTAAGTATTGGTCTCGTCAGACTGCCCGTAATACCTCCATCGTACAATCAGTAATTCGTTCGTAGTACTATGGAAATCCAGATATCAATACAGTTCTGCTTAGTATTACTGTAAAAGAATAACAATCCAACTATTTAGTTAGATTGAACATACTTTCAACACAAATTACGTATAGCGGCGGCGCGCTTCAATCAAAATATGTTATACATCATATGACCATATTATATACGACATGACAACCGCCATTAAAATATACCATTCTTAATGTAATTTAAAGCACTAAGGAGTATTGACATCACTTTCGAAGCAGATTATTTGAGGAAGTCTCATACTACAAAATCCCATTCCCTAATGTAAGGGTTTGGGGAATTAAAGTTACATGTCCTATAATTTTTTGTTGTTTGTGTACTAATATTAGCTTACCTACCAAATTTCAGCTTTCTAGGACATTAGGAAGTACCCTAAGAATTTTGATTACTATCAGAGTATTATTCTTTCCCTATGCTACAACGGTTAACCTAAACAAATGAAGCTATTTTTAGAAGGTAGGATGGAACAGGTATTAGGAAGGATAGGTTTTTAAGGAAAAAGGGGTACCTACTCCTATCTAACTGTACCTCTGCCTGAACTACATACTAACAAACGTATTATATGATCCTAAACTGCACCCTCCCTACTTTTCACCTACAATATAAAATAATTAAGTTTTTTTTAAATAATAATAATAATCATTTATTTCGGACATCTTAGATCCATAGTTGTTAGTAACAGAGTAACTTAAGGCTAGTGTTAGTACATTGTAAAAGAATCATTAAAAAAACATGAAAAAAATAAAAAAAACATAAAGATATTCTATTATTATTATTTTCTTTTTTAAATTTTATAGTAAGAGGAGCAGCACCTCGGGTTCTCCCCGGCGGCTTTTGATTAAAGTCATCTCAACATCAGAACGTATACGCCTGCCTAATTGTAGTTATCTATAATAAAATTATGATATCTGTGAGTACTCGACATTTTCCCGAACGTTAGTTAAAATAGATCAAGTATATAAAATAGAAATAAGTAATAGGTAGAATGAAGACTTCAAAGTTGTTTTGTTATAAATTGATTCAACAATCGAGCAACCATTCAGAAAATAAACGACAGTTATATTTGTTAAATAAAACCACTGGGGTTGTTTTTATGTAAAACAAGATCAAATGGCCTTTGATTTACCACAGAAATATGTCAAAGTTTAATGGCTCTAATGAGCGCTAAATCGTCAATGAATAAAGGTTTTGATACGTAAATCATAATATTCAACACCCATTAAATATTTTCAAAGAGTTTTAACACGTAAGATAAACTTTAAATAGTCCGCGTTAATTTAGGTACCACAAATATACACTCACAATAAAACACAACAAAAAAGTCGAACAAAATTATCATGCACCATGTCATCGTAAAATTGAAAATGGGTTCAAACTAATATTATAAATCACTAGGTGTACGGAAGGATCGTACTACAAATTATAGAACAGAGTGTGTATAGTCTGTGGTGTTAGTTACGAACCGACCGCTTCCGTGTACGCGCGATAAGTGTTGAACTTTAATTTATAAATTTACTTTATATGGAAATACAGTTAGCTTTTATATATTATTTTACGTGTTTCATTGCGACCGAAACACTAGGTACACACAAAATGTTACCCAATAATCGAAATTAGATAAATTAGAAACAAAAAACCATCAATATTTAAATCAAAAATAACCAAGCTACAAAATAAACAACATTTGAAATTTTTTGGCATTAAATCAGTAAAATATCAATTATAATTAAATTAATTATTTACGTCACATTTAAAGCATACCTAATTAAATCCCATTTCGCTTTCTATGATGACATGAAAAAAAGTTGTTTAATTCCTTTTGATAAGAAATTACGTAAAACAAGAGAATTATGTAAAATATTTTAATGACGTTTTAAATAATTCATTATTAAATACTTTATCGTCAGCATCATAATCATCGTCATAAAAATTTAATAGTTATTGTGTCTTTAAATATTTTAATTAAAATACTTTCAAAAGGAATTTGTAGTAATCAAAATACTTGCCCCTCTGCATCTTTTCTTAGGACACACGCGAACACCATTCGGACCGTCTACGTCAGACCGCCCAAATCTGAATGTCCCTGAAGCTTAACCTACTAAACTATTCAAACATCACATTTCTTCCCTGTCCCACGCCCCATGTCTTAAGAGCTGACGTTCGAAATCTTTCAATTTGCAGGGGTACTCAACCTTCTATGATCCACGAGCCCCATTTCAACATAGCACGACAAATATTCTAACACATACTCTTTCTTTCCTAAAGTCCTATTATTTTACTATATTGAACTAAAACAAATATGGTTGGGCACCTTAAGTGACCCGAATTAATTTTTAAAATATTTATTATTACTAAACCTAAGTAATGGGTAATTTCTTTAATAAATAAATAAATAAATATTGGACAACATCACATACATTGCTCTGATCCTAAGGTAAGTTGCTAAAGCACTTGTGTTATAGAAATCAGAATCAACGACGGTACCACAACACCCAGACCCGAGCCAATATAGAAAAGTTCGTTTTCTACATTGACCCGACCGGGGATCGAACCCGGAACCTCAGAGATGGCGGCGCCATTTAAAGTCCGGCGTGCTCGCCTCTCGGCTACGGAGGTCGTCAAAAATGGTTTCTATAAGATAGTATCTGAGGCTATTTGGTTCGCGCGCCATAAAGGATCGCGCTCTTGAATTCGCTGAGCCTGGCGACACCAGCGCCATATAGTTTTGGCTACCGTTGACCAAGCGCCGACCATTGCCTTGCATTCCTAACTTTTTCGACATCGCAGGCGCGTCTTCTCGCGTAATTTTGGTAAGGAGTTCGTTTTTTCTCCGTGATGGATAGCTGAAAGTTGCATGAAACTCGTTATAAATACCCAGCAGTGATTTGACAATCTGTTTCGTGAAAGTGCTTCACGGTGTGAACTGCAGAGAGGAGCTGGTGAGGCGTTCCTGAGCTGGTCTGCAGGTTAGTGGGCCAATAGTTTTCGGTGCTGACGACAAAACCATTTCTCTTTCTTCAATTCGCAGGGTGGGTTTCATAGGAATCAACATAATTAATCTACAAACATAATCTTTTATAATTAAGCTCCCCGCGTGTCAGTTGCTATTTACACGCTGCTACACCACAAATATGACTGTCTGAAAATATTAATTAACTTCCTTTTTGTTTATTATATTAATGCATATCAGTATGTTTACCTTTTTTTATGTCTAATAATTTTGTCATAATGTAAATATTTAAATGAATATAAGTTAGCTTTCATGTCTAAAACTTACGCTCACTAGTACATGAAATATGATTTAATTAAATCTTTATAAGTTTTAATATTATAATTTAAAATCATTCAAACGTTGATAGCATCTGACCTCAAGTGTTCTCGCCTTGCTATGGGATGCACGTGCATAGTTCCGCCTGCGGAGTTAATGGCGTCCCTTTATATAGTCCTTTTGTTTTAAATGCAATATTTTTTTGTATAGTTTCACATTTCTATCTGTTAAAATTCTTAAAAGCTTTTTTTTTATGCTATGGCTCACAATTTTGCATCATATGTCCAGCGTCAGGCACAAAAACTGAAGGATCTGTTAAACATATTATCTTATTGTTTATCTGTCCATTCTGGTCAATCCGCTGTAAAAAGCTTGTTTTATTAAGATTTTGAATTGGTTCAAAATAACGAAGAAAGCATGGTGTGAATAAGTTGCCGTATTTAGTTAGAAATAATTTGAAGAGAAAAAAATAATATTGATTTTATTAATTACTTAAATCATACTTTGATTTGAAAGGGTATGATTGTTACAGCAGGCAGGAACTGCATGCACACACTGCAACAGGCATAAACGCGTTGGTTTGGTCAAGGCTTTATTGTTATTATCTAGGTGTCATTGTCAAGTTTAATGGGACTGCCCACACTCAGTGGATGGACTGGTTGTCAGCATATGCTACGCATCATAGAGGGGGCATTAAACGGTTTACAGGGAATCAAAAATACTTGCAATTCAAATATTTTCTAGTTGGAAACGAAATAGGTAAACTGCCAATCTGTTTCTTTGTCATGTTTGTTTTTATCAAAGTTTAATAAAAACATTGTTGGGCGAATAGCGACCCTATCCACTCAGGCCCGGCGGGCTGCAGTTTGATACCCGAAATGCCAACGATAAAGCGAGGCGGGCGCGCATCCGCGCCCACAGCTGATTCAGTCACTAGTGTCGTAAACATGCTAGTCATTCGATATTAAGACGTGCCATGCGAGTTATTTCAATTGAATTGGATTCTAGTTGGACCACACTATTACTTTTGTGAAAAAACTCTATGGTCGTAGAAAAAAAAGCCGCAGTAGTGTTCGAAAGTTTGCTGCAAAGTTCGTGTTTATTTGTGTTTTCGTCTAAGGAATTAACTATGAAGTAAGTATTTTCTGAATTATATTTTTATTTGAAATGATAAGTTTATGTTATGTGTTAATTACTTTTAACTTTATTTAGAAGAATCCGTTCAAATTGTGGTATAAAACATTTTTTTTAAATTTATTGTTTTTTTCGGCATTTTTACTTGGTCAGTAAATGTATTTTATTAGTATCTATTATCAAAAACAACATGTCAGCTACTTAAAGATATTTATAGACATAAATTATCCCTACAGATGTGTTTTTTCCAGAAAATATGAATTAATAATTAATTATTTCTGTATTTAGGTAAAATATTAATGCTCTATACCGCGGCGGGCTACAAATTGCTGCCCCAAGTCGGCCATTTAAAATGTAAAGGTGTGTTCAAGTGTGTGTTCTATTGTTCGCTGGACATGATTTGACTTGGGTTGTTTGTTTACATTATCCTGTTAATCACAACTGATACTTAATGGTGTTTGGTTGGCTTACTAAGAATTTAGTTATGAAACACTTGAGTTCCGTCGAGTTAGAATGATATGAAGCAATGGAAAAAAAATGTATTTCTAATTGCACCTCTATTCTGTACAGTATTAAAGCTTATTTTCTATTGGCACAGTTGACGTGGTCGAGGTACCTTGTTATTACGTCACATTTTAGGGTTCTGGAGCGAATTTCTTTGTCACTCGGTAACTTCTTAGGGTGCTCGCCCGCGTCCTTTTTTTTGTAGGTAGGTGCCGATAGTCGGGAGGATTTTTTGTAGGTCGATTTTCTAGGATATCTGACAGACTTTTTGTAGGACGCGAACGTTGCTCTATTGCAATCAGTGCGATCTATTTGTCTCAAAAATCGGTCACCGATTATCTCAGTATTAACAGAATATACCTAAGCACCTACTTACGTCCATTTAAGGTTAAAAGTGGTCAACGTTTTATATGGGAAATAATGGAATTAAATAATTTGAGCTAAATACTCTTTATTAATCAATTAATATTATAGGAGTAACCTCTCTTTGATTTTTATTCTGTAAACGTTTTATTATGTTTTTTTAGAAGAAGAGCACTTAGCATGGGTTTAAATTTTAGAAAAGTGTTTTTTGCTTAATAGTTCTACTTATTACTGCTTATTGGCTGCCTTTACTAATGTGTTTTTTCGTATTTTGCCCGACGATATAAAAAACGTGTTTTACGAAATCTTGGTAGGTCTGAAAGCCTGAACGGGCAAGTTTACTCAGGCTGGACAATTTTATTTTGTTTTCAATAAATGTCTGTCATTATTGTACAAACATTTGTGTGCATGACATGTCTGTTTGTATTGGTGTAGGTGGTTCCCAAGTATAATATTTATGAATTTAAAAAAAAGTATTTAAGTATTTTTTTATTGATTGAACTCATTGTGTGTGAGATCAAGTGTTATTATTTTTGTTTGAAAATGATTGTTTTATTTGATTATATGTTAAAATTGAGTTAGCTGTATTACTTTATTTACCTTTTGTCCGTGACTTCAACATTTTTTTACAAAGAATAATCTTTATTATATCAAATTTAAGGCAGAGTCATTCTGATACTATGAAAGTTTCATTCGATCCGGTTCAGCTATTTTAGAGATTGATCCAGCCTGGGTGAACAAAATATTGTTTTTTAGAGTATAGAGCAACCACAACACCGACTTACGCCAACACAGACTTTATAACGGTGACACGAGAACAGTTACTTGCCTCTTACTACCTCGTCTCAGGGTTAATTTTCGTTAAATAAATTGCAATAAGTCGTAGCTATTATTTCTTACCTTTAATTTTAATAAGTACTTACCTAAAATGCGTGCGTTACTTCGCACGCCCGACAGCATGACGTCATTTGGCGCGTAACGCATTGTAATTACATTTATTTATGTACTTATTTAATAAATATCATTACGAAGACGAACGACGTATTATCTATGTAGGCGTTTATTTGAAACATTCAACCAACCTGTTTAAGTTCAATTCCAACTTTGTTTGGTTCAGAAAAAGTATCCTTGTGACATGGCCTTTAGCGTGTGACTTGTTAAAGCGCTCTGGGCGCGAATTCGTGCCCCAGTATGTCTAATGCAATGTCATGTGTGAGTTCAATTTTCTGACGTTTCTTTTGTTATTTTTTAATAATGCATTAATTCAACTTAATAATCATTTAATGTAGTTTATTGTGTGATAGTTATCTTTATGTGAACTGATATAATAGTGATATGCAATAAAAATTGTGAAAAGTGACCTTACGAGGCGGTTGGAGCCTTCAACGATTTTTAGCAAGGTATTTAGAGGTATTCTCTTCGATAATGTTGTGTTAAATCAAAGAATAAAATGTTTTTCCTCATTTTTCATCAATATTTGTTAAACAAGCAAGTAATTTAAACACTATCTATTTTTATGTTAACGTTGCGCACCACAATGTTAGGTTGGAAATCATAATTTGATGCGCTAGTTCTATGGAGATATTTCCTTTTTTTTTCTTCTAGACAGTTAGTTTTTTTTATCATCATTTGATTACCTAGAATGTGTACTCTAAAATTAAACCAAAACCAACTTATTCTGTTGTTTATATTTTAAAACATAAATAATTTACTGCAAGTGAAGGAAATATTTACAAAACGTTTTTCTTTACGTGGTTTACTTATATTTAAAACGTGTTAAACATTTAGCAATGCATGTTAATATATTGCCCAACTAATCTTTTTTACGAAACTAGTTTCAAAAATAAAATGCATTGCCTAGTTTTAAAAAAAAATGAAAATGTGCAACCCCACAAAACGCTTTTTGCGGTTGGTAAATTGCTGCCGCTCGGCAGCGCTTTAGGGCCGGGCATCGCGCGACTATCCTCGCCTGAGTGGGTATATAACTACGCGCCTGTGATCGTTTAATTTATTATAAATCAGTCGCAAATACATCTCGTAGCAAAGAAGGTGTCTTTCATTTAAATCCACTGCCTACAGTACAAAAACAACCTTAATACTTCAACATAGTGGTCAGAATCGAGCCGAATAATCTACAAGATTTTACATCGGAGGACAGGCGTTATCGGTTGGGCCGGACCGGTTGGCTTTTGTGTTGCGCACCTACGGCATACCTACGATCGCTTCATCACGTAAACAACTGCATTTACGAAATACGTCATCTTAGTGCATTGAATTCACAGCATTTTTTTTGTGAAGTTAACGTGCTTATATCATCATGACAGATCAAGAAACGGCTATTGAAGAACTAGATTACATATTTGAACTAATAAAAAGGCACAAATTATCTTTAAAAAATGCCCAACGGCTAGAAAAACTAAAAGTTTTTTACAATCTAAAATTCAGTGCATCGATGAATACTGTGGGCTTCGTTCCGGTCGGCGGACCAAAGGTTATTCAAGTAAACGACGAAAAGTGACCGAGAGACTTTGGCGTATTTTGTGAATGATAAACATGGAGAATGTGAAGAACTTTACACGTGTTTAAAGGCCGATCTAACTGATTGCTTACTATCGATACGCACCACAAACGACGAGTTTTCATTATTGAACACGAGTGCGTCGAGTGATCGAGTGGAGAAGAATACTCCTGATGTGAAGCTACCACAAATCAACTTACCAACTTTTTCCGGGGCGTATGAGGAGTGGCAATCGTTTGAAGATATATTTATATCACTTATACACTCGAATAAAGGACTTAGTGATGTGCAGAAGTTACATTATCTGAAATCATGTGTTATTGGTGAAGCGAAGAACACAATCATACATTTTCAAATTACGGAGTAGAACTACAAACCTGCAAGGGACAGCCTGAAAAACCGGTACAGTCACAAACTCACAAACACAACAAGGCTTTTTAATCTCAAAAAAATTAATGTACAGTCACCTACACAATTAAAAGCTTTAATTGATAATACTAAAGAATGTTTAACTAGCCTAAACGCATAAAATTTTACACTGGTACTTGGGATCCAATAATCATATTTCTGGTTATTCAGAAATTGAACCAAGATTCACATAGAGCCTAGGAAACGTACGTCAGTGGAGAATATTTCGAAGAAATGCTCACATTTCCTAACTTCACTACATTTTTAGAAAGTCGTATCTGTACTTTGGAATTAACTTCACCTACAACTACATTGGAAGATAAAGTTAAAGATCAATCACTTCACGCCACCACCTCGGTACAACGTACTTGCATCATGTGTAAGGAAGATCACCTGCTTTGTCATTGCAAGGAATTTGGAAAGTTAGATCCGGATAAAAGAAGCGAATTCACGAAACAGCAACGACTTTGCTACAACTGTCTTGCTGCCGGGCATCCTGTATTCCACTGTGAACAAAAATCTTCATGCAGGATTTGCGGTAGACGTCACAATTCACTTCTACATTCTTATAAGAAGCGAGAAGAGTCACTGGGCACCGACGAGAAGAAGGAATCACCAGGGCTGTCATCAATGCACACGAATGTGGAAGAAAATCAAGAAGACGAACAAGATGTGTTAATTGCCTCGCACTTCGTTTCTCAACATAAAATGACACTTTAAGCTACGGCTTTGGTACCTATCAGAAGTGCATCTGGGCAGGTTAGTTTGTTAAGAGCTTTAATCGATTCCGGTTCTCAAGCATCCTTTGTTAGCGAGAGAGCGGCTCAAACACTTAGGCTTCGCAAAACTTCAATCAATGGTACGGTAACTGGAGTAGGTTCTAGTAAAACGTCAGTCAGTCATGTGGTTCAACTTGAGGTCTTGTCACGTTATGAAGATAATTTCAACCTCAATGTAAAAGCGTATGTATTATCAACACAGCTGACTACCAAGTTGCCATGCAAGTCCATCAAACCAATGAAATGGTCACATTTAGACGGGCTTATATTAGCAGATCCTGATTATTTTATGCCAGGTAAGATAGATCTTCTGTTAGGTGTTGATGTCTACACAGAAATTCTCAAGAACAATCTTATCAAGGGTCCACCAGGCACACCATGCGCACAAGAAACCAACCTGGGATGGATATTATTCGGCAGGATAAATGATCAGCAACCCCAAGGAGAGACCATAGCAATGCACATTCACCTGGATGTAGATAACATGCTTAGAAATATGTGGGACATTGAACAATCTGACAAACGCAATTTCACAGCGGAAGAGAAGTTATGTGAGGAAATATACGCCAAATCTCATTCCAGGGCACCTGATGGACGATATATAGTAAAGCTTCCGTTCAAATGCGAAGATCCCATACAAACAGTTGGTGATACAAGAAAAACAGCTTTGCACAGATTTCATCAATATGAAAGAAGATTAGAGAAGAATCCAAGATTGAAGGAAGCTTGTGACAAGGTCATAGAAGAATACTTAGAGCTAAAACATATGGAAAAAGTTTCAGTAGAAGAATTAATCAAACCAGCTGTATATTTACCATATCACCCAGTTATAAGAGAAGGGAAAGAAACTACAAGTGTAAGATTAGTATTTGACGCTTCTTGTGAGGGTTCTAGAAATAAATCACTGAACAGCCTACTGCTGGTGGGACCTCAACTACAAGATGACTTAAGAGACCTAATAATTAGATTACGGATGAAAGCTATAGGCTTTGTGGCCGATATAGAGAAAATGTATCGCCAGATATTAGTAAAGAAGACACTGACTTTCAGAGGATATTGTGGCGAAAAAATACTTCAGATGTGTTAAAAGAGTATCGTCTTCTACGAGTCACGTTTGGAATATCATCAGCGCCTTATTTTGCAGTAAAAACGTTAATTTAACTGGCAGAGGGTAAGAACTATCCAGCAGCAGCTAAAGTTATCAAGGAAGATTTTTTTGTGGATGAGTGCATGAGTGGTTGCGTTCAAGATTCAGTAAAAAAAACAGTTGAGCTGAGCAACCATATCACAGAAATACTAGAGGAGGGTGGATTTGTTCTCCAGAAATGGGCCTCAAATGACAATGAGTTCATGAATGAGATACAACCTTCACGACGCAGCATAAGTACGAAAAAGGAATTAAGAAAACATTGTGTTATGAAAACGCTTGGTATCACATGGAATATGGGAACAGATTCATTTCACTATCACTTTAATCTACCACCTCAACCCCAGGTCGTCACTAAAAGAAACATACTTGCTGACATTCAACGACTGTTTGATCCACTAGGTTGGCTTGGAGCTGCAATAATTCCGGCTAAAATCTTAATTCAACAGCTGTTGGTGGAAAACCTTGACTGGGATGAGGAAGTCACTGGTTCCCTAAAAGAAAAATGGTTGAAGTTGAGACTGAGCTATGAACACCTTGACAAGGTCCATATCGATAGAAATATCAAGATAGATACCGATGACATGCATCAGTTCTCTCTCCATGGCTTCTGCGATGCATCCAACAAGGCCTATTGTGCCGTGGTCTACTACAGAGTGGTTACCAAGAATGGAGATCTTGAAACCGGTATTGTTGCTTCTAAAACACGAGTGGCGCCGGTCAAGCCTGTAACACTGCCGAGACTCGAGCTATGTGGTGCTGTGCTTCTGGCCAGGCTATTGACTCAAGTTTGTAATGCAATTAGAATTCCCATCAACCAAGTATATGCTTGGACTGATTCATCGGTAGTACTGTCATGGTTATTTGGAAACCCTAATAGATGGAAACCATTTGTTAGCAACAGAGTTGTAGAAATTCTAGACAATTTGCACAACACACAATGGTTTCATGTCGTATCTAAGGAAAATCCAGCAGACATCGGTTCCAGAGGACAATACTTGCCTGAGCTAGTCGAAAATCAAAGGCTATGGTGGGAAGGACCAGCTTGGCTAAAAGAAAATGAAATTAAATTTACAAGACCAAACGTTATACCAACTGAAATGAAAAGAAAGAAAAACATAGAAGGAAATGTAAAGATACAGAATGAAGAATCTAATTTGTTTGATAATATTGATACGTTAGAAGAGTTACAAAAAGTTGTAGTGTACAGCACAAGATTTTTAAATCACAAAAAAGATTGTAAAAGATTAGGAACACAAATAACAACAGCCAAACGAGAAGAAGCTTTACTGAAATGTATTAGAATAGTACAAAAACAAGAATGTGCAAAAGAGATAGAAAGTCTGAATATGAAAAGGAATGTCAGAAACGATAGCTGCTTAAAATCTCTTAACCCCTACCTGGATGATAAAAATATCCTCAGGGTGGGCGGGAGATTGAGAAATGCAGAGCTTGATAACCATTCCAAACACCCAATCATAATCGGCACAAGAAATAAATTAATTTTATTGATTATATCTCAGGCTCATAGAAAAACATTGCACGGTAGAATTCAACTTACGCTAGCATATCTCAGAACAAAATATTGGAATATCAGAGCAAAAAATGCAGTAAAAATGCATATACGTAAGTGCATAATATGTGCAAGACAAAAGGCGGCTAGCCGCACTCAAATTATGGGCGATCTCCCTAAGCAACGCTTAACTGAAGCTCGTCCATTTCTTCACAGCGGAGTCGACTTTGCCGGCCCTTTGCAAGTTTTAATGTCAAAGGGCAGTGGTGCAAAGTCTAACAAGGCATACATCGCCATATTCGTTTGTATGGCTGTCAAAGCAAACTACCTATCGACGAGACTAACTACCGCCCGTTGCGTCAAGTCGTTAGAAGACGGACTCATCCTTCAGGACTCGCCAGTGTTTAGCTGCAGCCATCATTCCGAGGGAAGTGCGTGACAATCAATCCAATACCTGCCTAAATCCTTTAAACTTTAATTTGCGTGAATTCAGTTGTTAACGTTCGTGCACAAAATCACTCTCACTTTAAAAAATAGATTCACCAAATTTTAGTTTTTTCGTACAATTTCATCTTTTTCATTAATAAATCGTTTATATCGTGTTTCACAGTGCATTAAAATATAAAAATACTCCGTTTTGTGACCTATTTTATCATTATTTTACATAGTTTTGAACCTTTCTTACACAGTGTTTTACAGTGTCGATAATAATATTAACATCAGTCTATATATTTCGAATAAAAAAGTTTAATTTCCTTTAAAATATTAAGCAAACATAAAGTAAAGCATAATTGCCGATCATTCCAGGTGCATAGCAGCATAAAACAAGCAAATTCATTATATCATTCTGCCGTGTGTTGCGACTGCGTATTCCAACAAGAGGGTGTGCAAGACACTGTGTTTTCGTGTGCATCGCGCAGCGATCAGCCGGTTGCGGAACCAGTTTGTAATCTCCACTACACACAGGATTGAACGTAACGTATTAACCGTTTATTACTTAGTTTATAAACAATCTTGTTGTGAATTTGTGATACGTTTTGCACCGACAAAATGAGTGATTTAAAGGATCTAATTAAGCAGAGAGGAAGCATCAGAGCTCGATTAACATTGTTTGAAAAGTATTTAGCACCTTTATCGGACTGTAAGGAAATAAGTGTCGTAAATATAAATGAACTTCGTTTACGGTGTAATAAGATGCGTGACGTTTCGTGCAGCTTTGAGGAAATACAATCACAGATTGAAATGTTGGACGAAGATACCACTAAACAGATGGAAGAACGCGAAATAACTGAAAATCAGTTATTTAACTTAATAGCCCAAGCTCTGGAATTCTTTGGAAACCAACATAAATTGGAATCTTCATCTAACACAAGTTCTAAATGTAACAATGTGAAGTTGCCACCGTTAACAATCCCTTCTTTTAACGGCGATCCAAATAAATGGCTTTCCTTTAGGGGCACGTATCTGTCATTAATTCATCAAAATGATAATATTGAAAACATTAACAAGTTTCGTTATCTAAAATCATATTTACAAGGCCCAGCTAGTTCTGTAATTAACTCGGTTACAGTATCATCAGACAACTACACAGTAGCTTGGAACTTGCTAATTGAACAATATGATAATAAACGGCTTTTGACCAACGAACATTATTAAATGCTTGTTTTCAATTGAACAATTAACTAAGGAATTCGTAATTTAATTGATGCCTTATCGAAAAATTTAAATACGTTAAATTCGTTAGGCGAACCGACGGATAAGTGGGACACACTTATTATATACATGGCTTCGGCGAAGTTGGACAGTGTGACTGCCAGGACCTGGGAGGAATTTAGAAGCACTTCAGAATCTCCTACCTTAGATGATTTTTACTCATTTCTTCGTCAACGAGCAACAGTTTTAGAAACTATAAGCGCTAGTAAGTTTAGTTCTAGTAGTAAAAATGAAAAACGCCATAGCCTTCCTAATGTAAAATCATTTTATAGTTTACCTGTTGACTCAGCGTCACATGTCAAACAGTGTCCCATCTGTAAACAAGACCATAAATTATATGAGTGCTCTATATTTAAATAAATGCCGGTTGCAGAGCGAATTAGTAAACTTACCTCATTAAAACTGTGCAGCAATTGTCTTCGTAGTGGCCATTCCTACAGTTGCAGGCTAGGTGGTTGCAGAATTTGCCACAAAAAACATAATACATTGATACACAAATAACACTCTTTACAATCTACACAAACAAATCAAGCGAATACCGGTGCGAGTGACGCAAACTTAGCCAATTCTATCGTTGACTCCACTCCAGATAGTTCTTCTACTTCTGTGACTATGTCTGCTACCTCCACAGAGAAAGCACTCCTCTCGACGGCATTAGTCAAGCTGACCAATAACGGTAAATCCTATACTTTAAGAGCTTTGCTGGACTGTGGCAGCCAGTCATCTTTTATTAGCGATAGGGCTCAAAAGGTCATTGGTACTCAAAAGGAATCAGACTGTTATCACTCCGTATCGGGTATAGGCAATTCAATATTACATGTAACAGAGCACTGTAAATTACATCTTCATTCAGTTCATAGATTATTTAACGTAATTGTTAAGTGTTTCGTACTACCTCATATTACTGATAAGTTGCTCCATGCTACAGTTCGTATTCAAGATTTAGGCATTCCTAATTATATCCAACTTGCCGACCCCAGCTTCTATCAACCTTCTGACATTGATCTATTACTGGGTGCTGATGTGTTTTGGGATTATTTAGAACCAGGCCGCCTGACTTTAGGACCACAAACACCCATCTTACAAGAAACACAATTAGGGTGGATAGTGGCTGGCCCAACTTCGGAATCCCGCTATAACAACACAAAAATACACTGTCATTTTTCAAAAGACATTAGTCAACAATTAAGTACGTTTTGGGAACTAGAGGAAGTACCTTCTGGCAAGGAACACAATACTAACGATTACTGCGAAAGTTTATTTACTAATACTACACATCGAGAGGACGATGGTAGATTTTGTGTTCAAATTCCACTTAGGGATCCCACAGATTGCTAAGGTGACTCATATGCCATTGCTGAAAAAAGAGTTTTACACCTAGAAAGAAAATTAAAAAATAATTCACAGCTTAAAATACAATATCACGAATTCATCCATGAATACGAGCGTTTGGGTCATATGACTGAAATTCCTCGACCATCTTTTGGTTGCTATCTGCCACATCACGAAGTAGTACGAGAATCTAGTGAGACTACTAAACTTCGTGTTGTCTTCGATGCCTCTTCAAAAACCACTACCGGTGTTTCGTTCAACGACATACAACATATCGGGCCGGTAGTGCAGGATGATTTGTTTTCAATTCTATTGCGGTATAGACAACACACCTTTGTAGTGTCAGCCGATGTGGAAAACATGTATCGACAAATCCTCGTAGATCCTCAGCAACGACACTTGCAGCTCATTTTGTGGCGCGATGAGCCCACAGATACCATTAAAATATACAAATTAAATACTGTGACTTATGGAACGGCTTCGGCGCCGTTTCTGAGTACAAGATGCTTGTTGCAACTCTTCAAGGAATGCGAAGATATCCACTTGGCCCAAATAATTAGGAAAGACTTTTATGTCGACGATTTTCTTTCAGGCGCTGAAACTGAAAACGAATTGCGTAGCATCGTTAACTCGGTCACATCTATTCTCGATTCGGCATGCCTTCCATTACGAAAGTGGCGAACTAATGTGCCATGCATCTTTCAAAATGACTCTGATACGGTTCAACCTAAACATTTTGATTTGTCTTCTCAATCAAGTGTTTTGGGCTTAAAATGGGATCCTTAAAAGGAAGTTTTACAATTTTCAGTCGATATGTATCTAACACAACCAATAACAAAGCGAACCATCTTGTCTAACTCGGCCAAACTCTTTGATCCATTGGGATTGCTTAGTCCGTGTACCATCATTCCCAAAATGATTTTACAGAAACTCTGGTTATCTAAACTAGATTGGGATGATCCGGTAGATGATGTATTACAAAAGGAATGGAAAGGGTTTGCAACAAATTTAAGTTCCATAATAAACTTTTAAATTCCTAGAAACACTCTCATTCGAGAACCAGTAGAAATTGAGCTTCATGCATTCTCGGATGCCTCCTTATTGGCATATGCTTCGGTCCTCTTTCTTAGGTCAATTGACAGTTCTGGCCACGTTCTAGTCAGGATACTCTGTGCTAAGACAAAGGTTGCTCCAGTAAAGGCTACAACAATACCCCGACTTGAACTGTGCGGCGCGTTACTTTCCGCACGTTTAACTGATAAAGTGTTAAAGGCTCTTTGTTGCAAAGTTGGGTCTGTTTTTTATTGGACCGACTCAACTTTTTTTGGGTTGGTTAAATTCTTATTCATATGATCTGAAACCCTTTGTTTCGAATCGAGTTAGTGAGATTCAAGACCTGAGTCAGTCTGGCACTTGGAGACATGTCCCAGGTGATAAAAATCCAGCAGATCTGGCATCTCGAGGAGTAAATCCTAGATCCATTCAAACCGCCAATCTATGGTGGGCCCTGCTTTTCTTACTGAGGACCGAGATAAGTGGCCTCAAACCATAGGAGTACAAAATGTTCTGGAGCTTTCTGAAAGAAAAATGTCTAAAACATCACAAAAAAGCACACTTAAAACTAATACTCAACTTCCAACAACTACACTACAATCTACCACTACATCTAAAAACTTATCAGCTAACGATAAACGTAGTGTCATAGAGTTTTATAGATTTTCCAATTTTACAAGATTGCTCAGAACGACCGCTTACCTCTTGCGATTTATTAACAACCTGCGTCGCAACCATTCAAAATTAAAGGGTCTATTGAGTGCCAATAAATTAGACACAGCTCTTGATGTTTTAATAAAACAGCATCAGATTGAATGCTTCTCAAGTGAAATTAAAACCTTAAAAAATAATCAATAATAAATAATAATAATAAATAATAAATCTTTATTGTGTCTTAAGAGGGTACAAGTTATCTTAACAAAGAATGACATTTGCACGAAAATCTCAAAATTAAGATGAGGATTGTTAGCGTCTATACTAGTTTTTAAATAACTGTGTGACAGACGCTAATTCTTCCACCAATTAGATTAATCTATCTTTAGTTTTATTAGTGTCAAACACAATTTTTATGAATATAATTAAGATATTAGTTACAGGTAAGTAAGTACTACATGGTGTGTGTGTGTGTGTGTGTGTGTGTGTGTGTGTGTGTGAGGTGTTCGCGATAGCGTGTGTGTGTATGTGCGTATGTGTATGTGTGCGTCATAGTGAGTGCATCACGTTTTTTTTTTTCATTTTTTTTTTTAATGTATGTGCGAATGCATTGCATATGTTTCTATTATCTAAGAGCGAGAAAAGAGCCCTGCGATATAGTGATCTTGGGATCAGTTGCTTCTGTAAAAACAAACAACTACTCAGTTCTCGATGTGTTTTAGGTTAATTCTGCACCATTGTAGACGATTATGGTGTCTTTAGAAGATCTTCTGTTTCAAGGTAAGTAAGTTTTTGCAACCAGTTCTTTAGGATGAACTTACATTTTTTTAGTGGATAGGTGTAAATATCTAGGATTTTATTTATTTTGTTATATAGGTATGAGCTACGAACGTAATATTGTCTTCGTGCAAAAGCCGTTCTATGAGGTACACTGCGGCATACTCTGAATCTCGTACATCGGTTTAATATAGTCACGTCCAAGGGAAGAGAGGAGTGTTTACGTAGCATTAATTGGAGCACATACAACTGTCTCACTGAAAGGACTTTGCAATTGGCATATAATTGCGCAGTTGGATAACGAAAAGGTTTTCCGGTCATGACCTTCAACACCGCTCTCAGCGCCCTTTCGAGTCTAAGAAGGTGCGTGACTCCGGCCCCACCCCAGGCAGGGATACAATAGGATACCATGGACTGTGCTAGGGCGTAATATACCATCCTGAGGGTGTCTATATCGGCCGAATTTCTGAGCTTTCTCAGGATTGGCATGACTTTACGTAGTCTTGTCGTCATGTCAACAATATGTGTGGTCCAGCTAAGCGTACTGTCAAGGTGAACACCAAGATATTTAATGCCACTAGCACGCAACAGCGGCAAGCAGCAACAGGTTTGGTCGTGTATGTCACATTTGTGAATTTTTACACAGAATGGTTTCCCTGGTTGTGAAGTTAGCGAAGCAGAAAAGGTGATGAACCTAGTTTTACCTACGTTTAGAGTAAGTAAGTTAGCATCAAGCCATTTTGCGACAGCTCGTAGGGCATTTTCAGTCAAGGTACGAGCATGGTCCCAAGTATCTCCATTTACAAGCAGAACCGTGTCATCAGCATATGTTATTATTTTGCAGTTTGGTAACGTTGTTTGGCATAGGCCATTGATATAGATTAAAAACAGAGTAGGTCCGAGGACACTACCCTGTGGAACCCCGTAGCTTAAAGGACGGTTGTCGCTGGTAAAATTATCAAGTTTGACACACTGCTCTCGTCCAGTAAGATAGTCGCGAAAAACGTTTAATGTCGTTCCTCTTATACCAATATGCTCCAACTTTTCAATCAGTACCGGAACAGAAACGGTGTCGAAAGCCTTAGAGAGGTCAAGAAACGTTCCAATTACTTTAGCTTTGTTATCAATATATTTGGCTATAAACTCAGTCAGTGCCATGACTCCATCCTCTGTAGACATGCCACTTCTGAACCCATACTGATTTGGTGCTATTAGGTTAAATTTATGTAGATAGCTTAGTAACCTCTTATTTAAAAGCCTCTCCAAGACTTTCGACAATGCAGTGAGGACAGAGATGGGTCTGTAATTACTTAAGTCACGTTTGTTCCCACCTTTATGAATAGGATGCACCAGTGCCTTTTTAAATGCATCAGGGAAAATCCCCGTAGAGATACTGAGATTGCAAACATGAGTGATTAAAGGGACAAGAAAATTACTAGCTGATTTTAGAATGGTGGATGAGATTCCATCATAACCTACGGCACTGTCAGAACGGAGACCCTTAATTATACTCCAAACTTCCTCTTCATCTGTTTCAAGCAAGACCATAGAAGTACCCTCAGTGTTGCCACCTATCAGTTGAGATCGATTGGCAAGTTTCGTCATATTTTGGCTAGCTAGAATTTTGGACGCCAGATCAGTCCCAACACCGATAAAGTGGTCGTTTACTTGATTCAGAGAAGACTTGGGTTCGGTGGCGAGGGTTAGTAGCTCTGTGGATGGGAGTGACTTTGTTTGCAGGTTAGTAATAGATTTAATGACATTCCACGTAGCTTTAGGGTTGCATTTTGCTTTTTGTAGTTCGTTTTGTTCATGTATGCGTTTTAATTTTTTTAGTAACTTATTACAGAAGTTGCGATATCTTATGTAGGTAACTGTAGCAATATAATTATTAGGATCACTTTTTGCTTTCTTGTGTAATCGGTCACGATTCCGGATACATCGCAAGAGGCCAGGAGTGATCCATGGTTTTATGATTCGCTTTCTGCATTGGACCTTAACGGTTTTCGTATTTTTTACAATCAGATTCGAAATTTTGGTTACCAAGAGGTTTGCCGCGATATTAGTGTCACTTGTGTTTAATACGTCGGAAAAATCTGTGAGCCCAATTTCATTGACCACGTTTTGGAAATTTACGCGCGAGATAAGCTTAGTAGGGCAAGTTGCTTTCGTTTGGTCAATGCAAGTGAGGATGGGAGCGTGATCAGTGAAGCGGGAATCAAATACCAGTGTAACTATCCTTTTATCACTCCTAAACATGACATGGTCTAAACATCCATCTTCGCGAGTAGGAAAAGAGTGCGCTGGTAAGAGTCCATGGGATGCCAGAAGATTAAGATAGGGTTCAGGTTTTGGTTCGCGCTCTTCGGACAAAATGTTGATATTTATGTCTCCTATAATCGCGGTTGTTTCATATTTTGTTAAAGTGAGTAATATATCATTTAAGGAGTTCAAAAAGTTTACAATATTTTTGTTTGAAGGAGAGCGATAAATAGCTACAACTGCAATCGTGTTCTGAAGAGTGAGCAACAAACCACTGGAATCGCATAGATCAGTAACAGCCACTTCGCAGTTTAGGCCTAATTTTATGAAGACAGCTACGCCATCATTTTGGTTCTGTGCATTAGATTGATACGATTTGTAACCTTGGAGCTCAGGGAGATTATGAACTTTACTGAGCCAAGATTCAGTTAAGATGATGATATCCGGATCAGTATTCATTCTAGATAAAAATATTAGAACTTCGTCAAAGTTTTTATTAACACTTCTAACATTGACGTGAAAAATTTTCAAGTTGTTAATACTACGGTCCACATATGATGGACAATCTTGCGGAGAACAATAATAGGAATCAAATTTTCGAAACTTATCAATCTCATTATTTAAATGTTTAATTGTATTATTATTCATGATTAATTAATACGCTTTGATGGATGCAGTAAAAGTGATCATTACTAAAGTGAAATATCAGTGGGGGCTGGTCTGTCTTATGGACGAAGTGTCCAGTCTGGTTTACTATATTTGATGACGATTGACGAATATAAGATTTATACGGTAGACAGACGCACATATTAGATGTGTATGAGTTGTTAAGTGATTGTAAGAGGTGAATTATGTTGATGGGTGAGTGTAGTGTTTTTCGTGGGCTGAGATAAGAGAGAGCTTGAAAAAATATTTGTGTTTGTAGTACGTTATAAAACGAAGTTCTATAGGCTAAGTAGTACAAAAAATAAAGACTATACCAAATTTTAACTAAAACTAGTCAGGTGGGCTTATCTAGGTTTGCCAGGTCCGCTTCAGAGTCAATTCGGATAGTTTTTTCACCTTCTTTTTTTCTCAAGTATATTTGTCCACGGGAGGTCCAGCAAAATAAGTACCCACTGGAGCTAGCGAAACCTCTTGCAAGAAAGAAAAGTCTTCTCATTTTTGGTGTCAAGTTGTCTGAGATGAAGATAGGCTGTGAGGTCCCTTGGATGTGGATGTGCTCAGTGCTGAATCGGTTTTGTTTATGAGTATTATTAAAATCTTTAAGGCCCTTCATTATCCTCTCTTTCAGGAGTACACTATTCAAGTTGCAGACTATAGGTTTGTTTGTAGGGACCTTAGTGCTGACCCGGAAGACATCAGAAACATCCGAGGCAGCCAGATCAACCTTCAAGGCTGTTGAGACTTTCTGAAGAAGGTTTAGAAGATCGTCTTTCGTCTCAGATTTGGGTACCGGGATATTGCGGATTTCAATACTTGCTGATCTATTTTGTCTTTCCAGATTATCTATCTTGTCTTCCAGAAGTTTAACATAGGCACTGTTTTCCTTCTGATCACTCTCCATCTTGTTGACCTTTGACTTTAGTTCTGAATTTTCCTGTGAGAGAAACTCAAAAGATAACTGGATATCTTCGTTTTGTTTACAAATTACGTCCAACTTACTCTGTAGAGAATCTAGCTTATTATCCTGTCGTTCTCTGTACTCGTTTATTGAAGTGTGCAGTGAGTCCAATTTACGATCCTGCTCGCTCTTGAAATCCTTAAGGATAGATTTCATATTGTCCATAAGGTCGCACATAGTAATCTCTTCTCTAGGGCGTCTCTGTCTTAGTGTAATGCCCATATTTTCAAAATGACTCGATGCAGGTTTCGCCAAGTCCGGCTCTGACTCACAGCGCAGCGGGGATACGGGAGGGGTACGGTTTAGAGGCATGTTTACAATGTCTTCTGTACTAGGATCCCAGAAAGCGTAGTAGTAAAAAATTTACTCGAAGCAGCTATTTTTCTGAAGAAAAATACCAGGCAACAAGAACCACGCAGGAGATCACACACACGCTAGTAACATTGCTCGGTAACTTGGGTAGGTGATTTTCGCTTGCGACGTGGTGCGGTCGAGGTACCAGGGAGGCATGCGTCAGCGCGGGTGTGCGAAGTGCGCGCATGCAGCAGAGATGTAGGTGTACTCGGGAACCGATAGCCGTCACTTTCACACACATGTATGTCCTTGTTACGCTTAGATGAACGCCCGCTAGTCTATGCACTCCTAATTTTTCACTTCATTTAAACTGTTGGATTTAGTTATAATTATTTAATTTTAAGTTGATAAAGTGTTTGGCACGTCTACTCGTGATCGAGGTCCGCGGGGAAGGATAGTTGGAGGAGCAATAGTTGCCTTAAAGGTCCCGTATCTTGTCTATTAGTCCATTTCTCAGCGACGACGGCATACTTCGTGTAGGAGGCCGACTGCAAAATTCTTACGAACCATACAATAAGAAGCACCCATCTCTGTTAGACACAAATCATAACTTTACTAAATTACTTTTTGCATATAACCACATTAAACTTCTCCATTGTGGAACACAACTGCTATCGAGCCATTTAAGAAACAGTTTTTGGCCTTTAAGAGGTAGGATATTGGCAAGAGCTACAGTCAACAATTTCAAACCTTGTAGATTAATGAAAGCTAAATCATATAATCCAATAATAGGAAACTTACCTTCTAGCAGAATCACTCCCAGTCATCCGTTCCATGTAAGCGGTGTCGACTTCGCCGGGCCATTCTATATTACCGATCGAAAGGGTCGCGGTTGTAGAATAACAAAATGCTACTTGTGTCTTTTTATTTGTTTTAGTACAAAGGCCTTGCACCTCGAGTTAGCTAGTGATCTAACTACTGATGTTTTCATTCTGTGTTAACGGCAATTTATAGCACGCAGAGGTAAACCTTTACAATTATTATATTGTGACAACGGCACAAACTTTGTCGGTGCAAACAATGAAATTACAAATTTCTTAAAATCGCATAGTGGAGATATAACTGGTTTTGCATCCGATGAAGGAATTCAATTCAAATTTTCACCGGCTTATTCTCCCCACTTCGGTGGCCTTTGGGAGGCAGGCGTTAAGTCCGCGAAACACCATATAACACGGATTCTAGGCGACAAACATTTAACATTTGAAGAGTTGTCAACTTTGTTCACGCAAATAGAGGCAATTCTCAATTCTCGACCACTGACTCCTTTTTCCTCAGACCCTAATGACCTTGATCCACTCACTCCTGCGCACTTCCTGATCGGCAAACCACTCACGACATTACCTGCAGAAAATCTGGTGAATGCCAATCTAAGTCGACTCGACCGATACCGGCTTCTGGAGCAAATGCGCGCACTTCTGGGAACGCTGGAGAAACGAATACCTGGGTGAATTGCAACAAAAGAACAAATGGAAAATTCAGCAAACCGGATTCCAAGAAGGCGATTTGGTGGTGATTAAAGAGCCCAACATGCCTCCCTTGAAATGGCGTATGGCGCGGATTTGCAAATTGTATCCTGGATCCGACGGAACTACTAGAGTTACAGATGTCTACACGTCAAAGGGCATAATACGCAGAGCTGTACACAATCTCTGCTCTTTGTATTCACCAAGCGAAACCTCGAAACCCTGAAGTCTTCGAGGGGGGGGGGGGAAGATGTTCAGGCAGCTCCGAAGTGCCTGATACCTTCTTTAGAGCAAATGCACAAATGGGACTAGAGTGACGTTTGAGTTACACATCATTGCGCATTGAACTCCGGACGGTGTCACATCTTAATTATCATCATTGTTGTACTATTATATTGTTTGTAAAGTAAACCATCAAACCTGAATCTGGAGTAATCAATTCAAAGTCCTCGCACATAAGAAGAGCCAGTCTTCTCATCGCAATCAGGTAATATCAAACTCGAGTCTAATATGTCGGGTACAATTTCAATATTTGTTGTGTTCTTTCTGTTTAAATGTAATGTAAAGGACAGCCGTCCTTTGGTGGGCGGTATGTTGGGCACATAGCGAACCTATATAACTACGCGCCTATGATCGTTTAAAATATACCTTTCAATTTATTATAAATCAGTCGCAAATACATCTCGTAGCAAAGAAGGTGTCTTTCATATAAATCCACTGCCTACAATACAAAAACAATCTTAATACTTCAACAAACATTTTATCGACCATAATCGACTACGCTGACGCCTGTTATTCTGACCTCTCTGAGGCGCTCACTGCCAAGATAGATCGCCTATTAAATAGCTGCATCAGATAAATCTTCGGTCTTCGGAAATACGACCATATTTTATCTCCAATTATAGATCGCAGCTTAATTGGCTTTCCATACGTCAGCGTAGGAATCTTAGAATTCTTGGCATCCTTTTCGCCGTTCTCAACAACCCATCTTCATCCTCTAACCTTATGAGTAGGTTTACATTTTTTTTTTTTTAATTCATGCATGCTTACAGAGTTCTCCAAAGCGCACACAAGGCAATTATATAATGTCATAAAAATTAAATTATATTATTATACCTATTAAAATATATAATGTCAAATGAAATTTAAATATACAATTAGCAAATAATGTCAAGCGAAATTAAATAGAAATAAAACAAATATTACACTATACAGTCAATCAAATTCATACATTCCAAACATTGCATGTCATTTTATCTAAGACTGTCTGGATTTTTTTTTAATTAAGCTTCCCCAGCAGTCAGCATATAGGTCCATATCTTCGTGCCGAGCGAGTAGATCCCCTATCAGACGTAATGCGTGGTTAGTCGGTGCCAGTGCCGCGCGCCTCGTGCGGGCTCTGGGCCGGTCCAGCAGGCGCGGCCGGCGGCGCGGTGCCACCGTCCCTCCCTCATCATGTTGCAGATACCTAGGCACTAACAGTCTGACCCTTTCCAACACCGCCGGACAGTCCAGCCTATTCCTAATTATGGAGAGGTAATGGACAATAGCTGCCATCATTCGCCTCAATTTAAGGGTTTCCAAATCCACCATTCCTACGACAAATAAGGAGGGATACAGATACGGATAGTAGCCATAACATCTCCTGTATAGCCAACGGGCAAATTTACGTTGGATCCTCTCGACCATAATTACATATTTTTCTTCGTGGGGGTTCCAAATCAGTGCAACCCTTTTGTCATTAAAATCAGCCACAGTTCTCATAATGAAGCCTAGTGTCTTGCTAGCATTTTTACATATTATTGTCATGTGTCTATGGAAGTCTAGTTTTGCATCTAATGTTAGTCCTAGGTCTCGTATGTCACTTACTCTACTCATTGAGGCGTCTTATAATTTATAAGCTACAAAAATAGGGTCACGTTTTCTTGTTAATGTCATAATTTTACATTTATCCCCGTTAGAAGGAAGGAAGACACGTTTTCCTTTTAAAAGTCAATGCTCTCAGAGTAAAGGTCCATCAGAACAATCCATACGGATATTTGTGGGCCTATGGAAACTGAATCCCTAGGAGGGGCCAGATATTTTATAACATTCTTAGACGATTACTCAAAGAAGATATTTGTGTATACTCTTCAGAAAAAGACCGAAGTACTTGACAAATTCAAGGAATTTACAGTCAAGTTGAAAACAATCTTGACTGTCACATAAAAGTCCTCAGATCAGACAACGGGCTTGAGTATGTGAACAGACAGTTTTCGAATTTTATGAGAAGTGCTGGAATAATTCACCAAACAACAACCATACACACCCGAGCAGAACGGTGCTGCAGAACGCATGAACAGGACTCTAGTCGAGCGAGCAAAATGCATGCTTCTGAATGCCAACTTACCAAAACACTATTGGACTGAAGCCAATTATACAGCTGCCTACATAATAAACTGTTCTCTAACAAGGTCACTTTCTTTCTAAACACCTGAGGAAATGTGGTCTGGTCAGAAGCCTAACGTCAGCCATATGAGAACGTTTGGATGTGATGCTATGGTTCACTTACCTAAAGAAAAACGCAAAAAAGTGGGACAGTAAAGCAAGAAAATGACTTATTGGATATTGTGATAACAGTTAAGGGTACAGGTTCATATTACCCAACACAAACACAGTAGTGAAAAGGAGAGATGCCGTCTTCCTGGAGTCAAATGTCAAAAGAAATTATGTTCCTGTCGACTTGTCTTCCCGAAACAATAGTCCTGAAATAGAAACAAAGAAGAAGGAATCCTTAGAAGATGATGAATCTTTTGACACAGTCACCGATACACATTCAGACAGTGAATACTTACCTGATAAAAGCATAGACTCGACTCCTGAAAGAAATAATATCACATTAAGACCTAGAAATAGAAAAAATAAAAATAAAAATACAGAAAATACTTACTTGTGTTGCGACAAAGTTTTCATCTCCAATGAAGTTCCTGAAACTTATAAACAAGCATTAAATTCTCACGATGCTGATATGTGGCAAACGTCGATAAATGAAGAACTTGAAGCTCACAAGAAAAACAATACTTGGACATTGATAGATAAAACCCCAAATGTAAGTGTAATCGGATGTAAGTGGGTGTTCCGAATCAAGGAAGAATCAACTGGTCCACGCTTCAAGTCACGGCTATGTGCAAAAAGTTATGCTCAAACTAAAGGGATTAACTACAAAAAAAACTTTTGCTCCAACCGTCAGGTATGACTCGATCCGTATATTACTATCTGAAGCTGCCCAACACAACTTGGAGATAGTCCAGCTAGACATTAAAATGCTTTCCTCTATGGGGAGCTGGAGAAGGATATTTACATGTCAGTGCCAGATGGAAAATCCTGTGAAACAAATCAGGTATGTAAGCTTAATAAATCCTTGTATGGGCTGAAACAATCCCTCAGATGCTGGAACCACAAAATAGAAAAAATACAGAAGGTACAGCCAGCCGCGCCCGCCGCCGCGCGCTCGGGCAGCGCCCCCGGCGCCCCCGCCGCGCACGCCAACCGAGTCCACGTACGCCGGCGTCTGGCCCGCGCACCGCGTATCCAACAAGCGGCTACTATCCATAGATATTTCGTCAACTTGACATATGTCAACGGCTTTGTCTAATGTCAAATCATCTGTTCTCAATAAACGGTCTCGAACGACTGTATTCTTTATGCCACAAACAATACGGTCTCGAATAAGTTCCAGTTCCAAATTCTGGAATCCACAATTTTTTGCCAATAATTTTAATGCAGTGACGTACTGATTGATTGACTCGCCGGTTTCTTGATTTCGTGTGAAGAAATTGTATCTCGCTAACTAAAATTGGGCTTCACACCGAAGTATTCGTCAAACTTCTTTATCAAAATGGCGATGTCATCCTTGTCACTGCTTTTTTCAAAAGTGAAAGTTTCGTACACATCGAATCCTTCCGGTCCGATCAAGTTTATAAGTAAACTAGCCTGTACACCACCTTCTTCTTTATGCACCCCGGATGCTTTAACAAATAAATTGAATTGCGTTTTCCAACGCTTCCATGCGTCGGCCCTGCCAACGGAGCTGCCCTCCAGACTCAATTCCGGCGGTGGGCGTGCGTGTTCCATATTAGTACACAAACAATTCACAATATCACGCTTATGATATTAAAAACCACTTATGTTACGCACAACAATCCCGAAATACTATCTTTTTCGAATTAAACCACCGCTGCCACCATGTAGTGTAATGAAAGGCTACGAATGTGGTTGACAACTGGTTTATTAGAAATCTCGGTATACACACATAAAGTTATTCATGAATACCCACAACAGTGTTGAATGTACAATTTAAAAATTGGGGCTTTTTCTTTTTTTTGGTTGTATACTCTTTAACATCATCATCACTAGACGCGGTGTTTTAATTATAATAAAATTACAAATACATACTAGATGAAATAAGTTTTATTTTAATATAATACAACACTCTTCTAATAATCTCTAGCTACTTACGCATCTTCACCACTCTGCCCACTTCTCCAAATCGTTCTCAGTGAGGGCTGCGCGGCTCTGGAATTTGCTTCCTCTGGATATCAAATGCTCGGAATCAAAACTTTTTTTTAAATATAAACTACGAAAACATTTCAGTACATAATTGCATTATATTGTATTGTATTAATAGTATTTTATACATTATTTATGTTTATTTTATATAATGTAGTTATAATTAGGTATATGTTTTTATTTTATTTTATATATGTGTGTAATTTGCTGAACGTTTTAAATAAACGTAACGTTTAAACGTTTTTAACGTTTTAAACGTTTTGTCTTCCGGTCGGATTCTCACTTGCAGGAACATTTCGGTGATGTCTGCCGATACTGCGACTCGGTGTTGCCTCATCCTTAGCAGCACGCCGGGAAGTGATTGGAGCAGGTCTGGACCGGTGAGTAGGGTATCGTTGAGTGAAACACCCTTCGTGGTGGCTGCCGCGTCGTGCACCATCCTGACCTTGTCCGGCTTCATGGGGTTGATCACCGGGAAACAAGGCAGGTACCACGTTCTGTCTTCATTTTTATGTTCAGGTGCGACTTCAGCGTAGCCCTTTTCAATGAGCGCTTCCATTTGTTCGTGGACCTTGGCCTTCAATATAGGATTCTTTTCAATTTTCTTCTCGGTGGCACAAAGTCTTCTTAGCGCGTAGTGTCGATTGTCCGGCAGCTTGATGTCTGCCGACTTCCATAGAAGCCCTGTCTGGAAGCGGCCGTCTTCGAGGCGTTTGGTCTCCGCATCCAGTATCTTCAATGCCTGGGCTTCAGGATCGTTCTGTGGTTTCTTCGGCGCGACTCCAAATGACTCCAGAGAGAAGAAGTTCTTCAATTGTTCGTCGATTCTCTCTAGTTCCTCTGTTTCCGTAGTCACGTAGTTCACGAAGTGGACTCTCTGTCCCAGAGTCCGCGCCTGCGCCCCGTGAAGAACCCACCCCAGCTTCGTTAGGGAAGCGACTGGCTGCTGTCTGTCGCCGACGCGGGTGGTATCCGCCAGGTGAAGTGGCCAGTTGTCTTGCCCGATGAGTATTCCAGGCTTAGCTTGCTCGTAGGTGAGGTTCTTCAGGCCTTCAAGGTGACGGCAGCCAGCCAGATCGCGCTCGTCGATGCTCTGCGGAGATAGTCGTAGCTGGTTGATGCTTCTTGCTTGGATGGTGTGGCGCTTCTTCTGAGCTCCTTGGATCGTTAGCTTGAGCCGCCTCGAAGACCCCGTTTCAATTTGTCGTTCACCGATTGCTTCAATGCGTAGTGGTTCTACTGGCCCTCGCAGTCCAGCCTGCTGTGCCAAGTCCTCGTCGATAAGCGTGATGGTAGAGCCGTCGTCGAGCAGTGCGTATGTGTCGATTCTTTTCTTTGGCCCGATGACGGTCACAGGTAATATTTTCAAATACGCTTGAGGCTTCCTCGGTGTCCACGTAGAACTCACTACTTCACTTTTCTTTTCTTCTTTTTTTTGTTCACCACTTTTTGTGTGGTGTAGCAGCTGATGATGTGGATGGGGGCACCCGTCTATATTGCACTTCGTGTTGCGGCAGTGATGTACCTTTGTTCTATACCGCAGGCAACGAAAGCATAGTCTCTTCTCTTTGGCGAGATCCCATCTGTCATTGACGCTCAGCTTCTTGTATTCTTCACAGTTCCCGATGGCGTGCCCTGTCTTTTCACAACATAGGCAGCTGTATGTCTTCTGTTCGGGTTCCGTTGTGTTTGCATTGTAGGCCCTTTGCGGCCTTCTTGTTGACGCGGCGTTGTCCGGTTGTTCAGGCTGTGCATAGGGGCCGCATCGTTCGGCCTCCCGGCTCAGGAAGCGCGACAGCTTGACAAGGTCCGGTTCTTCTTTGTTCTGTTCGGCCGCGAAGTCGTACCACCGATATCGCATGGTGGAGGTCAGCTTCTCTATTGTGATCTTCGTGGTCTCGGGGTTGTATAGGTAGTGCCTCATCTTGATGGCACCCAGCGCTGCGACGATGTTCGAGACCCGGCTGGCGAAAATGCACAAGTCTCGCGCCGTGTCTTGAGGCTTCGGTAGTGTTCGTAGTCGCTCCAGTTTGGATATAGCGATGGCGTCCGGACGACCAAACCTTGCTTCTAAGGTTTTCACGACGTCTTCTGGGTTGCCGTTGAACAGCAGGAGACTCTCTACTGCCTCCCTCGCACGTCCTTTGAGGCTTCGGCGCAGGCGGGCGAGGTTCTCTAATGATGTCAACCCGTTCTTCGACTCTTCATAGGCAGCTTTGAAGATCAGCCATTCTTGATGGGACCCGGCGAATATCGGCAGTTCAGTGTTCATCTTCGGGTGACTCGCCCTCGCAGCCATAGTAATGGCGGCGGCGAGTTGCGCGATGTCACTTCTTGTTGTCTCGTTCCCCCCCGCCGGTGGAGCACCGGCGTATGCTGTCTCGTTCACTCCCGCAGGTGAGACGCCGATATGTGCTGTCTCGCTCACTCCCGCCGGTGAGATGCCGATGTACGCTGTCTCGCTCACTCCCACCTTGGGACACGTCGCGACCTGCGGGGCAGGTGCCTGCGTCGGTATCGGCGGTAGTGGTAGTGGCTCTGAGATGTGTGGTTGCTCGGTGATAGCCAGCATTTGTATGCGACTATCGTCGACCCAGGTGCCGGTGCGCTCGTTGTTGTTGTTGCCGGAGTCATCAATCACGGTGTCAAGGTCGTCTTCATCGGTGTCCGTTTCTGCCTCTATAGCCGCCATCTTGGCGGCGGCGAGCTGCAGCTGGATGCGCAGGAGCTCTTCCTTGGCCTTTAGTAACCGCTTGTTCTTTCTTGATGTTATTGAAGACGTTCTCTTCTGCGCATGTGCCGCGGGCGGCTGCACCTGAGTGGGCGCAGCCGGCGGCGGCGCTTGTTGCTGTTCTCTTCTTTCTTCGTGGCGTTCTGGCTCCGTAGCCAGCGGACTGGACGCTTGAATCGTGGCCGAGGTGTCTGGCATAGTGGTCCCAGTGTACTCGGTCCCCGACGATGTTTCCGTGTCTGACGTAGGCGCTCTCTCTTTTGTGTGAGAGCGAGTGACGGGCATCTTGACAATCTTCAATCTTCAGTCTTCAACACGTAGATCCGGCTCGAAGGACCAACAATGTGCCGGATGACACGTAGCTGGATTTGGTGTGAAGTAGAAGCCAGACGGGTCGGATGCCCCGTAGTAACTCGGTGTGAGGGGCGTGAAATAAAAACGCCTATGTCAGGTCACGGAGTAACAGCCAACCCAATATTCGAATGTGGACTGTATTGTGTACGGTGAGGTGGCTGTATTTGTCTTCCTATTTTTCTTCCCAGTGTTCTTCCCAGGGCTCTTCCTATTTTCCTTAGGAGAGGTGATTCTTCTAAGCTGCTGCTCGATCGAATGAATTGCTCTGATTTCTGCCCGCCTTATGTACAGTTATTTTAGCGGGAAAATCCCCACCCACGCAGTCACTGTGTGAGTGAGAGGTCGGTGGGAGCGAGAGGGGAGATGGCATGCGCTTGCTTTTCGCGGTGAAAAGGCAATACCGAAGGGAGAGCCGCATGCCATCTCTTTTTAGAAAGAGAGGGAAATAGAGCGGGCTTAAATTTTGAATTTAATTGGCAATGCCGTAAAGAGAGCCGCGCCCTATTTCCTATTATTTTCTAGTCCTCGTTAACCTATACGAGGGTGTGTGCCTACTTAGGGTGTGTGTCCTAAACCCCCGGCTGTTACTTTATTTATTCAAACTTTCCATCATTTTTACAATAAATTTCACAATAAAGATATAACAAAACATAAAGCGCTTACAAACTATTTTACAAATAATTATAAATCAATTTAACAAAAAATACTATTTTACATTTTGGACGCCGTCCTGTACAGATACCGCTCTGCCTGGACACGACGTCAATAGGGTGTGCCCCCGACACCATGATGGCCGACAAGCCACTCGCGTCCCCGACCCAGTTCTCCCGGTCGCCCGGTATGAAATAGGGTTCGGAGATGAGGACCGCGTCTATGGACCACTCCGCCGCATGCTGCAAGAGGATATCCTGCGCAGCGGCACAGTGGTTCACATTCACCTGTAGCAGCCTAAAGGCCATCTCACGTCGTCAGGCTTTCTACCTGCATGTTCGTGGGCCCTTCGGTCGCGGACGGTGCAGCCGAAGTCCTGGCCGCTGTCCCGGATCGGATCCCGGATATCCCTATCGCCCCGATATCAATGGCCTGCTTCGCAAGGGCAAGCACCGTCTCATAGGTGTGCTCCTTTTGCTCCTGCACTCCCGGCTGCATCATCACCACGATGGCGGCGGTCTTCGGCGGGCGGAGCTTTGGAGTCTGCTGGGAGGACGCGGTTGGCCTCTTGGATTGTGCCGGAGGCTGATGCTTAATTACAGCAGTAGACGCCTGCTTTTTCCCACGCCTGACCACCTCTGTCCACGGTTCGGCTCCAGGGCCGGTTGCAGACCGTGTAGACAGGCGGGCAGTAGCAGGTTGGGAAGTGGGCGCTGACTCCTGGACCTGGTTGCGGGATTTCTTCTTGCCACGCTTCCTTTTCTTCTTCTCCCCGACGGCGGCTGGACCGGCAGTCGAGGTCGTGGCCACAGGGGCGGACACCTCGGACGGCGTTTGCCCCGTCTGGGGTGAAGCAGCACTCTTGGGTGGGCCCGACGGCGCTTTCATTAGCGACTTCTTAGGAGGCCGCTCGACCTGGGCCTTGCGGGCGTCTACGCTCAGCAAGTGGCGGGTGCAGGCGAGGCTCGGGGAGCAGCCGCTTTGAGATAGATGCTAGCTTAGCATCCATCATATTGCCGATTTGGCGCATGAGGCGCTGTTCAAACTCCTCCTCGGAAGAGTTTTTCTTCGACCCAGTCGGGGTTGCAGGAAGGACCTCCGCAATCCTTTCAGCGCGAAGCTGCTGAACGACGCGCTTCAGGTCTGCGACCTCCTGCGCCAATCGGTCGTTTGCAGCAAGTAAAAGCCGCGTCTCCTCGTCCCTTGTCTTCGAGCTTAGGAGCTCCCCCGCGCGCGTGATGGAGGCAGCTGCTCTTTCAGGGCACGCTGGAAGCTGCCCTTCAGGTTTCCGGACCGCGCCACACAGAACAAAACTGTGTCAGTGGCAGCCCGGATCTGGCCGCTAAGTTCCTCCGCTGAGGGCTCCTTCGAGGAGAACTCGCTGCGGTTCCGCCCATGTGCGAGTCGATCTGCGAGGCGAGAGGCCTCCTCCTCGGCTTCCATTATAATGGCCGTACGACGCGCCTCATCGCGAAGCTGCTCGCGTGCCTTGGATCGACCCACATGGGTAGGTGAGCGACCTCGGCCTCTGAGAGTAGCGGTGGTCACGTCTGCAAAAACTTTGGCTGGTGCTGACGAGGCCTCACCCCCCTGCCTTTTGTTGGCCTTCTTGTTTTGCCGCTTCCAATTAGCGACCTGGACTTGACGGTCGATGACGCAGAATCGTAGGAATCCGCGACCTCCAGGCTCGTGTCCAAATCCGAGAGGGTATCCGCAAAATCGCGGATCCTGGCGCTTGTTGCGCATTTGTCTAGTCCGGTGGAGGGGGAAACAAGACCTGACGTCCCCTCGTTGTCCTTGTCTAGGGGGGTGCTGTCGTCTTCAGACTCAGGAAAATCCCCAAGCCTAAAGAAACGGCTCCCCGACGACGCCTGTAGCGGCGAACTACACCTCTCCAAACGGACGACAGGCGTCTTGAAAAAGACACTGCCGCCTCCTACTCCTTTCTCTTCGCTCTGAGCGCCTCGCGCTCGGGGGTTGGTCGAAACTTGTTGTGTTTTGTTTGAACAACATATTATGAGCCAAGTCTACTTCAGCCAGTGGTGACCCCACCCACCTCGGAGCCCCATCTGGGGAGGTGCCACTTGACACCCCAGGGTTTCCCACCGGCCATTGTGGGGACGCCACTTCCCTTTCGGGCAGACTGGCACGGGATCTTTGACGAGACGGTTGGGGCAAGGTGAGCACACGTCGACCAAAACGCGCGATATCACCGAGCCCGCCGCTCGCCCTGCCCCCCGTGCCCCCCACGTCACCGCTGGGCGAGGGTAAAGCCGCTCACCCACAGCCGATTGACTCGCGGACCGGCTACTCCGCGGGCCGCCCGAGTGCCTGGAAGGAATGAGGCCAAAGACATGTGTCGCCTGGGTGGTCTGCCACAGGCTCAACGCCCAAGATCCTCTCCTCCTAAGATTACGGGACCCAGCGCACGGCAAAAACACGCTGCCCGGTTTGTCATGATGACAGGGTACAACCCGGGAAAAACCCCACGGATCCGGGCAAATGCCCCGACGACCCCAATGCCTGTACGACCCGGACAAACACCCCGACGGTCTAGGCATCCCTATCTACGCCTCAGCCACTTAAGCCACTCCGGTCCGCAGACACACACACACACACACACACACAACAAAATTGTCGTTTTTTTAAAGAGCACAATTATTATAGTACATTTAAGGATGTTAACTTTGGCAGGTTTAAAAATTTTCTGGCAAAAAAATGTTAATCCGTTATTGGCCGTTTGTCTATAATGTAAGTTTTTAACCGACTTCAAAAAAAAGGAGGAGGTTCTCAATTCGTCTGAATGTTTTTTTTTTTTTTTTTTGTATGTTGTTGCGATTGCGCCGTCAATTATGGACCGATTTCAAAATTTATTTTTTAGTTTGAAAGGGTATACTCCCGAGGTGGTCCCATTTCCACCAAGTCAGATTCTGATGATGGGATCCCTGGGAAATCGAGGGCAACCCTCAATTTTTATAGGCACCCATAATGTTTTGCATATATTTTCTGACTCGATGCTGATTTTTGGGTCTGGTAATCATCATGTCATGTTGCTGACCTGATGATGGAAGCCACAGAACTCCTTAACGGATAGGAGTTAGAAGATAATACTGCAATTTGTCGACAGAACGTATTTCGCAGTATGTTGAGCAGACGTGGAGCTTATGAGGTACCAGAACACCAATTTTTATTTACTGGGGGCGTACCCGCACACCCAGTAACGAAAAAAAATTTGAAAGTTCCTTTCTTAATTTAACCTGTTATTTAACGCGAGACCTTATCCTATGGTTACGACACCAAAATAGCCGCCGTTCTGGTTGGAGTGTAGGTAAACCCTTTTCTTAAGACTTAAAAATTTTCGTCCAAAAATTGCCCCTTTATAACACCTTATTTTTATCATACCATTGGATGGGGGGTCCATAGAGGACCAATATTAGTTAAGGTTACTTTGCTGTAAAGTAATTTTTGGCGAAGTTAGGAGGGAAAAAATAGAGGACTTAACACTTAAAAATATAAAATAAAAAAAGTTTTATAAAAAACTAAAAACCGACTTCAAAATGAAACTAAAAAGCGAAAAATAATATTGACTAAAACATACCTAATCAGTTCTTTTTGGAGTCGGTGCGAATGAACACATTTTAACTCTCGATGGCTGGCACCGACTCCAAAAAGAACTGATTAGGTATGTTTTAGTCAATATTATTTTTCGGTTTTTAGTTTCATTTTGAAGTCGGTTTTTAGTTTTTTATTAAACTTTTTTTATTATAACTCTGTTATTTAAGGACAGTGGATTTTGTTTGTATTGAATAAAATAAAAATAAAAACCTAATCAGTTCTTTTTGAAGTCGGTGCGAATGAACACATTTTAATTATCGATGGCTGGCACCAACTCCAAAAAGGTGACTGATTAGGTATGTTTTAGTCAATAAAGTGTTAAATTTAAACAGCCCGGTAAAATCTTATAATAGACCCAACGATCATGATAATGTTATTGTTTTTTCAGATAGGTTAGGAGTTGGTTACGGTCCCTTATTAAATAAAAAATTAAAATGTAATATTGTTAACCATTGTATGCAGGACGCATCAATTGATGAAATAGTTAATTGCATACAAAGTAGTAAATTAAATTCTGACTCAATACTAGTAATAATGTTAGGAGATAGTCATAAACTTACAAAGACAAAAATTATTCAAAATTATTCTATTTTGTCAGGACTCAATGTGAGAAAAATATTTTTTTGTGCCTTACCATTTTGTAAAAATCATATGGCACAAGAAAATACAAGTATTCATTTGTTGAATAATTTAGTTTATAATATGACTCAACGTCATGACAAATTTGTGTTTTTTGACACAAATAAATTTATTAATAATAATTTTATATTGACAGGCAGCTCTTTACACCTGCCTTATAAATTTAAGAAACAAATAGCTACCCTATTAGCATATAATATTAACTGTTTTGTTAATAAAACAAAATTATTGGATAATAAACGTATTAGTACTTGTACTAATTGTAATATACCTCTGACTACCTCTGAGAATTTAAACTGAGAGGGAAGACAAAAGCCAGGCCTAATAGAAACTTTAATATTGTTCATCAAAACATGCAAGGTCTGGCCGGCAAAGAGTTAGGGTTAGGGTTATTTCTACAAGATTTTCATGTTAATGTAATTTGCATAACAGAACACTGGTTCAATAAACATGAGTTAATGTTAAACATTGATAATTATAAAGTTGGTAGTTCGTTCACAAGGGAGTCTACCTACTACTAGAGGAGGATCGCTTGTCCTTTTGAACAAAGAATTAAAATGTAAAGAACGCAAAGACATTGTGTCACTCTCATCTGAACGAAATATTGAACTAGCGTGTGTTGAGCTAGAGCAGTTTATTATAATAAGTGTATATAGCCCCCCATCTGCAAATTACCATATCTTTGAATCCATTATGGATGAGGCCTTAGGGAAGGTCTGTAAATCTAACAAGGAAGTAGTTGTTTGTGGAGATTTTAACGTCAATATATTAGTGAAAAATCAATATTCAGTCCGATTTCTAAATCTTTTTAAGTCACATAATTTGATAAATCTTTTTAATGAACCCACAAGGGTAACTCCCACAACAGCGACTTGCTTAGACAACATTTTTTGTAATGGCAATGTAATAAATAAATCTATTATAAATTGTTTAAGTTCGGACCATAGTGGACAAAAGGCATCATTTGTGCACCATCAAGTCTCAAACATAGTACAGGCTGTTTATAGGCCAGTTACTGTAAGTAGGATAGACAGATTTAAGGAGAATATTAATAATGGTGTAGATTTACTAAGGCCTAATAATGGACATAGTGTTGATAAATTACATGAAGATCTTTTTGGCTTAATCAGAAAGGAATTTGATCAGATTTTTACTCAAAAGCAATAAAAAGCAAATAAGCTGAACTGTAAGTTTAATGACTGGGCAACACCTGGTATTTACAAAAGTAGAAATACTTTATATTATTTGTATGCTTCAAAAGCAAATTCTCAGAACCCACTAGTCATAGAACATGTCAAAAAGTACTCAAAAATATTTAAAATTGTATGTGCCAAAGCCAAGTCCAACCACCTTCGCAGCTTGATTTCAGGTTCTACTAATAAAGTAAAGGCCACATGGAATATTATAAATAAAGAAACATGTAAGCAAAAGTCAAGGGATAACACTTACTCTCTCAAAATTAGGGATAGGCAAATCAGCTCAGACATAGAAGTTGCAAATACTTTTGAGACATTCTTCTCAAACATAGCTACTTCTACAACTAAAGATCTTGCTTCGTCTGCTGAACTAGCTGAATCTCTTATAAAATCAAGTGTTGACGAATGCAAGTCCCCATTAAATTTTAGATATATAAATCCCGATGGAATAATAAAAGCATTTAGAGAATTAAAACTGAAAAGCACAGAAGACCTATGGGGAATCTCTGTTAATATCATTAGTACAATTATAAATACTATAGCCCCATATCTTACAATCATTTTTAACAAATGTATTGATGATAGAGAATTCCCAACTACAATGAAATTTAGTAAAATAATTCCTTTATTTAAATCTGGTGAGAAAAGTGACCCCTCCAATTTCCGACCAATATCTATCTTACCAGTTCTTAGTAAAATATTTGAAAAAATTATGTTCAATCAACTATTATCTCATTCTTTTCTAAATAAATTACTACATAATAAACAACATGGTTTCACGAAAGGTAGAAGCACAACCGATGCTGGAGTTGCACTCTTGAAACATATATTTGATGCTTGGGAGAGTAAGCAAGACGCTTTAGGTGTCTTTTGTGATCTTTCAAAAGCTTTTGATTGTGTAGATCATCAAACTTTACTTAAAAAACTGAGACATTATGGTGTATCAAAGAAGTCTTTAGATTTAATAAATTCATATCTCACAGGTAGAACGCAAAAAGTATGTATAAATAGAGCTGAGTCTTCCGGATCACCTCTAACTATGGGTGTACCGCAGGGATCGATATTAGGACCGCTGTTGTTTCTTATATATATAAATGACCTTCCTTACTTTACAAAAGATCTATGTGAGATGGTATTGTTTGCAGATGATATATCAATAATTTTCAAAATCAAAAGGGGCCAAGAATCTTCCGATGATGTCAATTATGCCCCCTCGCAAGTATTGCATTGGTTTACTACCAACAATCTTTTGCTCAATGCGAACAAAACTAAATGCATTAAATTTACAATGCCTAATGTGAGACAGGTCTCAACGCATATTATTGTAAAAGATGAACAACTAGATACGACTAATTCCTCAACGTTCTTAGGAATAACTTAAGATTCCCGTTTGCAGTGGGGTGCTCATATTGAGGCTTTATCGGGAAGACTTAGTTCAGCTGCTTATGCCGTGAGAAAGATAAGACAACTGACTGATGTTGAAACGGCAAGATTAGTGTATTTTAGTTATTTTCACAGTTTAATGTCATACGGCATACTGTTATGGGGCTCAGCTGCAGATATTGAAAACATATTTGTCCTGCAAAAGAGAGCTGTTCGGGCTATTTACAATCTTAGACCCCGAGATTCGCTAAGAGAACTATTTAAAGAAATTAACGTACTTACAGTCGCTTCACAATATATTTTTGAAAAAATTATGTATGTTCGCAAAAATCTGCACTTATTTACTAAGAAAAATGACATACATAAGTATAATACCAGGCATAAAGATAAACTTGCCGTTCCAATGTTTAGATTGCACAAGGTAGGAAGTTCTTTCATGGGAAATTGTATTCGTTTTTTTAACAAATTACCACAATCCATTGTTGAAATGCCTGTATATGAATTCAAATTGCATGTTAAAAGGACTCTAATGAAACAGGGCTATTACACCGTTAGTGATTATATATATGATAAAAATGTGTGGATTTAAAACTGCTTAGCTCATAACAAATCTTGTAAAATATTTATTTATTTTTAAAAGAGGCTGACAATAGTGACCGAGTTTCTTGCGCTGCTTCTTCTAGGCACTAGCCCACAATAGTCCCGAAGCAGTGGTAGGGAAAAAAAATTGGGACATGTAAAAGTGCCTTTTATGGCCAATTTACAGAAATAAATGATTTTGATTTTGATTTTGAATATTATTTTTCGCTTTTTAGTTTAATTTTCAGCGGCTCTCCACTATCAGCAGAAAACGTACCCTAAGTTTCTTCGGAAACATGTCTCAGGTCTTCAAAGCATTGTCTGGAAAAACAAATCATCTAGGGACAAATGGAGGGCAGACGTGGTCGGCGTAGGCGTAGGGCACCCACGAGATGGCCGGACGCGGTGAGCAAGACAGTGGGCTGAAAGATGCAATATGCGGTCCACACGGCCTATGATCGCAGTCTGTCGAGGAACACTGTATGTGGTCGCGATCCTCATCAGTAAGGGACCGAGGAAGAAGAACTTCAAGTTTGAAGTCGGTTTTTTTAGTTTTTTACAAAACTTATTTTATTTCCATACAAACTGTTCGCACCTGTGAAAAATGCTGAGGCAGTGCGAGTTAAGCGGGTCAGCTAGTAATAAATAAATACTAATAACTACATCCTCACAAACTTTTTAAACCCCTTTTTGGGGCAGGCAGGGGTTATAAAAGAAAAAAAACGTTGAAGACGCACTTTTATATTATTCTCTAGAATGTAACTTAGCGAATTACTTTACAGGTAATGAGGTGGAATTTCCTGCAGGCCCACAAGTGTTTAATTTTAAGTGCCGTCTACCACGTGATTTACCATCCACTTACGAAGGAGAGTTTGCCACAGTATCATATAATGTAACAGTACTCCTTGAACAATATTCAACAGAAACTCACACGACCGAAATGCCTTTCAATGTCTTTTCTGGTATGGATCTGAACAAATTTTCACTCTGTAAGGTAAGCGTTTATTTATTTACTTATTGCAGTATTGCACATAATCAATACAATTAAACAGTATAAACCCTGTAAGGGTGTAGCAATTACAATTTCAAATATTAAATATGTAATAATTATAACAGTACTATTAAAATTAAAAAATCTTTAAAAACTAGTTAAAAAGGTAATACATACTGTCTGGGCTATTTGGAGCTAGCTAAACTTGTACAGTGTAAAGTGTACATTTTTCTAGGGTGCGATTGCCCAAGATTGACTAACTGTCAAATTATATCCTCAAACATTGCAAAGAATTATGTTGATTAAACTACATTACCCGGCAATAAATATTGCTTTCGGCAATAATCGCATTTCCGAATACAAACTATCTGTCTGTTTTTCTGTCCGTCCGAGGTTTTGCTTGAAGACTGTTGATCCTAGAGAGCTGTAATTTAGTGGAGATAATTATGTTTATGAATCACGCCGACAAAGTGGTAGAATAAAATATTGAAAAATATTTTTTTAGCGTAGCTCCCATACATTTAACGGTGGGATGAATTTTTTTTCATCGTCTATCCCATCGTGTGGGGTATCGTTGAATAGGTCCTTTAAAATAACTTCAGGGTTGCCGCGTCTATTTTTCGATTTAGGGATCCGTTTGCGAAATATTAAACATTAAAGTGCCAATTTTTGCTCCAGTAGGGCGTCCCCCTCCCCCCTTCTAAAAAATAAACTATTGGCTTGAAAAATGGAAAAATTCATGATAATAGTGCTTTTCATAAACTTTCAAGGAAATTCATAACGGTTAAGATAGATTAGTTATTTTTGAGTAATAGTCGTTCAAAAAGTCCTTAGACAGGTGCCACACGAGCAGTGTGTTACTACGGGTCGCGGCCACCATCGCCTACAAGCTTAATTTTATTTTTGCATATGCTACAGAATATCTACTATCTAGTACTTCATAGAAAAAAAAGTACTCCATTACATAAAAAGTTACTAAAGGTTTTTTTTGTGGCCGCGCAACAAAATATGATTTGCCGCGCGGCCACCGTCAGACTGAAGTAAATGCTAGATATTATTACATTTTATGAATAAGAAATAATTCTACGATACTAATAGTTCACCAAAACACCCGATTTTTCTCATGAATCATTGAAGAACCAGAATAATTCAGTAAATAGGTTTGACAGCACCTTAACACCTTAATATATCATTATAGCAAATTTTACTTCTAAAGAATTCATACTGTACAACAATTATATTGCATCAGGCGCTAGGGCTAGGGGTACGTATTATAATGCCGAATTTTAAATTACCTCATAAGACCTATGAACGGAAGGCCGAATATTAAAATGCCGACTGTTTATATGACCGAAAGTTTAATATACCGAAAGTTTTGGAACCCTACTTTATAATATCCGAATTAACTCTAAGTGAACTCTTATAATAATTACCTCAAAATATTTAAGGTAATTGTTATAAGAGTTCACAATGTCGTAGTTTAAAACAGTTAAAATTCCTACATTTAATATGAGAATAATGACGCTGTTTTTGCGTGCGTATACATACGAGTAATAGGACTATATTGGTTAAGTTGGGTTAACATTTAAAGCATTGACCACACATAGCACCAAGGCGAGCGAACGGAACAAGTGCAGCTAGTGCAGTGAGTGCAAAGTACAAACTTAGTTTAAGGGTTTTCAAACTTTCGGTATATTGAACTTTCGGTCATATAAACAGTCGGCATTTTAATATTCGGCGTTCCGATCATCGATCATAAAGGATTCTGCATTTTGAATTTTCGGGATTTTGAACTGTCGGTATTTAGAACTTACGATCATATAAACATTCGGCATTTAAATTTTTGGCCTTCCGTTCATAGATCTTATGAAATTCCATTTCATTCCATTCGTTAAATTAAAAAAACCCACGACGCTTAAAACGTTATTGAAAAAGGATAAAATAATTTAAAAAACCCTCGACTTAAAGATTTAAGTATTGTTAAATAAATGTTTTTTTTATCTTCTTAATAAAAGATTTATTATTTTAAATAAATAAAAAAGTTAAATTGGGAACCAAATTATCAATTTATGTTTTATTTGAATGAGTTTTATATTACAAAAAAGGTTAATCTTAAAGCCAGCCAGTCAGCGGTCGGGAAACGTGGGTATTTCGAAATGAGTTTTAAACCTACGGGGTTGAGCAATTACTAGTTTGGATAAGCCTATAATTAAAAAAAAATGTGGGCGCCATACCATAAGGTGGGTAATCCCTATAAAAAATTACAAAAATGTTTTCTTCCCTGTTGTGGTGAACGGAAGTCGTCGCCTCGGCACACCGTCTCGTTCACTTCTACTATCCAGGAAGGCAGGTCTTCCCCAGCTGCGTGTAGTCCGCAGGGTGTCGGTTTCAAGGACCAAATACAAACAAAAACCCCTGTAATGTACCAGCCCAATGGAATTTCTAATTGAGAATCAGAATATATCCCAGTGTGAAGTTATCGAGACGGGTTAATAAGGAAATAAATTATTATTTAAAAAGTCACTTGTGTGTGATTAAAAAAGGATTTAAATAAGTTGAAAATACTTTGTAATTAAACAAATAAATGATTTAGTTTGAATATTGGGGGACACACTCTGAAAAAGAGAACTACCCTCCCCTGAATAAAATTTATGAAATGTGCAAGTCATTACCTTAAAACGGGGTTTAAAGCAGCTCGCGGTGGCATAGGCGTCGTTACAGTCTGAATCACGCTGTGTCACTCGCAAAAGCTGTCGCGTTTGCGTAGAAATAATAACAAAAGCGCACACAAAAAATATTATTTTATTAAATGTTAATTGGGAGCGGGTTCGATTCCCGAATGATAGTTTGCTCCGTAGACCCGGACTTCCCTGAAGTATGAGGCCGAAGGTGGATGGCGGCCGTAGGTATGGGGCGAAGCAGCTGATGGGTGCAGTAGATAAGGCAGGCGGCCCAGGTTTCAGCCCGTATTCGAAAAGGGCCGCTTCTGTGTCCCAAACTATGTTCCCTGGGGAATAATATTCTAGCTTAAGCTTCTGTATCTGAGTTCCGTAGATTGCGACCACCATTTCAGCCAAGCCAAGCAAGCCGGGTTCGAATAATTAAGTAGAAGGTGTGGTGGCAAATTGGCAATGTAACGGTCGCAATCAGAACGGAGGGTAAGCATGGAAGAAAACAATAGGCAAGGTAGGTACGGCTATGCAAAGTATTACGCCGATTGCGAATAAATAACAATTTGGATATACATGATTATGTACGCGAACAGCGATTAATTTTATTTGGTATTAAAACTTTCATTTGACACTAATGAATATTATATTTAATTGCTCCTTGGAAGCAAGGGCCAAAAAACAAAAGTATAATATATATATCTGCATGAATAGGCAAAAAAAGGTTCTAAATTCAGTGACACTAAGTTTTGCATGAAAACTAAACTAATCAGCTAATTACTTAATAACTAAAGCGGTTAAAACAATAATTGTTCATCACTTAACCTATCGGGGAAAGATGCACTGCACTTTTTATATTAAAAAATATGTAAGTTTTATAATATTTGAATCACGTTAATTATTTTTGAGCAATAATTTAAAAAAATAATGAGGATCGTAAGTAAAAACTGCGGAGGCGAACTCGCGATCGTATGTGAATATGCTCATTTGTCGTCTGCGCGAGCAGCCCACGGGTCCGGTGCATGAACCGCTTGCAGTTTTAACTCCGCCCACAAGATCATACGATGTTTTTGAGACAAAGCGCACAAAGGATTGAATAGCATTTGTTTTAGGGTCCCGCGTGACAAATAACCGAACCATTATCAGTGACAACTTATGTTTATTATTGTGTTTTAGATTTAATTGAATTTTATAATTAGTTAAATCCTTAGTTTTATTTATTTAGGTTATTTTAGTTCTAAGTAGCATATTTATTTATAACTTGTTTATTATGTCAAATTTTAAGTTAGATTAGTATAAGTTTATTTTATTTTTTAAGTAAATGTAAATATGATACGTATAACGTTACAAAGCTGGTACCTATGAGCCAAGAAGGCAAACTTTATAACCTATCAAGTTTCGACCACAATAATTATGAAAACAACAATAATTACAGTTGCACTTTACACCAATTGCACTGTACTTACTGTAAGGAAAATTTGAGGGTGAAGCTCTTCAAGGAGAAAACCGTCAGCAAACAGCCTAGAAAATTAACGGGGCTGGCAGGCGATCCACCTCGGCACACAACCACACGAAACCTCTTATCACGACAAGCAGGCAACAAAAAGACCCTTCCCGGCTCCGCGCCGGTATTTATTACGCGGCGATGGAAACCTCTGGAACCATTGCGTAGTTCCTGTTTCAACTCATCAGCCTTTAACTACCCTTTTTAAAAAAATTAAAAATTTAACTTCCTGATCACAAAACATTTGACAGAGACTTTACTTTTTAGATTCGAAGACGAGTCGAACGTTTAGCGTATTATAAATCCAATTGCTATGGGACGATCAAATAACTAATCAAAAATGACAACATTGAACTCTCAGAATGACAGTTGTTAATAAAAATATGAGTTAGTTGCCTATGCGCAACTTTCACAAGATAAAAATACAAAATATCACTTAGGTTATGTTTGTGTTATGTTTTAGTTTTATTTCTAAACTTTATCAAAATAAAACAATAGAGTAAACTAAGTTAATTAATGAATGTAACAAGGGATGCTAGTGTAAAATGTGCTGCAAATTGATTAGTTAATAGGTAAATAAGTTTCCATGAGTGGTTCTAAAATAACTACGTAACAGTACCCCTCCTGCCAGAAGAATTTTACGTGAGTAAAATTCGAGCTGGCCCTCCAGCTCACAAACAAAAAACGAAACCACGAAGAAAACAAAAAAAAAACAAAAACGCCACAAGGCACAACAACTCATCCAACGATACAAGGGAAACAATAGTCCTAAAGCAGACTAAGTTCCAAAATAATAAAATAAAAAAACATGTTGGGTGGTCAACGGCGGCGGTGTGGCGAGCAGAAATTAACGCGGGCCACACGTCCGTCGATAACCGGGGCCGTAACAAACTAATCCACTAGTGGGATTGGATTCAATGGGTAATCTTTAAAAATGTTAGGAGCTAAACTAAAAATTCTCCAAAAGTCTACGCCAAATAGAATTGGGGTGGGAACATCCGGGACCACATAAAATTTAATAGCTCTAGTGACCTGGCCCTAAAGTTACGTCCAAAAACACATGACCGCAGACGGGAGCTAACGAGTTGTTAGCCGTGGCAATGTTCTCAATGTCACTGTCACGGTGTAACGTCGCTCCAGCCGCAACAAAATGTTGACCAGTATCCAAGCCTAAAATAGAAATACTGGAGCCCGAATCAGGTAAACCGTTCAATTTATCGTTAATAATACTAACGGTTAAATGAGGATGCTCATCTTTACAAGTTGTGTTCCGAAGGGCAGCAACTTTAACGCAATTTTGCTTTTGGTCAACATATTTTGGGCGGTTAGGGGCCATTTGTTTTTGTGGTGGTGTTTTATAATGAGTGGTAGTCACAGTGTGGCCAGAATTCACATTGGTTTTGGTGCAACTTGGACACTTAGGCCTAGTCACCCCTTTTTTTCCACAAGCGTAGCAAACTACTACAATCAGAAAGCCAATGGCCTGAATGTCGACAGCGGACACAAAAAGAAGACTGGGATACATCTTTGACCTCATTAACTTTAGGCTGATTATTGGGCGCAACATATGCTAAGTCCTTAGCAAGTGTAGACTCGATAGCTTTTGGAGGTTCCCTAAAGTCAGCAGCATAGCGAAACTCTGCTCTGATAGCCTACACTTGGTTTTAAGCTCAGCGATTGTGTTTCTCTTTAATAATTATGAGTTCAGAAGCAAGATCCCGAGTGGTGTCTGCTACATCATCAGCAGAAACCTCCCTGGCTAACCGACGCATCTGAACTCGGAGAGCCACTACTGTGTTTTCAGGCTTCTCGTCACGGATTTCGACTTCATAAATAAGCTCATCCTTATGTAGTTAATTATAATTGATTGGTCGCTCCATATTTAAAATTAAAAAAAAAACTGTCAGGCTGGCTTTACAAATTGAAAACGTGTATATTAAATAGTTATAAGTACACTCCGTAAAAAAAATAGTATTCTGACCGTTTTAAAACAAAATACAATTGTAACAATTAATCAAAATAAGTGGTTGCTAATAAGCACTGTATGGCAAAAAATTGACAAAAATAAATTGTTCAAATTTACAAAATGTGAAGAAAAAAAAAATTGAGGCTAACCAGAGTAAAAAGAAAAGAAAAGAAGAAAAAAAAAAGTGCACCAGATGTTGGGGCAAAAGAAAGTCCCTTAGTCGGCTCTTACAACACCCAAGGAAGAACTGGGGTGGTCCTATTCTGGCCCGAGACCACACAGGCTCTTAGGCTTCAAACTCAGGTTGCAGACAACCTTTTTCAAAATAAAAAGGCCCCACGTTGGGCGCCACTGGTAAATAAAAGTTTTTTTTCTTCATAATAAAATATTTATTATTTTAAATAAATAAAAAAGTTACGTTGGGATAAGATAAAGATAAGATAAGATAAAAATTCTTTATTTGCATAAAACATGGTAAATCAATCTGTTCAGGCACACATGCATGTGTATTTATTTAAGTGGTGGAGCGGATATGGTAACACCTGCCGCAAATTTGGCTTCCGCCAAATTTGGACTTTCGCGCGCAAAATGCGCGGGAATCTACGAGACGCGCCCCGACAGCGCCGCGTCTACTGCAGACGGTTTTCCACGGAAGGTCGCTCTCTCGAACACCGGCCGGCGGAATGGGCATTTTTTACCTCGGCTCTTAAATATTATGTGAAATAAGTAAGTTTCTATCCGGATAGACTATAAAAACAATTGTGTGCTGTGTCAACTCTGTTGTGGACATTGGATTTCTGCAGTGTCTGTGTTGCAAATTAACTTCGGGACCGCTAATCAAGCCCTCATCAAGCCATAACGCGGCAAGCATCTTCTCACAGCACAGGTAGCTACTCGTATCTGCTACCCATAATAATTCACTGTGTGTTGTGCCTGAGATTAGGGTTAAAGTCTAGCTATCGAAGGAAGTTTTAACACAATCAGTTATTCAAAATCTTGTTAGTACAGCACATGCATGTGTAGTCAATTTTAAAGACATGCAAATGTAAATACATATTGGACATTGTACAATTAAACAACTCACTCAGGTATTTTAAGAACACCTAGTGCTTTTTATCAAAGAATTCTTTTAGGTTGTAAAAGCACTCTATTATGAGCCATTCATGTAAGGCGGACTTAAACTTATTCAACTGTAACATTTTATATTTGTTTGGTATCTTATTATATATCGTGACACACATAGTTAAACAGCTTTTATTATATTGTTTTGTCTTAGGAGTATCGTGTAATACTAGCCTATTAGGATTTCCGCTATTTCTTGGGTAGATATGAAATGCTTGTTTGAACAAGTGACTATTTTTATGCACAAATACACAAATTTCAAATATGTAAAGAGACGTTAAAGTAAGTATACCAAGCTTATTAAACCAAGGTCGACATGTAGTGCGTGGAGGAAAACCACATATCGCTCTTTAGCATTTTGCAATAAATGCTCGATTGATTCTTGTGCCATTGGCCCACATAATTAGCCCATAGCGCAGTATGGATCCTATATAGGCGTGATAAGTAGCCATGGCAGTTTTAATGTTCGTCACAGTTCTGACTTGTTTTAAAGCATATACAAATCTATTGATTCTACTAAATATATTCTCTGTGTGTTTTCCAGTCAATTTTTTTGCCCAAAAATGTAATTTCATTTACTTCGTCAATTTTATTATTATTGTAATTAATGTCAATTTTATTAATGCCTTTTTTCTTGTGGTCATTAAAGTGTATGAAGTTAGAGTTAATAAGGTTTATTTTTAAATTGTTTATTTCAAGCCATTGAACTAATTATTTATGTAATTTTCGTGGTCAGAAATTGTATTATTGGTTTTATTTGATGTCATTACAATAGAAATATCGTCAGCAAACATAATACACTTATGATCCGTTACATGGGTGATGTCATTTATGTATATAAGAAACAGAATTGGGCCCAACACGCTTCCCTGTGGTACACCATATCTGTTATGTTTGTATTCAGAAAAGTAAGACAAAACTTCGTTATTGCTATCTAATTTATTTATTACGACACACTGTTGTCTGCCACACAGATAACATTTAATCCATTCTAAGGCTGGACCTCTAATTCCGACCTTTTCTAATTTTTGTAGCAATAGTGGATGTGATACATGGTCGAACGCTTTAGACAGATCAACAAATAAAGCAGTTGTCAAGTTTTTGCTGTTCATTTTTTTTGTAAACCACACTGATCATGATCAATTATATCAAACTTATCAAAAAAGTTAGTTAATCTTTTGAGCATACATCTTTCAAAAATTTTAGAGAGTATAGGTATCAGAGCAATAGGTCGATAACTGGTAATATCATCTATATTGCCTTTCTTATACAGTGGTTTTATAATTGACCGTTTGAGGACATCAGGAAAAGTTCCAGACGAAAAAGAGGCATTTATTAGATGTGTTAGAATAGGAAGAATTTCATTTTTTACTTCCATTTCTAAAAAGGATTTTAAAAATTAGGAGTGTGAAATTTGCTTATTAATTGAGGCTCTTTTTGGATTGTCAGTTCCTGATTTATTTGTCAAATTGATATAGTAGTCATTGAATGCAGCGGCTATGTCCGAGGATCGCTTAAAACTGTTTTCTCGAATTTTAGTGTCTCTATTTCATGTCTGGTGTTTACGTTGTTCGGTTCATTTTTTACTACTTTCCAGGAAGCTTTACATTTATTTTTACTATTGCATATTATTTTTATATTTGTAAGCTTTTTTGAGTTGAAAATACATTTTTTTAATATCTCCGAGTATGTATAATTTGATTTATTTGTTTCTGTTTTGTTTTTATAATAGTCGTGACGCAGCTTACGTTTATTTCTACAACCCAGTCTAAGGCCTTTTGTAATCCAATTTTGTTTTCTTTGATGAGTTAATGTTAATTTTAATAATTAGAAAACAAAGTTTGTAAAAAAGACATGACAATTCATGGAAATTCTTAAAGCTTTTGTTAAAATAATTTTCTGCATAGATATCAGACCAAGATAAATCTTTTATATAATTTTTGAATTTCATAATTCATGACTGTAGTCTCGATTATAAATATAGCAATTCAATGGTTGCACATTTTTGCATTTAAGGGGAACATTAAGCAGTTGGGCTGTTTCGTGGTCGGAGAGATGTAGTGGCAAAACCCGCGCCGTTGCATGTTTGATGTTACTTAGTATTTGATCGATACATGATAGCTTTCTAGTAGGTTCATTAGAGCTTTATACAAATTATATTCATTAAAGTAGCGGCTACAGTTAACCGGAATAATATAAACTGATGTTTTACTAGCTAATAGGTTAACAACAATACACTTTAGTTAAATATGATTTCGACACATCTATATCTTCAAGAACTACATAGACACGTAGGGAAGTGCTATGAAAACAGATAAGTACTCTATTGTTTATATGAACGACTTCGCGATAGATCAACTCTACTTGTACGTTAATTATCTCTCGTTACATACTTAAATCTTTAAGTCGAGGGTTTTTTAAATTATTTTATCCTTTTTCAATAACGTTTTAAGCGTCGTGGGTTTTTTTCAAAATTTTTAATTTTGCTTTTTTTCAAACTTTTTAGAGAGCATAGGTGTTATAGTACAGTGCCAGTTTTAGCACTACCAGCACCCTGAGCGAGATTTCTACGGCGCCATTCTCTGCCATTCAAAACAAGGAAAGGGATAAAATGAAATACCTATAGTCCATGTACTTCGACTAATAGGACGTAGGAAACCAAAGGATATTCGGGGCATTCATCAACTTATTAAGAATCGGAGAATATGAATGAAAAACTTCAATAATTAACAAATGTACCCACTATAATAAGATTCCAATGGTGTACCAGAACCAGCGCGAGCGAAGTGAGCGCGCATTTTTTTGCGTTTTTAATCTTATTAAGCTATGTATTTCACTAAAATTTAACAAGTGTAATGAAATACTATTTTGATGTAACCGGTAAAACTGCGAGCGCGCTTAAGTATTAAGTTATTATGCATTTTTATACAAGAGGGCGCGGCCACGGCGTCGGCATTGGTAAATTCGACTGCAGCAGCGGCATTCAGAATGTATGTAAGCCGTGCAATGCTATTGCACTTTTATACATTTATACCTTGTGACGAAGAACCCTTTCGGCTAGCTCAGGCCTGAGTTCCTCGTCAACATGTGTACTGACCCCAACTCGCGATGCGTGCGGCAAGAGGATGTGTACTTATTTTTAGGATCCTAACAGGGAATTAACCAAGGAAACCAACGGGACGTTTGCACTCTCTATATTGAAAGACACACAATTGTTCCTTAAAACTAATTCACTTCTTAATCTACCTAGGCCTGTGACTGCTGTCTTACTCTTAACTTATCCTACACGGACGGACGAGGCAGGGCGACGGGGATCGGCGCGGTCCCCACGGACGGTATCGCGGATTACGGTCGGCGCGTAGCGAGGCGGGTATTTGTTAATAATCTACTTTTGTCTACGGGTAAGGAAGGCTGGCATGCGGAGTCGTGTGCGAACTCGCCGCAAGAGCGTCCGGGCCGGGGATGGGTTCACCGCAGGAGCGCGGTCAAGGTCTGGGAGTAAAGGTTCGAGTCACGCGAGCTCGCCGCTAGGCCTACGAACCTTTGGATCAGGATGGGGTCGGGTACTTAACTAATGTTAGTAAGGAACAGGGGACAGCAAATCGTCAGAGTTCCGATGCTCCGAGGCAATGTGAACGGTGGACGTGCGCGCGCGCGAAGACGTCTTGCCACGGCTGCGGAACTCGGACGAGTGCCCTGGAGCTCCTTCCCACTGCGCCTTATAAAGCGTTGTCGCGGGCGCGGTGCGGGCGCGGGCGCCGCGGTACGGTGCGTCACTAACTGCGTAGGCATGGGCGACGGGCGTAGGGCTGTCGAGTCGATAGTGTGGTTCGCGTACTAGGGGTGTCGCGCCGCCAGACCCTCGTCACAACCTCTACCTTTGCCAGGGATAACAAGCAAGCCCTTTTGACAGGGATGACGCGTAATTAATATTTATTTTCAAAAAGTTTGGGAAACTGGTGAAACATTTTTAACGTGAGTTCTTATTCCTATGGTCTAAGGTTCTTTGGTGAGAAGCAAGTAAATGTGCCTGGCTGTTTCTCCCCTGTCCACCCTTTGGACGACGGCCCAAGCCGAGGTCCGAGCCTACAGAGGCGCCCTTGAGGCCCGAGTCCGGTTCACCCCCAGATCGGGCCCGCCAAAAAGGAGCCCGACGGCGGTCCGGCCTGCCTACGCAGTCCCGGCCGCGTCGGCGCCACCACTGGCGGGTTCGCCGCTTGGTAGGGTGCCAAACGCACTCCACACTGGCCCGATCGCGCCCGCTAGTATGGGGCCCGACACTACACACCTGACACACCGAGTCGCGGAGACCGCGAGTGGGGTGGACCTAGGCTGAGCGCCTTCAGCGCTCGCCATCTCTGCCCGGTTGAAGCTGACGAGGCCTTTTCATTGGGATGTCAGCGACAGGTCAGTCCGAAAAAAAAACATGTAAGTATGTTTACGCCGTCGTCTGTAGATTTAATTCCATTCCATTCCATTCACATTCCATTCCATTCCGAAAAATTGCGAATGCTACAAAGTTTCTTCTTATACTGCCGTTCACTTAAAGTAATCAACATTTTGTAAGAGAGAAAAATCGCACCCTTCGTGGAAGAAGTACGCAACTAAAAAGTGACAACTTTTCAGGAGCGTAAAAAAACTGTTTTTTAAATTTATAACCAATATTAGAAATATGTAGTTTACATCAAATGATAGCTAAAAGTACCTGTGAGGACCCTACGTGTTTATAATATATTAAATTTACTCAATGTGTTTTGAGAAAAACCTAAAAAGGAGCGATGCGTAGTTATTCCACGAAACATTTTAAACACTTGATGGAGTAATTATGAATATTTCATTGTTGCCATGTAAAGAAAGTCCTGTTGTTTGGTATTATTAAGAATTAAACGAACTTACCTTGTGAAGTTCGATTCTAATTATACGAGTACCACGAACGAAGATGATTACAAGTTTACATGCAGCAGTACGTAGTATGGTGCCGTCCTTATCACACTTTTTGAAGCAACTAAAAGAAAAAACTATTTCTGTCTCACTCCCTCCCACTCCACCCGGTCTACGGTAGCACTAGACGCCATTAATTTTAGAGTTAACTGAAATCAAATTTTTTGAAATTATTTAGAGGGGTTAGGTAAATGAGCCTGGGTTGGGTGGGAGTAGGTAATCATCTTCGTTCGTGGTACTCGTATAATTAGAATCGAACTTCACAAGGTAAGTTCGTTTAATTCTTAATTATACTTCGTACCCCTTCCGAAGATGATTACAAGTTTACATGCAGATGTTTAGAGTTTTAAACAAATTTGATGAGACCAATATGCATTTAAAAATAGAAAGAAAAAAAAAAAATTACAACTTAGGCTGAATACTTATAATATTATCTCATTTCCTCAATGGAAATAACAACAGACAGTATAAAGTATTTTCCATAAAAGTTGGTAACAAAAAAAAATTTATAATAATAATAAAATTAATTAAAGATTATATATTAAACAAAGAGTTCGCAAAATCATTACTGGTAGCAGTTGCTACGTTTACATCTCGGTTGTAATACTTAAGGAACACATTGGATGTGTCGCTCCAGCCTGCGGCCCTACGAACCACCTGCAGGCTGACTCCAGCGCGGCGCGCGGCCGACGTGGCGGCGTGCCGCGTGCTGTGAGCGCCAAATACATTTGTGTCTATACCACTTTTATGCAGGGTAGTCTTAACCCAGTGCGAAAGAGTTTGCGGCCCTACATTATTATGAGGTTTTCTGAAGCTAATAAATAAATTTCCTGATGTAGTATTATTTCGAATATTTAAAGTTTTATTTATGTATGATTGTAACGATAAGGCCGGACAGATTTTTGGATTTTCTAGAATAAAGGGAAGCCTTATTAGTGGTTGATAGGCTCCAGGCCGGGAAGTTTTTATTAAATCAACAATTTTTATTATGATATAATCGCTTTCGACAACAATGTTTTCAATTTTGATCAGACTTAATGTTTGCATTCGCTGAGCGGATGCAATGGCAAGTAAAGTTATGGTTTTTAGAGACAAATCACGAAGGTTAATGTTTTCATAGGGATAGAACCGACTTAAATAATTAAGCACGATGATTGGGTCCCATGTAATGTCGTACTTAGGCGCAGGTGGTTTTAATTTAAAAACACCCTTTAAGAGTCTAGTAATCATGACATGGGAAGTAACTGTTGGATCTAGTAGGAGTGACAAAGCTGATTTGATGGTATTTAGTGTACTATATTATTATTTATTTATTAAATCAGACAACATAGATCCAAATGGGTTAGTTTTACATAAAATCTTACAAACTATGTTAGTACCTTATAATTAGTTTGGACAGAGTATTTTGGCTCATATGCCACATTATGGGGCAAACATGTTGTCTACCAGCAATGACCTTCAGGATACCGTTAGCGCTACTCCGCACCCTGGACATCAGCGATGCGTGTTTCTTTCGCACTATAGCCGCGAAACAATCTGTACGTGCATCCGAGAACATAGCAGACGCGCTACAGTAACGAGGTAGCCCCAACAATATCCTAAAAGCATTGTTATACTGGACTCGCAGGGCGTTGTACGATTTCAGAGTGTATTTGACCCACAGACTGGCAGAGTAGAGAGATGTGCAGTATGCTTTGAAAAGAGTAAGTTTAACTGCACTTGTACTCTTAGAAAATCTCCGAGCCAGCATATTTGCTCTTATCGACAACGCCCTGCGCTCCCTCTCCAGGTCTATATCGTCCTTTTGGTCATCGCTTACCCAGTGTCCGAGGTACTTAAATTTGTATACCCTCACCAGGGCCGCCCTATTCAAAGTTATAGGAGGAATATAAAAGGGACACTTAGTACCAGCCTTAAAGACCATGTACTGACTCTTCTTTACATTATAAATGAGCCCGTGTGATGAAGCATAGGACTCGCAGGTCTTAAGAAGCTCTCGGAGCGCACCGACAGAGGGAGCCAGCAGCACCATGTCGTCAGCGTAGCTGATGTTGTTGATGCAAACACCATCAACGTAACATCCGACCGGCAAACCGCTGAGTCGCTCAACAAGCCCATTTACGTACAGGCTGAAAATCATGGGCGAGCTCAACCCACCCTGCCTCACCCCACACTCCAGCCTGCACGGCTCCGAAAGCTCCCCCGCCCATCTCACGCGGTTCACTTGGTTCAGATACCAATACCTGAAAAGGTGAACCAACTCCGGTGGTACACCCGTTTCCGTCATTTTACACCACAGTAAGTCATATGATACGAGATCGAACGCTTTAGACAGGTCCAAAAAACAAGCATACACAGGCGTTTGTCTGTCCGTGTAGTACCCGACAGTATGCTTCAAACTAAGAATAGCGGTCTCGGTTGACAACCCAGGCCGGAACCCGAACTGAGCATCGTTCAGCTTTATATGCTTGATTAAAATTGAGTTGAGCACACTGTCAAGCACCTTTGCAACGATTGTGGCTAGTGAGATTGGTCTGTAGTTAGACCTGTCCGAAACGTCCCCCGTCTTGCTTTTAACAATAGGCACCACCAGAGTCTCCATCATTCCAGGCGGAAGGTACAGATGGCTTATACAGAGACTAAAAAACATCGCAAGCACACGAGGTAGATGCAAGCCAGCATGCCGAAGATGCTCAATGCTGAGTCCATCACTGCCAGGAGATTTACCTCTCACCATTTTATTTATTGCTGCTCTGACATCTTTAGCTGTAATTAAGGTTGATATGACCAGATCGTGAGTCCCAGCATCCAGTAAGCGGCTAGGAGGCCCCAATGGTGACTTTACAGCAAAATAATCTTTAAACAGAGTCGCAATGTCCTTGGGTCTAGAAACTCCATCGACGCTCACAGGAACACCAGGTCTGACGTTCATTTTATTTGTGGACTTCCAAAAACTTGGAAAATCTTTATTTTGGTGATGTTTGGCCATCCGATCCATTTTTATTTGTTCTTGATGGTTTTGACACCACTTCAACTTAGATTTGAATATTTTCCGACTTTGTAGCATGCTATTAAAAATATCCCCTCCCCTCGGTTTTCCACAAAACACCCATAAACTAAACATCTGCCTGGCATTCCTGTGAGCGTCGGCTACATGCCTATAGCTAGCACCGGACTCAAAATTTTCTGTTAAGAATTGAATCACCTGCGACACGTTAGCTTCGCAATAATTGTAATGATTACTTTGACAGAAATCCCACCATTTTCTTAATGATGAATTATATTGATTTAAAGTATTTTCGGCAAAAGATGCCATTAGTAAATTTAATGAAGCTGATGGAGCCCCTCGCTTCATGAGCGTCTGCCGGATAATTTCGACGCCACCAGGGAAAGGTCTGCATGGAGAGGATGAACTTGCCTGAAAGGAGAATGGAGTAATGACTTGCTGGGCTGAAATATGATCTCTCGTGAAACCACCATTTTTTGGTACATTGGGTACCACGGCTGGGATGGCCAGTATGGTACGACGACAATGCCTATCGCTTTATCAGATTTAATTTTTTGGAGAACCTTTGTAACTAAACAAAATGGGGGAAACGCATAAAAATCTAAATTTTCCCAGCTAAAAGTGAATGAATCAACTATTTCGGACTCAGGGTCAAGTTTCCAAGACGCGTACCTTGCACATTTATGATTTTGTACACTAGCAAAGAGATCAAACTCCGGCTTGCCCAAGGATTTTACTATTTCATTAAACGCAAAGTCAGCCAGTTCCCATTCAGTATCAATTTTTAATTGCCTAGATGCTCGGTCAGCCTCGGTGTTATCAGCTGATTTAATATATGATGCAAAGATATATAAGTTACGATCTTCACACCACTGCCAAATTTCACGAGATAAATCATTGAGGTGTGTGAAGCGTACACCACCCATCCGGTTGATGTATGCTAAGGCTGTACTATTATCAATTCGAAGAAGGATGTTACAATTGCGTAAATGTGCTGCGAATGTCTTCAACGCATAAAAAGATGCTTTTAATTCTAAATAATTGATATGTTTTGCTAAGTCAGATGTATTCCAGTTACCCCCAGCTGTGTTACCATCACAGGCAGCACCCCATCCAGTACTGGAAGCGTCACTGAATATGACCTTATCGTATTTGTCTTGTCTAACTGGATGAAAACTTTTTTCGATGTTAGATACCCACCATTTAAAATCGTGATGCAAGTAACTGTCGATATACATTTTTTTATTATAATTTTCTGAAGTACCCAATGCCAAGTATTTCTCCCTTTCAAATAATTTCGTGTAAATCCACCCATAGCTAACCGCTGGGCAAGCTGAAGTTAATAGACCGATAAATTCTGAAAATTGTCTTATTGTGCATTTTTTTATCTTAAGAAAATGTTGTGCTTTTTCCTTAATACGCATTTTTTTTATCTTGTGGTAAAGATAAGGTCATATCACTCGTATCAAAAATAAATCCCAAAAATTTGCACGATCTACCGTGTGCAATTTGGCTTTTGCTCATATTTATTATAAATCCTAAAGATTCTAAAAGGGTTATGGTAGTGTTGACATTGTGAACGCATTGTTCAAAAGATGACCCAATACAGCAAAAGTCATCTAAATAATTTACAGACATGGGAGGGGGTGCGGGGCGCGGTACTGGAGACGGACGTGTTTCGTGACGCTCTGAGTGAAAAATAGATTTTATAAACAGAACTTTATTATTTTGCAATTAAAAGTGGTTAAAGTGTTAACTAACGCGCTAGGCATCGAGTTACATAATAAAATCTGCCTAAAGTGGTTAAATCAAACATTAAAACACAATAAACAGCTGTGATTTGTTGAGTGACTGTGTGACAATTATTGTGCATTGTGGGTACTCTGGACATTGACAACAACACCTGTTGAATTGGTTCACTGACCGGTTGGCCAAAACTTATAAACAGCTGTATTTTTCGCGTGGATCCCGTAGTGATACACTGGCGCAGTGCACGAAACGCTAAGTATTAGTACGAGCGAAAATCCCAAAGAGCGTGGTTCGAACCCAAGTGCAACAAAACTTTTTTTTTTTCTTTTTTGTTTGTTTTTATCTTTTTTCTGGTTTTTTTTATAACATTTGAATAATGTCTCCAAAAAACAAAAAGCATTGTAGTGGCTGCTTTAAAAAGCTGGATAGCATAAGGTTTTTGGTGTGTAGTGTGTGTCGGGACTGCTACGATCTGGACTGTGCTGGTGTGCCGGAGCAGCTCTTCAGCTCGTTGACGGGGGAGCACAGGGCGGCATGGAAGTGCAGCGCGTGCAAGTGTAAGGAGCCCAAGACCGACAACACGAACACGCCGGCCCGGGCTCAGTTCGACCACGTGACGCTGCAGCGCGGTGCTGACGCGGGGAGCCACTCGCTGCTCGACTGTTCCATGATGGATCTGGGCCGTGACGAACTCAATGACACGGTCGAAGTGTCGGAGACGCAGGTGCTGCTGCTAGAACTGCGACAGTTTAGGGAGGAAACGCGCGACGGGATGAGTGCGATGCGGGCCCAGCTTGACGCTCTCCGAAGCGACATGCTGGAGGTGACTGGAAGGGTGGAGCGCTGTGAAAGCCGAATCAGCGACCTCGATCGTTGCGTGAGCGGTTTGGAGAAGTGCTTCGCTAGCGTCGGGGCTGCCAATGCGGCGCGCATGGATGCCTTCGAGTCGAGAGTGGAGTCGTTGGAGAGGCGGCAGGCAGATTCTGGGGCGGAGGCGGGCTCGGGTCCGGTCGCGGAGCTGGAGCGAGTCGTTTCCCAGCTCAAACTCGAGCTGAGCGACCGCGATCAGGACGCGCTGCTGGCGGACCTGGAGATAGGCCACCTCCCAGAGGAGAAGGGCGAGAACCCGGTCCACAGTGTGGTCGTCCTCGCGAGCCGCATGGGGGTGACCCTGGACGAGCGGGACGTCGTGTTCGCGGAGCGCGTGGGCGCGCTGCCGGCGGAGGCGGGCGGGCGCGCGCGCCGCCTGGTGGTGCGGCTGGCGCGCCGCCGCCTGCGCGACGACCTGCTGGCCGCCGCGCGCGTGCGCCGCTCGCTGTCGGCCGCTGACGGCCAGCGCGTCTTCGTCAACGAGCGGCTGACCCGCTCGAACCGCCAGCTGTTCCATCGTGTGCGCGAGGAGTGCCGCAGGCTTCAGTGGCGCTACTCCTGGACGAGGCGCGGCCGTATATTCGCTCGCAAGGCTGATGGCGCTCAGGCATTCCAGATCCGCACGGACGAGGACTTTTTGAGAGTGTTTGGAACGGCAATCTGACTGTTTTTTGTCTGTAATAGGGATTTTATTTATATAATTTTTTCATGTAAAACATCCATAATCTGTGTACTTTGTGTCTTGTTGGGTCTGGGTCTAAACGTAAACAATTATTTTAATGTATTAGTATATAATATAAATGTCTCCAAAACTAAATTAACTTATAACCAAATATATGAACATACTACAATCGCAACCACAAGTAATTGTATACAGAAACATAATATCATTACTACACACTATAAGGAGCGCAATGCCTCAGTGAACTTGTTTTTGAATTTGGAAATACTTAATTTCAGGCCTAGGATCTAAAAACTTATTGGTTGGTCTGTTTAATGCTGGTTCGCTTTGCACAAAACATGAGGAGTTCATTGCAGCTGTAGAAAGCTCGGTGCCAGATATCCTGGCCATAAACGAAACCTGGTTGCGGGCGGGGGAGGAAGGTGGGGCCCCTAAGTTGGCTGGCTATCGGCTGATGCATACCCCCAGACCTCTCTGCACTGGTAGGAGACGGGGTGGCGGAGTGGGATTCTACCTTCGCAGGGGACTCAATGTGAAACTTTGTCAGCATCCTGAAACTACGGCCCCGGTGGAGCAGATGTGGATCACTCTACGGCTGCATAACCAAGTTATAGTCATTGGCACAGCTTACAGACCACATTGGCTCGAAGTGGATTCTTTTCTTGATAGCATCAGCCACTCTGTGGCATCTGTTAGTAATGCTGATGGCATCATTCTGGTAGGTGATTTTAACATAAATTTATTGGAGACTGGCAGTGGTCAGAGTAAGGCATTCATGCAGTTCACACACAGCCTAAATTTGACACAGATCGTCACAGAGCCAACGCACTTTACCGACCACAGTAGCACTCTAATTGATGTTATCTGCACTGACATCAAATTATTAACAATTACAGTTAAACACACACCCGATCTGGGGGCCCACGCCATGCTACTTGCGGAATTGAAAATAAAAAAAGAAAGGCCCACTCCTTTCTGGGTGACTTACAGGCCAATAAAAAACATCTTAGCCGACCAATTTAATTCAGACCTGGAGGCCATAAACTGGGAGAATCTTAGGGAGAGCAATGATGTGGATCACTTGGTTGGATCGCTTACCAATTGTATTAGGGGCTAATGGATCTACATGCCCCAATAACAACAAAAAGGTTCAAACACCCCCCACACCCCTGGATTACAGACACCATAAGAATGATGATAAATATTCGGGACAGTTATCACAAGCAGTATAGGCAACAGAAGTCTACAGCTCTCAAAATGAATTATAAAAATATGAAGAATATTGTAATAGACGCCATAGAAAGGGAAAAAAAAAGTTTTTTCAGTAAAAATATAAATGCAAACCTTAACAACTCTAAAAAACTTTGGAACAACCTTAAAAACACAGTCTTACCTAACAAAAAAGCTTTAACTGACTTGCCACCATTGATCAACAACCCAGATATTCTAAATGCCCACTTTCTAAGCGTCCCAGGGGAGAACAAAGTTTCAATTTCACACCTTACTTTTTTTGAGCATCATCGTTATAACAACTCTGTCTCTTTCTCCTTCCAACCTGTGACTGAGCATACCATACTCAAGACTATCCAAGGACTAAGATCGAACGCTCAGGGGAACGATGGGCTTTCACTAGATATGCTACTTCTGACTCTTCCCCATTCGCTGGATGTCATCACCAGAATAGTCAATTTTTCTTTACAGCAGGGTGTCTTTCCGAGAGATTGGAAAGTGGCAGTGGTTAGGCCACTTCCTAAGACCAGTCAACCTTCGGCTGTTCAGGACTTGCGGCCGATCAGCCTCTTGCCAACACTTTCAAAGGTTCTAAGGAGAATAGTGTGTAATCAATTAACACAATACCTTGAAATTAATGACATCTTGCCCCACCGGCAGTCGGGTTTTCGGAAGGGATATGGGACGGCAACTGCACTCGCGGATGTGGTCGACAGTTTACTGGATGCCCAAGATCAGGGCAAGTTATCGCTGCTGTTACTGCTCGACTTCTCGCGGGCTTTTGACTCTATTAACATCCCTTTGCTGCTCTCCAAGCTGAGCTACTATGGACTCGATTCTGGTGCGGTGAAATGGTTTCATAGCTATCTGACTTCTAGGCAGCAGTATGTGGAGTTGAGGTTGAGTGATGGCTCTGTGACAAAATCTCAGGCTCGTGAATTATCTCGTGGAGTCCCTCAAGGATCCATTCTGGGACCTATCTTGTACATACTCTACAGCGCTGACATAGTAAACAGTGTTACGCACTGCCAATATCAGATGTACGCTGATGATCTTCAGCTGTATTTATCCTTCTCCCCGTCTGAACTTCCTATTGCTCTGCACAGAGTGAATAAGGATCTGCAAAATCTTGCTGACTGGTGCTCCTCAAACTGTCTTGTCCTCAATCCAAATAAATCCAAATTTATGATAACCGGAACACCGAAAAACATCTCTAAGTTGGGTAATGCTGCATTACAAATCATGATAAATGGAAATCTAATTGAAAGGGTAGAGAAAGCCCGCAACCTAGGTCTGGTTTTTGATAGCCATCTTAAATTTGAAGGACAGATCATGGATTGTGCTAGAAACTGTTTTTATAGATTAAAGCTTTTATATAAAATTAGACCATATTTATGTAAAAAACTTAGAATAATTCTATGCGAGTCTATAGTTCTATCTAAGTTAAACTACTGCGATACAGTCTATGGGCCATGTCTGCTGAAGAGATCTGCTAAGCTTCTCCAGAGAGTCCAAAATGCCTGCGCCCGGTTTTGTTTCAATATACCGCCCAGGTCACATGTCTCTCCTTTCCTCAATGACGCAAATCTGATGAAGATGGAGGCCCGTAGAAAGATGCATTTGGCCTCTATGCTGTTTGGAATCTTGGCCACAAAAAAACCAAGATATCTCTTCAACAAACTTGAGTGGGTGGGTGACTATGGGAGGTACCCTAAAAGAGAGTGTACTCACACCTTTATTACTCCAAGGCACCGGACTGTGGCCTTCAGAGGCTCTTTTAAGTTTGCTGCCACACGATGTTGGAACGATCTGCCTCCACCTATGCGCGCCCTAAAAGTAAAAAGTACATTCAAATCACATCTCAAAAAATATCTTTTAACACTGCAGAAGAATGAGCAAACTAATAAAACCTAATTATTTATTTTTGCAGATAGGCTTTTCAACTAAGCATTTCAAAGTGCAAGGGTGGACTTATGTGTAATCAACTAGTAATGATATATTATTTTTACAAATCTCTTAATCTTAATATTAAATTATTTTATTGTAGTACTTTTATAATTTTTTATTGCAAACATCAACTGTAATTAAACTCTTTTCTGTCAAATATCTTTCTTTATGCAAGCTTATATTGAGGTATGCGCGTCGTGCGGTTGTGGCTCTTCGTTCCGGTCAGTGGCGGGACCAACTATATTCTCTGCCGAGACAGGGATATATGGGGCAGTCGTAGTACCGTGCCACCATGCTCGCACGCGCCCTGAGGGTGGGATGAGGTTAGCTTCGCATAGCTGATATTGTGTTTACTTTTATTTATACAACGAAATAAATTTGTTTAGGCTTACCGCTGGTTTCTACCGGCCAGGTGGCTGGTATGGTGTATTGTAATCTGCACCGAATGGGTGGTATGCACCTTTGGAAGGGACCACTGTATTTCAATATTTATGCACTGTGTAATATCTAGCTGGTTGTGTACGTAAAGTACTTAATGCCTGTCTTCGTTCTACTAACCACAAAGTACTTTCTATTGATTAAGTAAAACATAATGTTCTGATCTTCTAAGTTCCGCACGGTCAAGCACATGCCGGAAATTGTTGGCATTTTTACTGATTACCCACTTTACCAACAAATTAATTGTGTGTACGGTCGGACAAATTAAGTATCACCTACCATGAGTAATGCGAGGTACGCACCACTGATCAAATAAACTACGGTACGAACTAGTACGGTAACATATGTCATTTAGAGCGTGTTCCGAATTGAGCGAAACCGTTTTAATTATTTATTATTTTGGCTCAAAAATAGTGATGCTTCTTTTGTCTGGCAAAGGTGAGGCTTTGTTTATGTCATCTTGTATTAATGTCTTTTTCTGTCTGTTATTATTTTGTCTAATGTTATTGTTTGTCATGATCTTTTTTTTTATTTTTTTTTTTCTTCTCTCTCGTGCCGTGCTTCGTACCTCTGGCTCGGTCTAGGCTCTGCCGGAATCCGTAAGCATCCGCAAGAGTCCGTTCAACAACAACCTTTTTTCTTAGCGATGGATTGATTCCGCGCTAACCAAGTCGGGTTTCCGGTCGGGTATGGTCCGAGCCTACCGTCAGGGTCCCTGCTGAAAACCAGCGTCGTGATACGTCCCTGACTGTCACGACAAATGCTGAGCGGGGGCCTTTTTGACACATACTGCTTTTTATTATCCTGTAAATGTTTTTTTTTTTCCTTTTGTATTCTGTGTGTCAAATAAATCTTTTTCTATTCTATTCTATTCTATTCTATACATATGACCAGCAGAGCGAAGTTTATATAGTATTGGTTTAAGTAATTTCGTAAAAACGAACGGTGCAGAACATAAACCAAACGGGAGGACGTTAAATTCAAAAATATTTGAACGCCATTGGAATCTTAACTTTTTACGATCCTCAATATCAATATTCACCAAAAAATAAGCATCCTGTACATCTATTGTAGCCATATAGTCATTGTGTTCTATGAGTTTCAAAACCGTACGGTAATCCTCCATTTTGAAATGCTGGACGTCTATGAACTTATTCAAACCTTTTAGGTTTAATATGAACCTATGGTTACCATTCGGTTTTGGAACTGTAAAAATAGGTGAAATGTATTGTCCTTCACATGAAATACAGGCTGAGATAAATTTAGACTCTAATAAATCCGAAACACAGTTGTCTATGATGTTTGCTTCTGTATCAGAACAACACCTATTCTGGGGTATTTCATGTTGTACAGGATTATCTTTAAATGGAATTTTATAGCCATTGATCCATGATAAAATAATAGGGTCATTTGTAATACCAGCCCATTGCTGATAAAAATATTTTAATCTACCAGCAACAGGAATAAGTACCTGTGGATCCGGAGTCAATTCCTCCTCCCCCGATGACGTTGCGTGTTCCTCGAGCTGTAATTGCGACGGTCGCGCGCTGGAGCCGCTGGAGCCGCTGGCCTCCTGGGTGGTAAGGGATTCGCTCGCGGCTCGGCGGTTGGTGCTTGCGGCGCCCCCCTCGCGTTTAAAGTCCCACGACGAACTACAGATATTTGTCCGCTGATGGCCGGTTTAGGCTTTGTTCGATTATCTGTGGTTGTCGGCCGAAGTTCCATTCCGGACTTTGAAATTGCCTTCGAAGATTTCAAATGTTCCGCAAGGTCAGACCCGAATAGAAAGTCATCTATCTTTGTATTTTTAATAGTGTCTCTTGTTTCCTTGTTCAATGTATTAATAATAGCGTATCGCCTCGATTGAGATTCTTTATAGTGATAGTCACACAGTAGACGACCAGCGTCACTTAGTAATTTAATTATTTCCTGTGAGGTATCATCTTTACTTTTTAGTAAGGTCAAATTCAGGGCTTTACCCAAGGCTGACAATGAGCTGGCCAATTGGTTTTGCTTTGTTTGTGAATAAGAATCTTTCTTGTTATTTATTTCTGTTAAAGCTGCTTTTATTTCTAAATTAAGCTTAGGAGCTTTCATATTCGGGCAATTTTCTGGAGGTAGATATGTTTTTAGTAACTCTGATCTGTTTTCTTTGGATAAGCCATTTAATAAAATATGTTGCCACCTCGAAGCCACATCTTTGTGTAGGTTATCCCCAAAAGGCTTTTCTGTGGAAGTATCATCGCCTAACATGCTTAAGATGTCTTGATTTAATTCGGGACATTCCTCAACCGTTACAGAACATTCCGGTTGGGACTGGTTATCTGCTTGGTTTTCATCTGAAAAGATGTATTTAAATAAAAATCTATCCATAAAGGATGATAGCTAAATGGCATTGTTATAATGTAAAAATGTTACGTATCCATATAGGATACATAGTAACGCTCAAACGCGGTATACGCGGAGCTATAGGTAGGTAGTGCTCAACACGATATACGTGTAGCAAGTTAAAAACTCGACCCGGTTTACGGGGAGTAACAAGGAAAAAAATAAGTACTCAACACGATTTACGTGGAGTTAAATTGTTAAAAATCATTAAAATTTGCAATAACTTTAGTATTTTGAAGTATCAATAAGCTAAAGTGTAACGATAAAGGTATTTAAAGCATTTAGCGTTAAATATGTATAAAGCGCATAGTAACAAAAGCCATCGGCGACGTGTCGGCGCCAGTATGCCGATATGATGCGCGAGTGCGAAACAATACATACAAAAAAAGCAATGTTTTACTTACCGCACGTTATTTCTAATTCGTTATCTGCTGACTGCACTGAACGTGATGAGTCATCATTTAACACTTCACTTTCTGAACTGGATGAAATTTTACGACGACGTTTTAATCGTTTTTCTAGTTTACGAATTTTTTTCCTGATACTATCGTAGTCTTCGTCCCGCGATCTTTTCTTTCCACCCATTTTGGCACGAACGTGTGACTCGGACGACACAAAATCACGTAATGGCGTCTAGTGCTACCGTAGACCGGGTGGAGTGGGAGGGAGTGAGACAGAAATAGTTTTTTCTTTTAGTTGCTTTAAAAAGTGTGATAAGGACGGCACCATACTACGTACTGCTGCATGTAAACTTGTAATCATCTTCGGAAGGGGTACGAAGTATAATTGCAGATAACCCAATATTTACGTTATGATTTAGTCTTGCATTCAATGTTTAAGTATGGTTTACGTAATTTTTCCACGAAATACTCGTTTGTGTAAAAAGAGTTGCGTACTTTTACCTTGTGAAAAATTACATTACTTAATATAGTATGCGGAATTATAGCTTTACTAAAAAGAAATAAGTTTAAATATTTTTGCATAACAATCATATAAAAAATGCGAATTTGTCCTTTTTAGCCCTCATGGACATTTATACAGCTAAAGATACTAGAATAACTATAAACGGTTAGCTGGTATGCACCTTTTGAGTAAAAATCTTATCACACCGTGACACACTAAGCAATCACGACTTACTTTGCATCTCTGCTCGTGTGGTGAGACTTTCTCGTAAAACCAAACATATTCAAAATTACAAAATATAATACCTGTTGTCTTGTGTATAAATAAATTCTTACAGTAAATAGGTAAGAATATTTTGATCTGACCCAGAGAACGAACCCGGGACCTCAAGTGACCGTGGCGATATTCTCGCCAACGCCGCACCGAAACAGTTCATAATTTTTGATTTAATAATATGTAAACAGATAAACTCTCATTTTTCAACATTAATATTGTACAAGCTAGCAAGCATACGCCTTCGTAACGACGTCGTAATATTTATCATCTATTGTTGGTGGTGTAAACTTAATTAGGAGCGTATAGAGCATCAATATAAACACGCAAGGAACGCAAGCGCAAATGCACGACTAGGTTTTTATCCAGAATCCAAGGCGTTCAAGAGCGGGGGATGAGGTTGGGGCATGCGGGGAAGGCTATTACCTTCCGCACTAGACTCCCGGCGAAGACGGAATCATATCTGAGCTCTTAACCCTAGAACCCTACGCGGGGTGCTGGACCACCCCACAAGATTTAGTTTTTGAATTTATTTTGCGAGTGTACAATGCACAGATTTGACTTCCCGTGTATTTTACCCCGTGGCCCTGCACTACTCATTGGTCAATGACGCAGCGTACGCCGTACGGTGTAGACGTGAGTACAGGTGTGGTAGGGTGCTGTGGTACCCCAGTGTAGGAATAACGTAAGTATTTTTATTTGTTCTGATTGTTATTTTTCAGTTTATTTTGACTATTTTACGTATTATTGTAAATGTTAAATGCATAATTTAAATAGTTTATTATTGAGGTTATAGATAGATAGATAGATACTCTTTATTGCACACCAAACAAAGAAGTTACAGTTCATATTTACAGAAAGATTGTCAATTTAGGCGGTCTTATCGCTAAAAAGCGATCTCTTCCAGACAACCATTAGGCAGAGGACAACTACAAAGAAAGGGGAAAGTGCTGCAAAGTGCTTATTGTGTAATTTTATTTATATACCTACAATGTTAATATCAATAAGTATAAACTACATACACGTACAAAAAATACCTGAAAAATATAAATGCTAAGATAAAAATAAACATACATACATACTTAAATATAATACATATATATACATATACCTATATGCCAGGAAATAGCATGACTAACAACCAGTGATATTCCAGAAACAGCAATTCTCAAACCAGAGACGATTTGTTCTCACCGTGCAAGAAAATGTGCTTTAAGCCGACTTTTAAAAACAGAAATTGATTCAGATTGCCGAATTACTAAGGGTAAGGAGTTCCATAGACGGGTTGACTGAACAGTAAACGACCGCGTATAATAGTTTGTAGTATGGAGAGGAAATTTAAGAAGCAGGCTTTTGGATATATAGTATAACAAGACTTAAACTGTAAAAGCGAATTAATTCAGGTCTACAATTTCTCGAAATGAAAAAGTAAATATTATAGGATCTTTCATCATCTGTACTTGCCTATGTGTTTTATGGACTACTTAATGCGGTTGGTTTTAATTCCTGGGTTCTTTTTAAATGTTCCAGGGCGAATAATAAGCCTGAAATCAAGCTTCGTCGCACTTTTTTTTTAAGAATTAGGTCTGAATCTGATACAAGAACATTTGGAGGAATGTCTACAAAGGTCAACTTTGAGGAGGGATATAAAAGAAAACATTTCTGCCATTCTTAAAAAAACTTATGCCAGCTGATACTTCTGTGTCTGTACATGATGTACAGATGTGATTCCGTCTTCGCCGGGAGTCTTCCCATTACTAAGCTGTCCGAGGGCAGCCTTAATCTCATTCTCCTCCACGTCTGGGAGATCTTCAGTGAAGTGGCGGGTAAGCTTGGCTCTTGGATCATTCGCGTCGGGCTGCGGCTGTAGGGAATGCAATGCGTACAATCGGCCGTAAAAGCCTTCGATTCCAGCCAGAATCTCCGGAACCGATGAGACGATTCTGCCATCCGAGGTTTTCAGCTTTGTCAGGTGACTTTTTCCCAGTCTTTTAGTGAAGACCTAAAAGAGAAGACCTAAAAATATTTACTGAAGTTAATTTAGTTAGTTACTTTAAATAATATACCAAATGATAATTAAGAAGAAAAAGTTATTATAGTAAATTAAGAAGAAGAAGAAAAAGTTCCTATTTTTGTATTTTTTCTTTAAGTAAATATGATTAAACACGTACAATTCTATTTATTTAAAAAAGAACCCTATGGTCCTTGTAATAACAGTTCTTATAATAATTACAAACTCTGGCCGAAAACTAATATAAAATCGACCGATAGCTAAAATAAATGGCCGATAACGGGCTAAATCGATATATATTCACAATTATTTTTTAATAAATTATTAATAAAAGTTACATAAATATAGCCTAAATATTAAAAAAAAAAAAATAGTTTCTCGGTCCAAAGATATTTTATATGTTCATTTTTTGTATTCTGTCATGGAAAGAAACTACTCTCAATTCAAAACTTTGCTTAAATGGCCGATAGCCGGCTAAACTACCCTACGTTGATATAGTTCTAAATAATATTTGGGTAAATTGTCTCGATTAGTTCGTTTTCAGTAGTGGCTATGTTACAGAAATCACTATTGAGTTCAATGATATTTTATATGTACCTTCGCCTATTTGTAAAAGTATTTTAGCAAAATGTGCTGTTGTTTCATCTTTTGATAATTCAACTCTCATGTTTTTTGTTAATTGCAGTATTTGTACTTGTGGCCAGAGATGTAACTTTTTTAACCATGCATTGATCTCGTCTGCTGGTGTTGATTTAGGAATAACTGGAAGTGTTTGTCGAAAATCTCCTGAAAGTATGAGTAGAGCTCCTCCCATTATTTCAGAGTTTTTTCGCAATTCTTGTAATGTTCTGTCCATGGCTTCTATTGCTTTTTTTATGGGCCATGGTGCATTCATCCCAGAAGATAATTTTAGCTTGTTTTAGAAGTTAAACCCGTCCAGATTTTCCTGAGATTTTACATACCGGGAATTGTTGTTCGGCTATATTCAACGGTAGTTGTAAGGCAGAATGGGCAGTTCGTCCTCCTTCCATGAGTGTGGCTGCAATGCCGGATGATGCTAGTGCCAGTGCGATGTGTTTTTTAGCACGTATTTCCGCCAGTATTAGATTTATTAGAAACGTTTTACCGGTGCCTCCTGGTGCGTCCAAGTAAATTATTCCACCAGTGTTGTTATTTATCCGGTTCATTATAACGTTGTAAACTTCTTTTTGATTGTCATTGAGGAGTGGTTTATTGTGAGCAATGTATTCAAGTAGTATGACAACAATGTAGAATGCCAGCACCACAAAGAAAGCATTTCTTTGTGGTGCTGGCATTCCAATTTCTACTAAAGTCTGGTTATTTATTGCTAAACATTTGTCTTCTAAGCGAATGAGTGTTTCATTGAAGATGTCGTCATTGAATTCTGTAGTCAGTTTTGGATTAGCTTGTCGGATTTGGTACAATATATGGGTAGTTCTTCAGAGACAAAATTTTCGATTTCTGTGGGTATATTTCTGTAACCAACTAACAAAACGACCCGTAATAATTTTTTTGTTTAGTCTAGGGTTATCTCTAATTAGGATGAATTATATTTTTTTAATAATTGCAGTCTAGGTACTAAATAAAAAAATTTGAAGTTTGTTCTTCTGATTCATATGACGTGTCCGTTTGCAATTTTATTGAACAAAATGGTCGATGTCGCAGTTTCCCTGTGATAAATCAATGTAAATTATAATTTTCTTGAAAGGAAATGAATTGCCCTATTAAAAAAAATATTTATTAGTTATAAGTACCTTAATATATTTATAAAAAAAAAAATAAGAAGTGTCCGGCATATAATACTGATTAATGTGGCGTATGCTGGCTTCCCACGCGGGTAGAAAGAAGCCAGTCGTGCAACGGTCGAGCTAGAAGGTGTACGTGCGGCTGGTTTGCTTAGAACCCGGTTTTACAAAGGTAAATATTTGATTCATATGTGCTTGGTTCAGGTGGCATTCTGATTACAATGCCTATTTTATAAAATTCATTTTATTGTTTTACACCTTCAATCTACGTTTCGTATGATGCTTTTGAGTTATATATTCGTGTAGAAAAAAAACAATACTTAAGTCTGTATGTATGATGAGATATGCATGATTATTGGCATAATTCTGATTTATCTGTGCCTGATTCATATGGTTTATTGACCATTTAAATCAGTAAGGCATAGATAGAATATATTAGTTAGTTCTACTACTCTTCAGTACCTACAAAAGGAGCGTTTTTAACCTTGTACTGGTCAGAAGTTCTTAAACAAAATTTAAAGCCTGAAGAATGCATCATACATTGTGATTTTAGTAAAAACTATAATACATGCTTCTGAGATTCAGTCTTTCCACTTTGGCAGTTCCAGACAACAAGTAACATTGCACACCTCTGTTATTTATTACATTCAAGATGGAAAACTGTGTAAACAGTCATACTGTACGATTAGCGAATGTTTGCGCCATGATGCCATCGCAATTTGGGAGCATTTAGTACCAATTCTCCAATTTCTTGAAAATAAAGTGCCGAGCGTAACAATATTTCACTTTATTTCGGATTCACCATCGGCGCAATATCGTAATCGCAAAATGTTTTACATAATGGCAAAAATGCACTGGTTCTTTCCAAGTTTGCGATTATTAGTGTGGAATTATTCTGAAAAAAGACACGGTAAAGGGGCACCTGATGGTGTCGGAGGAGTTTTAAAACGAACTGCTGATCAAATAGTTGCAAGATGGAATGACATACCAAACATTGAAATTCGTGTCAGACACCTAAAAGAACATTGTCCAGGAATTATTATAGAAGTCATTCACGAAGCGGGCATATTAGAGAAAGAGATGCTGATTCCCGAAAATTTAAAGGAATTCCGTGGGACCATGAGAACACATCAGGTTGTGTGGAGTGTCAGTCAACTTAAGACTTTAGCTATGAGAGAACTTAGTTGTAGCTTGGACAATTGTTCACAAGAAGCCATTCAATGTTCTCATGGTCAACACATTGGTTTTTATACCATAGAAGATAGGAATAAACAAAATACTGGTGTTAACATCCTATCCGAAAATATAAGAAAGGTAAAATCGAAGAAAGCTACGTGCAGCTCTTTGGTCAAACGTAGCCAAATATCTGCTACCGAAATTCAGATTGAAAAGGATTCGGATACAGCTCAAGACCTCGATCTTCCCGACGACGACAGCATTTGGGTGGAGACATCGTGAATCGATGATGAACTTATGACTTCAAAATTTACCAAAGATATTCTATCGACCTTTCATCAGAAAAGCGTCGAAATTTCTTGATCTGACGATGAGGAACTTTATATTTTTAAAAAGCCTCAATCTGATAAACGGACAAGAGTGGCTCACGTCATTGATGAAGATATGATTTCACCATTTTTCTCCAAAAATTCAATATCTCATCAGAAAGAAAATTACTTTGAGGATGTTATTGATAGCAGCTTGGTCTCTTGCAAAAAACCAAGCAAATATTTCTTTTCGCCTACTTAACTATGAATCATTACTTAAGTTAATTATACCTACCTTACAATAAATATGTTTCCATGATGGTTAAAATTAATGTTAAAAAAAACATTAAATCAAAGTTGATCTCATTTTTGTCACTTCTTGTTACTTACTTTTTTGTTAGTAATAAATACAGTAATGTGATTGTTAATTCTAATAATTAATAATAAGACAGCATACAACTAAGACTGATCTCAAAAGTGCGATTATTAGAATAAGTTTATCTTTCTGTGATTTCTGAATTAAAAAAGGTTACTTACATTGTCTAAGTCAATAAGTATAGTATGTTTCTTTGGTAGTTATTATGGAAGATTTCTGTCAAAAATGCTATTTAATAAAAGTTGATCTCTTATATTTTGTTACTTTTATTATTAGGTAATAAATAATTATAGTAATATGATTGTTAATGCTAATCCATAAATTAAGATACCTGTTTCTTCGTGGTCCTACTAATAGGACTAGAATTCGTAGGATCACGAGAAAACAGGTAATTAAGATTGCATGACTAAGACTGATGTCAAAAGTGCCACTAGGTATAATTATAGTAAGTTTGCACTTCTGTGATTTTTTTAATTATGAAAGGGTAATCTAGTTATATAAATAAATAAATAAACAAACAAATTATCTATATTATTATGCTTGTTTTAGAGTTTAAAAATGTTTTACAATATTTTGTTAAATTTACCAGATTTTTTCCGTGATATAAATAATTTGATTGTTGTTGTTAATTGTTAAAATATGATTATTGTCTTAATACAAAGCCCACTACAAAAGTTTTTCATTTTTATTTGTGTTTCTGATTCATCTGTAACAAATTCTGATTCATCTGGGCACAAAATAATTGAACGTCAATTTTTTGAAAATCACTTTAAAAAAAACTAGTCCCTCATTCAAATATATGTTCCTTGGTATACGTATTTTCGTAATAACATGTGTTACAATGTTGAAAGTAAAACTAAATTTTTGCCAGATGATTCAGTCGAAGAATTCAATTTCGAAAAAATACACATATCATCACTCATACTCCTTTTGAAAGAGTTCCATAGCTGTTTTGGGTTTGATGGGTTACATATCGTTAGAATTATGGCGAATAACTCTCGAATTTGCTCAGCTGAAGCTGTGAGTGTGGCTTCTTGTAATGTTAATTCCCAGTGGTTATCGTTTTCCAATAATCCTAAGCGTTGACATGCTTCTCTGTACGTCTGGCATAGGTAGCCGTCAATGGTCCTGAGATCTGTGAAACTTGTTGGTCCCCGTATTTCGTGTAACAACATCCGAAGATAGAAACATTGGGCATTGTTTGGATGTACAGTGTATACTCGACCTATTGTGTTAGTTTTCATGATTTTTGGATGACCCTCCTCTAGCATCCCTCATTTTCGTCGTTGAAAAATTTTCCTTGTATTATCCCATGTATAATAAATAGGAACGTCGATTTACGTTTGGCACAGTTGGAAAAAAGCTGTTAATGTTGTGTTCTGCGGTGGTTCATTTGCAATTTTTCTAGCCGAGTCTTTTGTGAAGTAAACTCTCTGTCCATTCTCCAAATGTACTGCTAGATGTTGCACAGCTGGTTCGCGTTCGTGTATGGAAAAACTAAAAATCCTCCACGCTGCTTCGTTAATATTGATGTATCTTCCCATTTGGTACATGAGGATCTCATCATTTTTGTTATTTTGTTCGCTATTTTGGACTATTGGAAATACTGCCATATCACTCACTACCTTTGTTTACGTACTTACATACATATTTAATAGATTTTACTGAATTGCAGAATTCAACGTTTATGTGTGCTTGGAACATTTTGGAAAGTATATGTTATATGGTACTACCCATTGATTATCTATTTCCAGTTCGTCTCTGCCTTGTATTCGTATTTTTGCTGTGAAACCACCGTTTGGTGATCGTCTTTTATATTTGGGATAGCCGTCATCTTCAGTTTTTGTATCATTCAAGTATGGTTTTGGATATTTTTTGGTACATTTTCCATCCTTCATGCACGGAGCATTGAAGTTTAATGGTCCACATGGTCCATGAATCATGTTTTTCACTACTATGTTGTATAGTTCCGGATCTTTTTGTGGATTGGGAAATTCAGCTTGGATGATTTTGTCGATATCCGTGGGATACATTTTATCGTGTAGCCATATGAGATTGTGTGAGTGAGGTAATCCTCGTTTTTGCCACTCGATTGTATACATCCAGCATCTAACGGTTCCAAAAATGTAGTATTTTGTGATAACTTCAATAAATCTTATTTGTTTTTGTCGAAAAACTCGGGCTATTATGTCGTGTCGATCCATGGAGGTTTGTCCGTATTTTAGTTGTTCTTTGATTTCTGGCCATGATGAGTTGCATGTAAATGTTATTTTCTTAAAGAGATCAGGTCGTCCATATTTTCTTACATAGGTCATAGCATCTTGAGTATATTCATGCATATGCCTTGGACTTCCTATGTATGATGAGGGTAAGATTACCATTGTTCCAATATCGTCAATATTGCCGTCATTTATGATCGCGTCTCGAAGGTGGATGTATTCTTCTACGCGTAGTTTCTTCTGGTTTAGTTTTATGTAAAGCATCCGCTCTGCTTATATTTTTGCGTACATATCTACTAGAAATTGTTGGAATAAACGGCGAACGTTGAGAATCTGATTGTATATTTCATTGTCTCTGATCATTAAGCGGTAAGCATAGAACTCTTTGGAAGTGACTTTTTTGTTTGTTTCTATGCCTGTTTCAGGATGAATTTGTTTTATATTGAAATGATATCCATCCTCTCCATGCAGAAATATTAACGGATATTGAAGAGCATCATATGAACGGTGTGTCTCCGCAATGCGTTGTAGTCCTTTTCTTCTTCGTTTTACAATTTCGCACGGCTTGTATTTTCATTGTTCACAATTAAGATGGCGACTTCATCTATCTGAGGTGCATTAAATCTAGGTTCGTGTTCTCCATGTGGTCTTTTATCGGCTCGAATTATAATTTTATAGTCATCAGAAATCATGCTAGACCAGTGTTGTTTTACATATGTAAATCAGTTGACTGTATTTGTGTAAGATCCTCTGTACATCTTGGATTATTTCGCGTCTCAATCCATGAATATTTGTGCATCGTTGATCAATTTCTTGTTCTACATCTCCGATGAAATATACTTGTAGAAATTTATGGTCTTCGTTAGGCATTGGTAGTAACGATCCTATTTTGTGATAAATTTGCCCTTGAATTGAAAATACATATTCAAATTCATCTCTATTAGAGTTAGTCGAAGTAACGCCGAAAGAAGTCATTTGAAAGCAGGAGTTGTATGATCATATATTTTGAAGAAAGTGTTTTGATTCTAGTGTTTCCCCACTCATGTAATGTAGAAATTCCTGCGGAGGTGCTTCCAGTGGTGGTAATCGAATTTTTCCATTCATGCAACAGAGACCTGGTGGTTCTTTACTGATTTTTTTCGCGTGGCAAAATTGGCAAATGTTATTCATTTTTCCGATTACAACATATTATGTCGGTTCGTAGTGGAATGCTTCCTTTGTTAAATTATCTGTTAAAAATTCTCGATTCTTCAATACTTTTATTTTCTTTTCTTTCTTTGCTTTTTCTGCTTCTCAGGGTGCTCATTCTGGTTCGTTGATTTTTTAAACGTGCTTCGTGCTCTTCTTCCGTTTCATTTCTTCGATATTCTTTTTGTTTCCGCCGTTTCGCTGCAGAACTGGCAAGATCTCCTCCTCTTTTACGTCTAGGCATTGTATTCTGTAAAAGAACTACCATCTATTAACCATTTTTTTTTTATCATATCTTAGAATTATTTAAACACAGTCATCCAATAACCGTACACTAAATATAATTACACAAAATATACGTAGTATAAATTGTAATTTGCCAGACTTCACTACCTTACTGATGAAATCCCAAGTTGCCTGGGACATAATAGTGCTGTCCGAATGCTGGCTCTCATTAAATAGGGATGTACCTTATCTTGATAACTATATACATGTAACCACAACTAGGCACAAAGGTGTAGTTATATACTACCATAAATCATTAAAAGTAACTATTGAGGAACCTCAAGTTGTCGATGCAAACTGCCTTATGTTAAAATTAAATCAGGAGACGTGTGTAATGGGAATCTATCGGCCGTCAGGTATAAGAAATGTCGATAATTTTGTTAAATCAATAGATTCCCTTCTATCAAACCTAAGTAACTTTAAAAACGTTATTCTTTGTGGTGACATAAATATCGACATCGTCCCAAACGGCCCTGATAATCGTTCTAACGAATATTTAAATGTTTTGGCCAGCCATTCAATGCTCCCCGGACACACGGAACCTACACATGGTCGCACGTGTCTAGATCACATGATGATCAAATCGAAGCTGGACGCCAAAGTTTTTGTACTTGACTCATCTGTGACCGACCATGACGGTGTTGCCCTTAGCCTTACCTTGAACACCATGTTAAATAACATAAATATAACGGGTCAGCGCATCGATTACGACGAACTAGACGAGGTAATGCACAAAGTGGACTTTTATCCTATACTGGAGTGCAATGATTCAAACTCTGCGGCAAATCTTTTGGTGACCCTACTTTTCTCTGCTCTTAAAAAATGCTCTAAGCCTATCTTAACCTCAAAGCGCAAAATTATAACCAAGCCGTGGATTTCTATGGGGCTCTTGCGCTGTATGAGGAACAGAGATAACTTGCATAAAAAATTCAAAAGAGAACCCGATAATGAAGTTATTAAAACTACCTACAAGCGTTACAGGAACTTCTGTGCCTTCTTATGGAAAAAAGCCAAGAGAAGTTACGAGAGTAGGGAAATCGAGTCAGCACGAAACAACAAAAAGAAACTTTGGGAAGTCATCAAAGGAATAAACAACACAAACCGCGTTGTGGATCATTCCACAGCTCTTGTGTCTCAGAATCCGCAGCAGAGTGTTAATGAAGTGAACACCTATTTTGTGGATATTGGCAGAAAACTAGTCCAGAAGTATGATACGTGCAGAGATGGTGCGTTTGTTGCCCACCCGCCATCATCACCGTCTAACTCCTTAGTCTTGATGCCTGTCGATGAAGAGGAAGTGGAACGGTTAATTAGAGGTTTGAGGGATAGCTGTGCTGTTGGTGTTGACGGAATCTCGAGCAGGGTAGTCAAGAGATACTTAACTTTACTGGCCATTCCTATTGCACATATATGCAACTTAGCAATTTCATCCGGGATATTTCCGTCCATTTTTAAAAAAGCACTAATAAAACCTGTGCATAAGGGTGGCGAAAGAGATCGTGTCAATAACTATAGGCCTATTTCTATCTTACCTTCTTCCTCCTTCTTCTTAGATTCTTGAGCGGGTAATGAATAACCAATTGATCACGTTTTTAGAGTCAAACAAGCTCCTTGCATCCTCACAGTATGGCTTTCGACGTGGTAAATCTACCAGTGATGCAGTTCTCGAACTTGTTGACTCAATCATTACAACTCTGGATGACCAAAAAAGATGTGTCACTGTTTTTCTAGATCTTACAAAGGCATTTGACACAGTCTCGATCCCACACCTTTTGACTAAATTGAAAAATCTAGGAGTGAGAGGCCTCCCATTAATATTATTCAGGGACTATCTTTCAAACAGAACTCAGAGGGTCAAGATAGGAGACTGGGTGAGTGACGAAGTCAAGGTATCAATCGGTGTGCCCCAAGGCAGTATAATTGGACCCACGCTATTTCTCGCATACATAAATGACCTATGCCAGCTGCAACTCAGTGAAGGTAGAATCTACACTTTTGCAGACGATACTGCTCTCTTTTTTAGTGGAGCCACATGGGAAGACACGTTTCACAAAGCTCAGGGGGGACTTAATAAGGTGTGCGAATGGTTAAAATGTAATATGTTGACTCTAAACGTCACTAAAACCAAATACATGGCGTTCGCACTAAGAACCTCCCAACTCCCTTCTGACTCATTTCACATTACAGCCCACGTTTGTAACCCTAAAGTCTCGTCGTGCTTTTACCCCTCGCTTGAAAGGACTGCTAGTCTTAGATATCTCGGTGTCATCATGGACCCAACTCTCTCCTTTAAACCACACGCTGACTCTCTAGTACCCAGGTTACGGAAAATAATCTACATCTTTAAATCTCTCAGACATGTAGCAAACCGCAAAATTATTAAGATGGTGTATTGTGTACTATGTCAGCCACTTCTGGAATATTGTATCTCGGCATTAGGTGGCATTGCTAAAACTACGATTCTTGAAGTGGAGCGGGCTCAGCGAGCTTGTCTTAAAGTTGCTGCTGGTCTCCCGTTCAGATACCCAACAGTTGACCTGTATAAAGATTGGAGCGTGCTGACAGTCAGACAGACCTACATTTTACAAACAATCCTCACCAAGCACTCCCAGTTAAGCTATGATCCAGACTTGCTAAAGGATAAGCGTAGAAAAGGCATAGTTTGTGAAAAAACATGTCTAAAAACAGCTTACCCACATCGCTTCTTCTGCTTTATGGGTGTTACCTTTATAACAAGCTAAATACTTACTTGAACATCTACCCACTTCCCAGAGCTCGCTGCAAAGCCACAGTCATCAGCTACCTTAAGTAGAGAAATCACAAAATAATAAACAAAGAAAATATAATACAGATCATATAATGTAATAATATAATATATGTACAAAATGAAATGTTATAAATCTTAATATGTAACTAACCAGTGAGGCCCGATCGGTCGATCTTGGTAATAATAACTGTCACACACACACTCACTCACACTCACACATACACATATACACACACACACACGCGCGCGCGCTCACAGACATACACATGTACACACACACACACACACACGCGCGCGCGCGCGCTCACACACATACACACACACATACATAACACACACACAAACACACATAAACACCCACACACACACACACACATCACATGCATAACTGTATCTATTGATTCTGCATTATTGCCTACGTTTTTAAGATTATAACTGTTGTTTTGCTTGTTGTTAAATATTAGTAATTAGTTCTCACTTCAATTGAAAATATAGTACATTCTTGCTTCCTTCGGGGGGGGGGGGGGGGGGGGGGGGCTGGTGACCTGTAACACAGGTTTTCTTAAAACCCATCTCAGGCACCAGACTCTCACACCCTAGGACACATTTCTGTATTTTTACTGTAAATGCTTTATAGTTTTAAGAGTCCTGTTGTGAGAGAGAAATAAATTGATTTGATTGATTGATTGACAGTATTAAAAATACTCACATTTGATATTTCACAATAAAGGCTCACAGACAATTTTTTTGTTCTTTGCTTCGAAATCGAGAATTAATTAAACACACTATTAAAAATACTCACAAGTGATACTTCAAAGTAAAGGCTCACATATAACTTCTTTCTTTTTCGTTTCAAAATCACTTGTTTCGCTGTTCAAATCGAACTAACTCTGGCGGGCGACACCGGGCCCTTATATATTCAGAGCGCTAGGCTCTAGGATATTCGAGAAAGTTTGGAAATATTTTCTTTCATACACCTTCTAGAATGTTCTCGACATTATCGTCTGCCGTAACAATAGGTTTTACAGTTGTAGCATACGTAGTAAAGGCGCGAAATTTAAAAACTTAAATTTTAAAATGTTTTCAGAACTAATTTGAATAACTAAAATTATGTCGCTTTAACTCCAAAATATAAGTTAGCTACTGCTGTATGAATACACAAAATTTAATAACTTTATTATTGTAACAAATGTAACTTAAGACTTTATTGAAATGGGTATTTTAAATTTCGCGCCATTACTACATATGCTGCAATTGCTTGCAGCGCCTTTCGAAATGCACCCCAAACAATCGTTGTTCTTTTAAGTCCATCTTGTGTACAATGAATGAAGTTCAACTTCTCGACAACAGATGGCGCCACTACACTTAATTTCCAAGTTGAAGGGTTGAACAGGCCCTTATATCTCTAAAAACATGCCCTTTAGGTTAAAACGGGAACTTTCTTGTTCGAGGGGGGAAAAAGGGCTATCACACTATATAAGTCCCTTTATCGTGCTGAGATTCCTTCTTAAGGCCTTAACATGCTTGAATGACCTTGACGAATTTGTCATCTTGGAGTTGCGCTCGGTACTGTTGGTAATGTTCAAAACATAATGTCGTAATGGCGCGCAGAGGGAACAAGTAATATTTTGCCTATTTATTTCTTTGACGATCCGAGCGTATCGACGCGGTGTTTCATCTCGAGGGCTACGGGTTCCGGGTTTGATTCCCAATTACCCGCTCCCTTTCTGTGTGACACGCTCATAAACAAACCGGGCTCGGTGCGCATGTATGAAGTCGACCTAGTACTTTTTTTATTCTACTATGGTTATTGGTAGTGTTTGAACAGCTTATTATTGAAAAACGAGCCATTTTTGTTTTTATAACCTGACGTCGCGCGCACGCAGACCGCGGTCGGAAGCAGACTCAAGTTCGCGGCGAGCAATGGAGCCGTGGAGGCGACTTTTCGCCACATACACTCTTTCCTTCTATCTCGATATATTTCTGTGGTATTACTATTCAAAACAAACTGTTAGATTACAGTTATCTATAAATTTCGGGAAGATAAGCCAGAAACTGTGTAACTTACTGAACCTTCTTTATGAATGATAGTCGCGAATAAATAATTTGTTTAATTTTGATCTCTTTAACTGAAATGCAAGCGTTCTACTAGCATAACAGAGCTACTTTTATTATACAAAGTTATCTATAATGCTGTACTTATTAAATCAAATTGTGTTGAAATTTTTTTTTTGTTTTTTTACATGGACGCGGAGCTGTAAAATGTTAAATTCTTTTTATTTTAACTTTAAATAGCAATGCTCTACACTCTACATCATAGAAAAAGAAAATCACAGTTATGGAATTATGTCCAGGTTTAGCTATTTTGATTGGCCTAAGCGGGATAACGATAATATCGTGAATCTTATAGATGGATATAGGGATAATTTTTCGTTATAATATTTTGAATAACAATGATGCACGCGCAACAAATCGCCAAATTCACATAGACTTCCACAGTCCACGACATTGTGGGACGAAAAGAGCACGCGATGATCGCAGCGACGAAGGAGATACGAGCTATTTTAACTTTGCGTCCACAGTGTTTGAATTGCGACCCTCTGGCTAATACGAAACGGAGGTACGATACGGACAAAAGAACATAATTATCTGGACCCACCTGCCTTTTCGATGTAACGTATTCCTAACAGCGAGAGCGCCTGCGCAAGCCCGTGGTTCAAATTGCCAAGAAGGACCTTATGCAGTCCACCTCTAGATATTATTTTTAAAATTTGGCACTACCTTGCAATGTAACCCTGTAGAATCAAGAACGTTTTGTAAAGATCATTAATTTTTAAACACCGATGCAAAAACAGAGCGGCGGAGAGGTGTTATAAGATTAACGTGTCTGTCTGTGGTATCATACGTGTGGTATATCAGCTCCCAAACGAATGAACCGATCTTCATTTAGTTTTTTTTTGTGTCGTACATAATTTTATCGCGAGTGTTCTTAGCCATGTTTCATCAAAACTTGTTCAGCCGTTTGAAGAGCATCAGCTCTTTTTTAGTTGATAAGGGGATCTAACAAACTTCCGTATTCCGTATGTCCGATCGATTCGAAATTTGGTATCGTTTTACTTCATTGATATTGAAAGTATATGGTAAGGTAACCATGACCTGATCAGCTGTTTGAAGATCATTAGCTCTTTAATAGTTGATGAGGCGATCTGACTACCTTCCATATGTCCTATCGATTCTAAATTTGGTATTGTAACATGGTATAAGGAAATACCATGGTATGGTTACCATGACTTTATATAATATGACATTAAATTAAATGGGATAGATGATGGTTGAGACTTTGTGCTGATGCTGCACATCAAGTATTCTGCGGGATTCCAAATACCCTGGTAATATTCAGCCAATACAGCGCATTTAGGCTTTTGTGAATGGTAGTTATATAACGTCTGCTTATTGCAAGAACTTATTAAATGAGCAAAATATACTGATGAGAAATCAATTAATGAACAGTTCTTTATTATTCCTGATTTAGTACCTCGTTGCTTATAAAGTGAACATTTATCAATCATCATCATTTTAGCCACAGGACGTCCACTGCTGAACATAGGCCTCCCCCAGTGACTTCCAGATCGGCCGGTTGAAAGAGGCCTGCATCCAGCGTCGTCCTGCAACCTTTACCGGGTCGTCTGCCACCTTGTCGTTGGACGTTCCACGCTGCGCTTGCCGGTACGTGGCCTCCATTCCAGATTCTGCCCCATCGGCCGTCAGTGCCGTGCTATGTGCCCCGCCCATTGCCACTTTAGCTGGCTAATCCGTCAAGCTACCATTTGTCAATAGAAAATCTGATTTCAATAATTTTTCTCTTCCAGGAACCACTCCGAATGCGTATAGAAAAGAGCTTTTCTTGTATGTGCTTTAAATCTCAGCCAGTATTAGTGGAAGTGCACATCCCTTGCTCCGGGTACTGCCCTGGACAAAATATACCCATACATGCCAGTGTTCAGAACAACAGTAAACTGAAAATAAATCGTATATATATATCGCTACAAGAGGTAAATATCATTTCCATTCCATCCATAATACATTCCACATACCCAATAGTCGTAGACAGCCTCCTGTCTACGACTATTGGGTCTGTCTGCGGGTCGTAAAAGCCGTTCAACGTCATCACATCGGAGTGCGTTACCCCAGCCAGCCAGAAGTTGCCTAGAATCGTAATCTAAGTGCAATAGATAATTAGATATGTACAGCTTCTATAAATGGTAAGCAGATATTTGAATTTGGTAAGCTGATAGTTTTTTATTCATTTGATAAAAACAGTTCCGGCTGGAGTAACGTTACCGCAGCCAGATGTTTTGTTTTCTAGCGGGTATATTAAGATAAATGTTATGTAAGTAATTAGTTATGAATTTGAAATAAATAAACTTAATTTTTAACTGTATTTGTTATGGTTGCGAATATTTTTGAAATCCTGCTGGGGTAACGTTTGCGCGATTGCTGTATCTCGGAATTGACTACACGTATGATTATAATTTTTGTACAGGACATCTGGCTTATTAGTTTTAATCTGTTAAGCAATAAAAGAATCCACAATATCGCATCGTTTTGAAGTTGTTTTAGTAAATAGAAATATGCCCAAGGGAGCCTTGATGACCTTCCTAGTGTAGTAAAGGTTATTGACAATGACTTAGAGTGCATCCTCTACTGGAGCAAGGCTTACGGACTCAGGGTTAACCCTTCTAAGACGCAGGTTTTAGTTCTGGGTAGCTCTCGGCAAATGGCAAGGATCATAGAAGTATTAATGGAGGAAAAGTCGCATCGTAAGTAATTTCGAAGAGCACCGGTGTCGCCGGATTTTTCCTACCTAGCTCCCACACACACATTAAACTGTGTAAAAACAAAACAACAGGAGGAGCCTGAGAGTCTACGACTACACGTATACGGGTGTTGTGATTGGCCTAAAGGCACTTCACGCACACTTTAAAACTGCAATAAACACTAGCTAGCACGGCACTACCACAACTACTTCGCGAACGGCGCATGCGGCCGTACCATGGTATTGTCACGCAGCAGTGGATATCGGTAGCAACAGAATACATTGCGGTGTCATTAGATGTGATATTATGTTGTTGCTGTACTAAGCCATTAATGTCTGACATGAAATACGTTGACTACAGCCGGAGGATCCAACAAAAAGCAATTTATTTGAAATAATTTAATCAAAAAGAAAATTACGAATTTAATGACAACTAAAAGGTGATAAATGTTCGAAGTGTGAATCAAATATAAAATCAATTTGGGTTTTTGTAGTAAATAGAGGTGGAGGTTGATTGCAGTTTATCCTTTCTCTGGGTTCTGGGAGTGCGTAAACCCTTTCTGGGTGACCTGGATGTTCTTGTGGACTCTTATCTGGAGTTGCTTTTGATTTCGAGTGATATCTTCTATACGAGTAGTAACTCATAAGTGCGCCTGCACCGATCAATACTACGTATAATGGAATCGTAGTATGATAGACTCCGTAGTCGTTTATAGCTTGAATGTTAACCGGTGCTTGTTGCATTATCTTCATATTAGTTGCATGAAGGTGGTCCAGGTTAACGGAGTTCAACTTTAATGTTGGAGCTGGAGACTGGATAACCTTCTCTTCGATATTTAGGTCCATTATCTTCAATACGTGTCCTTTGAGGCGATCTTCGGTGTTGGAGACGGTAAGTTGCAGTGTTTCTATGTAGCAGTTTTGTGGAATGATAACTAAGTAGCTGCCTTGAATTTCCATGTACTGTTCTTGTCTGTAGGAGAGATGTACTTTGGTTGGAGCCGGGAAGCTAATGACGTAATTTCTATCGTCGGGTTCTTCATAAGCTGGCTGGTCCAGTCGAATGGTGACGGGTTTACATATTGAGCTTCTTTTCTGCGTGGTGATAAGTTGGTGTATACATTCTTGAGCTGGTCGGCTCTGCAGACTTCGCTTCTCTTCACATAGAAACCATTTACTGGTCTTCGGGCATTCAGCCTCTATGTACTTGAAATACTTTCTGGAAGACGGCAAGGAATGGAAACGGAGGAATTAGGACTTCATGATTTTTATTAGGTATTATGGATAATTGATAAAAGTCGTATATATGTGCTTGGAATATCGGGAATTTATATACTATAACTATATTGTTACTAACATAATGTGAACCTAAGTTAATAATTTAAAAAAAAAATAACAAAAATAAATAATCTCTAATGTCCAAGTCGGCTACTTTCTCATTGCCATATAAAAATTTTAATTTATCTAGGATAGAGCGTATTTCGCCTGTACTAAGGACTGAATTGTGCATAGTAGATATTTTTATAAATGCTAGAACGTTCTGTAATCTGTTTAATTCCTGTGCTACGGAATCTACATTATCGCTAAGAATAAGTAATATTTGCGCTAAATGAGCGTATTTAGTTAAGTCGTAGTCCCTATCTGCATAGCTCTCGCTAATCTTATTGATTAGGGTTGCTATTATATTTTGATTATCTACGATGTTCTCGATAATTTTTGAATACTGTGTAGTAATATTTTATTGTTAAACTGACGTGGTTATTGAATTCGGTAGCTAACTTATTTTCATTTGTTTGCAGAGTTTTTTATAGCCTGATCGTATTGCATTGCGTCTATATAGTCGAGGTTGCTGCTTATGCTTTTTATAACACTACCAAGACCATCTACGAAACCTCTTTTTAAGTGAAATCATTGTAAATTTTTGTTTTTAGCAATTCCTTGAATTGCTAAAAACAAAAATTTAAATGTTTAAGCATTTCTGATCTTAACCAAATTGATCAGAAGGGAGAATCCGTGATTCATCTCATGCCTTACGCTCTTCTAGCTTACAATAACAGCATCCACAGCTTCACTAAGTGTAGACCGATCGAAGTAATCACCGGACATTTTGATCGTCGTGATTCATTTGATGTGGATTTATCTGCTCATCTGCTACAACAGTATATAACTAATCATAAAGAAAAAAATATTAAAGCTTATAATGCTATTCATGAATTATGTTATGAGACTCGTAAAGATCTTACAGCTAATAGAAATCGACAACTTGAACCTGAAATCGATTACTTGCCCGAGCAACAGATCTTTGTTAAGAATCCGTATGCTTCTAGGCAAAAACTAGCCACTCGCTACACCCGTGACGTAGTTATGGCAGACCTCCCCATCCACATCTACACGAAAAAGAAACGTGGCCCTATCGCAAAATCTAGGCTTAAAAGAGTTCCTAAATCAGCCCAATTATTGCAGGATGCTCCTGACCCTTCATCTGTTCCTGCGAACAGCTCTAACACAGGAAATAAGAATTGAGAGCCTGGAAGATGGACCCGGCATCCTACCTCTAAAATTAGGCCAAACTAGAATTTTATCTCACCATCATACTATTATCCAATTTGTTAATTTAGATAACTTACAAGAGGTAATTAATTTTAAATTTTTGTTTTTAGCAATTCCATGCAAGGTCTAATTGAAGATAAATAACACTTGAAAAAAATCATCGACCTCAGGTGGGACTCGAACCCACGTCCCATCGCATGCCGGGCGAGTGCTTTACCAACTAAGATACCGAGGACGTCGCGTGACAAGATGAAATTCCTTAAGTGTTTTTTCTCGCTGTCAAAGCCAGCGTATCTCTGATCAATGTTGTAGCTTTATGTATAACACACATAACATCCTATAGAAATATTTTTACAAATATTTGACTATTGGTTAAGATCAGAAATGCTTAAACATTTAAATTTTTGTTTTTAGCAATTCCTTGAATTGCTAAAAACAAAAATTGACGGTAGTATTGGGTGTTGACGGTATTATACTACTCAGCTATACATAAAGCTACAACATTGATCAGAGATACGCTGGCTTTGACAGCGAGAAAAAACACTTAAGGAATTTCATCTTGTCACGCGACGTCCTCGGTATCTTAGTTGGTAAAGCACTCGCCCGGCATGCGATGGGACGTGGGTTCGAGTCCCACCTGAGGTCGATGATTTTTTTCAAGTGTTATTTATCTTCAATTAGACCTTGCATGGAATTGCTAAAAACAAAAATTTAAAATTAATTACCTCTTGTAAGTTATCTAAATTAACAAATTGGATAATAGTATGATGGTGAGATAAAATTCTAGTTTGGCCTAATTTTAGAGGTAGGATGCCGGGTCCATCTTCCAGGCTCTCAATTCTTATTTCCTGTGTTAGAGCTGTTCGCAGGAACAGATGAAGGGTCAGGAGCATCCTGCAATAATTGGGCTGATTTAGGAACTCTTTTAAGCCTAGATTTTGCGATAGGGCCACGTTTCTTTTTCGTGTAGATGTGGATGGGGAGGTCTGCCATAACTACGTCACGGGTGTAGCGAGTAGCTAGTTTTTGCCTAGAAGCATACGGATTCTTAACAAAGATCTGTTGCTCGGGCAAGTAATCGATTTCAGGTTCAAGTTGTCGATTTCTATTAGCTGTAAGATATTTACGAGTCTCATAACATAATTCGTGAATAGCATTATAAGCTTTAATCATTTTTTTTTTATAATTAGTTATATACTGTTGTAGCAGATGAGCAGATAAATCCACATCAAATGAATCACGACGATCAAAATGTCCGGTGATTACTTCGATCGGTCTACACTTAGTGAAGCTGTGGATGCTGTTATTGTAAGCTAGAAGGGCGTAAGGCATGAGATGAATCACGGATTCTCCCTTCTGATCAAGGTTTAGGATGCGAGGATGTTCTCATATAGTGGCGTGGAACCTTTCTACTATGCCATTTTCGTTAGGAGTATGTGGTGCTATTTTATGATGTTGAACTCTGTGTAATCTCATGAATTCTGATATGAGTTGGTTATTAAATTCTGTCCCGTTATCAGCAACGATGGTAGTTGGTATACCGTGATGGGTACAAAAGCTAAGCAAACCCTGCACCACGCTTATAGCTGTTCCGTCTCATAGTTAATAAGCCTGAGCATATTTAGAAAATGAGTCTACTATTGTTAGAAATTTTTCGCTTTGAATAGTTAATAAGTCTAAGTGTACTATTTCGAAAGGTTTACTAGTTGGCGGAACTAATTTAAATTGTTGTTTAATGGGATTGCGGTCATATTTTGCTTGGCCACATATTATACACTCGTTTATAAATTTTGTAATGTGTTCTCGCATTTTTGGCCAGTAATACTTATGAGACAGAGCTAAGTATGTTTCGTTAATTCCCCGGTGGTTAGTTTTGCCATTATGATATTTATTAATGATCTCCTGTTGCCTTAAGTACTCTCTAACATTATCCAATTCTTTTTTTGTTAGTATTAGGTTCATGGATAAATTTTTAAATGCCTTTTGGATGATGGGAATAATGGTGTACATTCCCAAAGGTGGATTGAGTGAATTAGTAGACCGGTTTTGATTTTAGGTTGGACATACTCCTTTATTGCATTAATGACGTCATCTTCTAAATTAGATTCTGATACTTGTACAGTGATGCGAGTGTGAGTATCAAAGGGTTTTGTCATAATAGTTCTGCCTTTGATATCACCTACTATGTTAAGAATAATTTGCCTTGTAAATTTATTTAGCGGATCGTCTGATATAGGGACTTCCAAAATGGGATTCTCATTATCTGTGTGTACGGTTGCAGTACTTGAGTTATAACAAGATTCTGTAGCAGTAACTGTTCTGGACTCATCAAGTGTTAGATTTTTCTCAGAAGCGTTAGCTACAATGGACATTAGTTCTTCGTTATTAACTTCGATGCGTGATAGTGCGTCTGCGTTAGTATTGCATTTCCCTTGTTTGTACTCTACTGAGAAGTCATACTCGCTTAACTTTAAGCGCCAACGTGTGAGCCTCGAGTTAGGTTCTTTTAAAATCATAATCCATTGAAGGGGCTTGTGGTCGGTAATGATCTATAATTTTTTTTTTTCCTTTATTTGGGACAACAAACAATTACATTGGTAGCTTAAGTTTAAAAAATGTTAAATGTTCGTAAGTGTTACTAACAATGCAATTAACTCCGTTATCCACGGGTAAGTTCAAAACGATTTGTAACAGGTTGTGAAATTATAGATTGAGGTGTACACGCTGTGACAGACATTTATGTACAAAAAATGTTGTAAACATAAAAACAATATTCGAGATTATTATCCATCCCCCAGGGCACGGACAATAGCATAATCACCAAAAAGATACAGGATTATCCATACCCTAGGGTATGGGCAATTTCGCAGACAATTTTCTTAAACGAAGCAGGTGAAGTAGAGAAGAGTTCAACGTTAGTAAAATATGTATTGTACAAGTCCATAGCTCTGCGCAGGGGAGATCGCTCACCTGCATTCGTTTTACATGGTCTTAATGCGAATAAATTGGGCTTACGAGTTTTGCGGACGGCGTAAGAGCGAAGCGGTACGTGAAGCAGTATTTTTTCGGTTAATTGAACACAATCAAACTTACCATGTGATATACTATATAGCAACATTATATCCGAGAGCATTCTTCTCACTTCAAGCTTCGGTAAAGAAAATTTATTTAAAAGAGCATTATAAGATGATTTAGAGCGGAAACAACGGTAGTTCATAGATTTTAAAAACTTACGTTGTACTCTTTCAATTTGATCCTTGTATTTTGTATATAGTGGATTCCAAATTTACGACCAAATAAGTAGGGTCTAAAGTATTTTGTAGCCCAAACGATAGCCAAGAGCTGTTTTTCAATTGTACTGTAATTTAATTCACTCAAGTTTATGGTACGTGAGGCGTATGCTATGGGCTTATCCGAACTTAATTATCCTTGGGATAATACGGCGCCTATTGCTACATTGGATGCATCGGTTGTTAGTAAAAAATCCTTATTAAAATCGGGATATTGCAAAATGGGATCGTTAGTGAGAAGCTTCTTACAGTGTTCAAAGCAATTGATGTCATTTGGATCTAATGTTATTTTACTGCCCTTTTTTAAACACTGAGTTAGTGGTTTAGTCTATCTGGCAAAGTCAGGGATGAACTTCCTATAATACCCAATAAACCGAGTAAACGTTTGATTTCAGTTGTAGTTTTGGGAAGGGGATAGTTTTCTATAGCTGAAATGTTATCTGGATTTGGCTTAACTCCGTCGTCACAAATTATCTGGCCTAGGAAACTGGTTTCTAACTTTAAAAATTCGGAATTATCCATCTGAATTTTAAAGTTAGATTCCCGTAATTTTTTGAATACTTTCTCCAGGTTTATAATATGTCCCTGTAGGGATGTGCTAAAGACCACAATATCACCTTAATAAACTAGACAGACTTGATTTAGATCTTTAAGGATATTGTCCATGACTCTTTGGAATGTCGATGGTGAATTTTTTAGACCCATCGGCATTCTAAGGAATTCATAGTGGCCGTTTTCAACGTTAAATACTGTTTTGTGTATATCCTCCGGATTCATCTCTACTTGGTAGAACCCACTTGCCAGATCTAGGGTGCTAAAATACTGGCATTCACCTACTTTGTCGAGTACGTCTGTGATATTAGGTATAGGGTATTTGTCATCAACCGTTTTCTCATTAACTTTTCTAAAATCCACGACAACACGCCATTTAACTTTACCGGAAGCATCTGCCTTTTTAGGTACAATCCAAATAGGAGAGCTCCATGCAGAATCAGATAGTCGAATTATGTTTTGTTCCAACATCTTAGCGATTTGATCTCTGACTTCTTGTCTATGGACGTAGGGATAGCGGTAAGTATGCACTGGAATTTCAGCGGTTGTCGGATACGATGCTTTACTTTATTGGTAAATGTCAATGGTTCACCTTTGAGGTAAAACACGTCAGCATAACCTGCGCAAAGATTTTTTAAATTAGCCAGTTCCTCTGGGTTTTAATGTTCTGTTCGAAGGCGGGAGAGAACGGCGTTAATGCGACCCGAAGAAATTTCAGTGCCTTCGCATTCTTTATTAAAAAGTTCGGCTACTACTGGGCGATCCATTAAAAATATTACATCATTAGGTGTAGGGTTAGTAATTTCTACCCAACCATGATTATTCTCGACTAAGGTTATGCAATTAAAAATTAAACAATTGTAGATAATTTGATCTTCGATAAAAACTTCACCATTAAGCGTATTAATTGGCAATCTAACTTAGATGAATTAGCGGATATGACGTCTTCGTACAGGTTAACGTTGCGTGAGTCATACATTTATATGGGAAGCAGTGCATTATGTGTTATTAACAGTTTACGATTGAGATCAATCTTACATCCCCAATTTTCAAGCAAGTCGAATCCTAGGAGGCCGTCGAATTAATTATGAAATTTATAGACAAATAATATTATATCCGTATTCTCTTTGAATTGCGGGAAGCAAGGAAAAGTAATAGAATAATCGTACTTAGAGGTCCCGTGAACATTAGTTACTTCGAAGGGTTCGTAATTCAGTGGTATATGACTGTAATATTTATCAACTGCTTCAGGGCTAAGGAAAGATTGGTTAGCTCCCGTATCAATCAATAATTTAAGTGGTGGATTGCTTATCCGTATAAACCCGATTTGCCTCTGAATATGAAAATTTAATTCTATTTTGGCTTTTCTGATTGGGGTGTCTTTTGAAATTTTTCAGATGATGTGCCCTCTTGACCTGCCTCCTCTACTACCGGGATGTCCTGATAAGAATATGAGTTTTCATAGTATCCATGGTCGGGGTACTGTTCCGCAATATAGTAACATTCCTGGTCGAGGTCTACGTAACCACAGTTATTATAATAATTACAGTCATAATCAAACTCATTTATGTTAACCTCGCGTGTCTTAAAGTAATCGCTTGGAGGTGGGTTACCAATCTGTCTCCAAAACGGGAACAAAATGACTGACACCGCTCATAGGTCTAGGGGAACTATTAAAATTAAATGATGGTTGAGGCTGAGGTCTAGGAGGCAATTTAAAAACGTTACTCTGCGGGTTGTAATTTTGTAACGGGGCTCGCATTATCTGTTCAGTGCGGCTGAAACCGCGGGGCTGCTGCATTGGTACATTAGGCCTCCAACTTTGAACCTGAGGCTGCATTGGTTGCGGCCGATGGGGGCCAGGGATATTAAATGTTAATGGTCTTGATGGTCCGGACATGATAGGTGCATTAAATGGGGTTAATTTAGGCGTGAAGTTATTTAAAGGAAAGTTAAACTGATTAGGTTGTGACTGGGACCAGTCCTTTCGACTAGGCCCGCCTTCGTTGCGATGTTGCAAATAAAGCGTATTAAATTCGTCCTGAACGAATTTTAGAGCCTTTTCCATAGACTCTGGACGCATGCAGCGTATTCTGGAACCTAGTGGGTCTTTAAAGCCCCTTAAGTACGCTTGTAGGGTTAACTTTTTATAAAGAGTACGGTTAGCCTCGAAAGTCGTGTTAAGTGTCTCGTGAAGCGAGATGAAGGTCATTATGGTGCTAAATAAATTTTGGCACCTCTCGTAAAACTCCTGAGGGGTACTGAAACCCTGAGTCTGTAGTCTCATCTCGATGGTCAGCGAAATTATTAATTAGAGCAGACCTAATACCGTTCCAGGTATCCGGAATGCCATTGGAATTGATATACCTAGCCGCGGGTCCAGTGACCTTATTTAAAATTATTAAGAAGGGAAGCCCATTAAGAAGGGCTAAGTTCGTAAGTTCATGACTCGGCCCTGCATGAAAGTATGTGAGCACTAATTGGTCGCATATATTAATAAAACGTGTTAATATGTGCGGGTTACCGTCGAACTCCGGCACTAATCGTAAGGATTTATAAATCGTATCTACGTCGATTTGCGTCATATTACCTAACATTCTATTCTCGTCTATTATTGCAAACCTACTGATTCTATTCCTATTATCTAACTTAACGTTACGGGACTCCCTACCGTGAAAAATCTTGAAGCCTTTAAATACCTATTACACACGTAAAATACCTATTTCATATTAATCGAGATATAATTAGAGATGGGTATAATGCTGATGACCTTTCCTTGATCTATTTCAGGAACTGATAGTAACTTCAAAATTTCATACGAGTCTCGACTGATAAGTGGTAACTTTATCTCAAAAATCAAAACGTCATCCAGCATCCTTGCTTTTACTCGAAGTAACTCGTAGATTTTTCTCAGTTCCGAATGAATGTTATCAACAGACTGGCAGTGACACATCTTTGTTTAATTGCGTTGACATAATGCTCAATTCTTTAATAAGTTGTTCAGGTGGCAAAAAATGAAAGTTGAAGCGGCCATGATAAATATCGGTCACAGTTTCCAATAACGTATTCTGTGTGTTTTGAGACTGTAGAGCATGTGATTTGCAATAATAGCCCCTGTGTTAAAACAGTTAACAAAATTGCTTGAATTCACTTCGTCCTTGAGTTTGTTCCAGGCTTGCTCTAGTTCATTCATGTGCATGTTAATTAACATATGTTGTTTATTCATTGTGTCTTTGGTGCGTTTCAGGACATTGTACTCGGCTTCGATTACTGTTGTTTGATTTTTCCATAATGATGCTATGTGTTGTTGATTATGTTTTAGTAAATTTATGTCTTTATTATATTGCTCGGCGAATCTCTCATCCAGCACGCCAAATAAGCTATTAGCGACATATCCAATGCCGTCGATAAGACCACGGCGCCGACGCTGTCTGGCAGGTTGCGAGCTTTTGTGCTTGCTGAGTAGCATGTGGTTATAGTACTCTAGTTCCGAGAATCCGTGACGTAACTGGAGTAGCACTGCGTCACAGTACGCTTGTTTACGTATGGTATCACATGTCGTCTTTAGTGATTGTATGTAATTGTCTAACACATTTATTCCTTTCCAATATGGTTCCATGTTGTAATAGACAATTATTTTCCACTCACACACACATCTCTTATCAACATCATGTCAGATATCTTGTCAAAGTATAAATGTTGATTACTTCTGAATTGTGTAATGTTGACGTTGGCTTGAGCAGTCGATAGAAGTGAGAGTAATAATAAAAGGGCAGTTACTATAGATGTCAAGCTTAACGGGCGATTGTATCCTTTGTTTTGCTTGTATTTTTTAGATGATGATGTTACGTCACTTGTTTGACGAATATCGTTCTGTTGTTTATCTTGAGATTGATCATCATTTTCTAACAGACAGGATACTTTAACAACCGGCCTTTTGAGGACGCCATTCATGGTTTTGAACGAGACAACGCGTACGTAACCATCCTTGCCTTGGTGCAATTCGATAACTCTACCCATAGTCCACTTGCCTGGCGGTAGATTATCGTCATGGATTAGTACGACGTCATCCAGTTGAAGATTGCGCTGAGGTTGTCGCCACTTACTTCTGGCAGCCAGTTGAATTAAATATTCAGAACGCCATCTCTTCCAAAGGTCTGGTATAATTTTTTGGGTAAGATACCAACGCGTTCTTTGTTCTTTTTCGGTTTCAATCAAGGTCAGAGTGGACCCTCCAGATAGAAAATGAGCAGGCGTTAAGTAGTTCAAATCATCTGGGTCTTCTGTGAGTGGGCAGAGCGGTCTTGAGTTTAGACAGCCTTCTATTTGCGTTAGTAGTGTCGTAAACTCTTCAAAGGTCAATTTCTGTTCACCAGTGACTCTCTTTAAGTGAAATTTAAAGCTTTTGACTGCCGCTTCCCATAACCCTCCAGCAGAAGCCCACGTTGGTGCTATGTGGTGCCAAGTTATTTGCATATCAGCTATTTCGGCCTTGAACTCGTCTCCTATAACTTGTATGATTTCATGATATTCTTCTTGTAAAACACGATTGGCTCCGATAAAGTTTCGGCCGTTATCACTGTACATATGTGACGGGGTTCCTCTGCGAGCGGCTATCCTGCGTATTGCCGCAATGAATGAGGAAGTGGTCATGTCGGAAACTAGTTCCAGGTGAACGGCCTTTGTGACCATGCAGACGAAAACAGCCACGTAAGCCTTGGTGGTCTTGATACCGCGGCCCTTGTTGGCCTTTATAAATACGTGGCCAGTAAAATCCACTCCGGTATGAATGAAGGGCCGTGCAGGAGTAACCCTTGCTGGTGGTAGCTCTCCTATTAGTTGGTGCTGTTTGACAGGACTTTGTTTCTTGCATACAACACAACGTCTTAGTAATTTTTTCGTTGCATTGTTGCGCCGCCGTGGTACGTTGGCTCGTGCGTATGTGTAATTATTAATTGTGTCAATCGGTGGTTATGAGGTAAAAAAGCGGGATGCTTCATTTCCGGGTCAATGTTAGCGGTTTCCAGTATTCCTCCGACTCGTAAGATGCTAAACTCTTCGAGGAATGGCCTTAGGTTCAGGATTTTGCTTCTTGTGGAAATCTGGCGTTTAGCGTTGAGGTCTATTATTTCTTGTTTAAATTCGCTTTCTTGTACGTGTTTCACTATAGTTGTTGTGGCTTGTCTTATTTCTTTAACTGTGAGGTATTTGTTATAATGTTCTTGTTTTCTTGATGTACTCGTAAAGCGACGTATCCATGCTAATACGTGGATCACTTTTGAGAGGGAACTGTACTTGTTTAGCAGCTCATCGATCACCGGACTACTCTCGGTGTAATGCTGCACGGTATGGACTTGTTTTGGCTTTTTAATATCTTCGTCTGTTTGGTAAGTATTTAAGATGTTTTCTTCAGCCTTGAACTCGGACAACCATGTTGGTCCTTGCCACCATAAAGCATGTTCTTTAAGCTGAGATGGCATAAGACCTCGACTCGCACAGTCTGCGGGGTTGTCTGCCGACTTGACGTATCGCCAGCATGACGACGGCATAACTTGAGTTATTTGTCGCACCCTGTTGGCTACAAATACTTTCCAGCGTTCGAGTTCGCCTTGTATCCATCCCAGAACGGCCGTCGAGTCCACCCACCCATACATTTTGATGTTGTGGTTAATCAAACTTTGCTTAACTTTTTCCATCAGTTTGGTAAGTAGTACAGCACGACTTAACTCCAATCTTGGCAGGGAAGTTAATTTATTGAGTGGCACCAATCTTGATTTTCCAGCGATCAATATTATTTTGCTATTTCCGTTCGTTCTTGTTTTGCAATAAATAACACAGGCATACGCTTTTTGCGATGCGTCACAAAACCCGTGTAATTCAACCTCTGTTTGTGTATCTGACCCAGTTCCGTACCATCGTGGTATTATGCACGAATTAAGATATTTTAACTCTTGTTTTATTTTTATCCATGTCGCATTTATATTTTCAGGAATCTTGTCATCCCAATTTAATTTTTCGTTCCAGACATTTTGAAAAAATAATTTTAGTAGTGTTGAAATAGGTGCCAGCCCAGTCAAATAATTTTGATATTTCGAAGAGCAGCATACTTTTCGTAGAATAAGTGCGGTGGGCATTATGTTTATTCATTATTATGTGGTGGCATATGTTTCGGGCTAGTACGTTATTTCGTTAGTTTTCTTTCTAGTGCAAGAAATAAGAAAATTAAATATTATTTATGGAAATAAAAAATATAGAAAATCTCTATCACTTAACACGTTCTATGCCAAGATAACATAGCATTGTCCCATTCAGGCCGCGTCAGTCAGTGATGGTTGACACTTTGACTTTCCTTAGGCTTTGACAGCGAGAAAAAACACTTGAGGAATTTCATATTATCACGTGACGTCCTCGGTAGCTTAGTTTGTAAAGCACTCGCCCGGCATGCGATGGGACGTGGGTTCGAGTCCCACCTGAGGTCAATGATTTTTTTTCAAGTGTTATTTATCTTCAATTAATCCTTGTATGGAATTACTAAAAACAAAAATTTACAATGTTTAAGCATTTCTGATCTTAACCAATAGTCAAATATTTGTAATAATATTTCTATAGGGTGTTAACGGTAGTATACTACTCAGCTATACATATAGCTACAACATTGATCAGAATACGTTGGCTTTGACAGCGAGAAAAAACACTTAAGGAATTTCATCTTGTCACGTGACGTCCTCGGTAGCTTAGTTGATAAAGCACTCGCCCGGCATGCGATGGGACGTGGGTTCGAGTCCCACCTGAGGTCGATGATTTTTTTCAAGTGTTATTTATCTTCACTTAGACTTTCCGTTCGGGCCGCGTCAGTCAGTGATGACCGCGTTTTACGAGGTTTTTCGTTTCGTTCTTACAGGCCGTTGGGCAGTGCTATCAAATCAAATCCCATATTCATTGACCCGCGCGGCCCTCTAGGTGCTCCACATAAAAATGGTTTTTGAAAAAAAATAAGAACTTAAAAAGAAAAACAAAAATTACCTTAAAAAAAAGGTTTTTTTAAGGAACACACAACAATTTATTCTAATTTCAAAAATTGGACCCAATGAAAAAAGAAAACTTAACAATAATATTTTCTTCACCATTTTAGTAGCTAGCAACAATACCAACACACACTGCCCGACACCGCGACCCACGCGGCCCCCTGTAACGAAAAGTCGTTTTTTTCTCTCTATAGGTGGTGTTAAAAACAAATTAAGTACTCATTTAATTAAGTATCTTATAAGCTAAATTCGGGATATGCTTTGTTCACTACAATTCTTATAATACGGGTTTGAAGGTAACCGTTATTCACATTTTTAAAGTTAAATTTACAAAGGTTTACATTTACCAGTTTTAATTTTATTAATGTTATTGTTTGTATACAAAAAAGAAGTATATAATTTTAAAATTATTATTTTTTAAAGTTGTTAAGTATATGTCTTTAACCATTTAAGTTTACCTATTTTATTAAGTAATTTTATAATTTTATTTTACCATAAAGGCAGCAGTCAGACATAAGTTAATTTAAAGTGAACAAAAGAAACATTGAATTTGCATAAGGTACCTACTACTACAATTTTTTCGTATTTATATAGGTAAAAGTAATACTTAGTAAACGTTTAAATTATGACATAAAGTTGAACATTATCTTACGTTTACCTGTTTTTTTTAAACATATTATATATCATAATCCTGTTTTTTATCATAAAATTCTTTAATAAATCGTTTCTTTATTAATAATTATCATAAATCTTAAAAAAAAACTCAATCCCGAAACAGCGGCCAGGAACTCACGAACTTAAAATCAGAGCCAAATATTATCACGAAATAGGGTTCAAATAAGAGATCCACTAAAATATCAATATATTTAAAAAAAAAACAGCTAAAAGTAAAGAATTTATGTATTAAATTACTGGCAAAATATCAATCTTTCATCATAGAATAGATATGAAACTGATATCATGTTTAATAAAATATTTAAAAAATCCTCAAGTCATAAGAGCCTTACGATGCCGAAGTATGGGATGTAAATACGTTTGCTCAGGTAAATCTGTATCTTCCGATACTTCGAATTATTTTGCATCTTGATTAAACGCCAATAAACATCAGCCGTGTTTTATCAGTTTTAATATCGACGGAAGAAAGCGATTTTGTCGTATCTAAAAAAGTCCGATTTTACACCAGAGCAAAACAACTATTTCAAAAATTAATAAATCATAAATTAAGAAAGTTAGAAAGCTGAAATTTCACATGTTTTTTCTACTAATTAAACTTTATTTAATAAAGGTGATTGGAATATTCTAGAGTTACTACTTCATTGACTTTTGACTAGTTACAGCAATTGATTTTTTAATGTCGAGCTACAGAAATGTTGTATCAGTAAGGTAAAATATATGGCTTATTTAAGTGGACTTCAGTTTTCATGCAGCGCATCTGCTGTATCTCAAAGAAACGATAAACTCTACAGGGCTATTTAGCTGTATGAACTTTTAATGAAATAACTTTCTACATTTGAAATGTTTTAAATACAATAAGAGTCAGAGATGTAAAAACAATAAAATACTGTATCTTTTTCTTGACTGTTTTATTTAAATTTTAAAAATGTAATGACACAAAAAAATCAGTCTGCAATAATTTTTATTCTTTTTTCATTTTAATAATCAGTCCGACAAAATTCTTCTTCTTTATCAGTTACATAAATTTAGTGTGTTTTTATCTCTCTTCTTCATTAATTTTGATAAGTATACACTTTCTCTTTAGTATTTTAACAATCAGCCTGCCATAGTTTTTCTTCTTCATTAGTTTCAACAATCAATCTGCTAAATTCAGTATTTGTTTTTTAACTAAATAAAAATAATCATCATGTTACTTTTCCTTCTATGTTCATTAGTTACATAAATCAGTCTGCTATAAGTACTTCCTCTTTATTGCTTTCAACAATCACTTACTTATACTTTGTCTTAATTATTAATATCTATAATCAGTCTCTTCTATGCACTTTCTCTTCATCATTATTTTCATAAATCGGTCTGCTGAGCATCATCTTATATGGTTTCTACATTCAGTCTGCTACACTTCGTCCTCTTCATCAGTTTCACCTAGAATATCTTTTATTTTTTTGTAGTGTTTTAATTGCAAATATTCATGAGAATAACATTTGGGTATTATTTGTTTCTCGACTAATTTCTTGAGGTCATTATATTTTTGAATTATGGACACATTCGATTTCCAAAAGAAGATTCAACATATTAGTTAGGTAACATAAAAAGTAGTCAAAAGGCGATTTCTTCTAGACAACTATCACTTAAAAGAAGATGGCTATATTCCACATAGTGACACTGACAAGGTGAGGTGACATACCATGATTACTTAAATAATACTAAATTTAATTACAATTACTAAGTCATAATAAAAAAAAAACAAATAAATTATAACAATGTCAATGCCGGAGGGAAAGTGCCCATAACACTTGCAGCATTCCCCCGCTGAATGGCTACGGCTATCCTCTGAACTAGGAATGACCCAGCCTGTGGATCATTGGTCCTCACTCTAAGGCGACGACCTACTTCTGCAATAAAACTCTTTGCCTCTGAAGCCCAACAGCCTGAAGTTTCAAAAGCAATGGGGACAAAATGGTAGGCTGATTTTAACTCGCTGTATTTAGAGTGCTTTTTATGAGCCGCTGTCTCGACTGCTGCCCCAGGCGCCAACGTGGTCCGCCCCAAATGACAAGCAGCAAAAGTACTGACACAGGTCGCATCCCACAAGAGGCATCTACCCTTATCCCAAGGTACCAGAGTAAGGCCATCCGGTCTTTTGCCATCCGTCCGACTAAGACCAGGTGGCTCAAGCACACATGGGATGTTGGCAGAAATGAGAGCTCTCCGAATAATATCATTAAGAGCGTGATGACGAGGAAATCTACCCTCACATCGTCGGCAACTCAAAGCATGGTGACCGCTCGCCTCAACGCGAGAGCCGCAAATGCATAAATGAGGTTCGCATACATCGCAGCCCAAGCAAAAGGCAACTGCCACCCGCAAAGAGTCATTATCTAATAAAGTGCCGAAATGAGGTGAGGGCAGAGCCTTCAACCACGCCCCAGATTCCCCCCTTCCAAAAGACGACCCATGACGCATTTCGCCCCAATATCATCCCAAGAACGCTGCACCCAAGGACAATCGGGCAAAACAACATCTGGATGCAATTCCGAAAATTTATCGATAGCATGAGAAAGAAAAGGCACAACTACCTGGTTTTCGTCTCTACAAAGAATTTTAGCAACTAGACCAACTACTGCATGCCCAGACGCCAAGAAAGCAGGAAGCCCAAGGTCACCGACGCGACGCACACCTAAACCCTCATGACGAATCGGCAACGCAGCCTGGCTCCACTGAACCTCATTGAGTGACACATTACTTATACCGGAAACGATGGATTTCAGACACTCATCAATCACAGATATGTCATCCGGAAACAACCAAACCGGAGAAGATCTTAATAAATATATGAGTTTGGGAGCTCCAAGGCTCATTCTAAGGAGAAACAAAGCTACATGCTGATTAAGGAACTTAAGGCGCTCATTAACAAATTCAAGACTCTGCCTCTGCCTCTCAAGAGCCTCTGAAATTCCCTCTGAAAAAATAGGGGAACCCAAAAGATCAAAATTGTCCCGTGAAAGAATCCTTAACCCAGGAAGGACAGCAACGAAATCTCGAAAATGTGAAGTCACCTCCGTACTACATGGGTAAAATTCACATTTTTGAGAATTTATTTCTAACCCCAAATCATTGAAACGAGGAATCAAGGTGAGCAAATCTTGTTTCACTATATCTGGTTGACCACCAAGCGTTCCGTCGTCAAGGTACCATACGTTTAGTGGAGACTGTAAATTGACTATGGCCTTATGAATAGCCAGGCTAAAAACAAGTGGACCAAGAGGGTCACCCTGATGCACACCTACTTGTGACAGTATAAGGTTATCTTTATAAAACAAATTTGAAGTGGTACCGTATACCTGGTCAAGAAAAGGATAAAGAGAAGGAATATTATCCTTAACCTCACCAAGCAAAACATCCCTCTCCAAGGAATTAAATGCATTTCTAATATCCAGCTTGATAATAACACAATCGGCATTATTGGCGTCTAGAACAAATGATCGAGTGGCGTGAATTGCCCCTTCGCACCCAAGACGAGTCCCAAAACCCAACTGATGCGGCTGTAAGTATTCAGCCATACTTTCCTTAATCCCGAAACATGCTATTTTAGCAGTTAAACGCCTAAAGGTGCTTTCAACTGCTATCGGTCTTATTCCGCCATCCTTTTTCGATAAAGCGCAAAGAGAAGCCCCATAAAAGTACGGACAAACTACCTTATTAAGTTGTCCGCTCAACAGAAAATTACACAATTTTGTTAAGCACTCCATCAATCGATGACCATTTTCCCAAGCAGAAATAGAGGTCAGTTCCTTCAAGTGATCTGGTCGAAGCCCATCCAATCCCGCGGCAGAACCGTTATAAAAAGAAGCCAGAGCGCGTGAGACATCCTCTACAGTGCATGTAAGAGGTGTATATGTTCGATCTGGAGGTGGAGGAAAAGCAAGTGTGCGTGATGGTGAAGGATGCTTGGATTGTAAAGCTGCTACAGTTTCAGGACCCGATTGAGCCATGGAGTCCTCAGAAACAAGCAGTCTGACTGCCCCTCTTAAGTCACCCTCGTATACCTTTGACTCAATTTGTTTGATATTATAATGAGGGATACTTCTACATACAGGCACATCAAGACAAAAAGAATCCTTAAATCCCTCACTAAAACTACCAATATTGGCTTTCACTTTTTGAGTCAAGTTACTCGTACCCCCACCCCCCCCCCGTAACTCAATTTTTGAATTGAATTATGGAGTTTAGTTGAATACAAACTTTTGGTTGAGTATTGTTCAAACTACCCAAGGGCACTGAAGTTGTTAAGGCATCTGTGAGCATAGAATTTTTAATAAACATAACATCGGGATTCGTCTTTTTAAACGTTGCAATGCACAATTTAGATATTTGAAATTTAGTTTTAGTTTTAAAAGTTTTGCTCATAACCTCATCGAATCCTAAAAAGTCTTTGCCCTCTAAAATGGACACTTGGTATGGGGTTGGTTTTTTACGTGCCAGTTCTATGACAGTAGGCCATTGAGAAGGTGCCCAGATAGTAGTTTTTCTTACAGTGCGCTCTATTGTAGCGTGCATGCTATCAACTGGCATGAATGTAGTGCCAGGAATGAGATAATTAATTTGGATTGTCTCCAAATTAGCAGCAATGGACAAAAAATATCTCAACATACTCAACATAGTCTTATTTTTGTTTTGTCCAAAGCATGAATCAGAGTACAACAGTACTGTCTTTACGTTTTCACGTTTGTCCACCTCTTAAAGATAATTGTACAAACATGTTGAAACCTCATTAGCCCCACGACGAGCATCAACTTCTGACCATAGATTACAATAACCCATCTGAGTATTACTTTCGTATATTGTTAAATTGTAAACAGCAATTTTTCTGGAGTAGTACAGCGCCATGTTTTCACCGTATGGTGTGTTAAGAATTTTTTGCATATCAAAGCTTGCACATATTACGCTAGGATCCATAGCATTAAGTTTTTGGTGAAATTGAAACCCTTTATAGGATTCTTCTTTTTCTTGCATATGATTATCAAATTTTGCCATCTCATCACAATTTTTTACAATCGAATGTCTGTGCCATACACACCATACATTTATCTTTTTTGGGAATATGAAACCCTATATTATAGTTGTCTTTTAACCAATTTGAGAAAACCTTGAAAGACATGCTCTTTACGCCTTCTTCGTTACAGTTCTTATCGTAAATACGATATAAGTTTGATATATTTTTGAAGTGATCCGGTAAATAAAGCTTGTTGGAATCCTTCCTGCAGTAATGAGATGGTACCAAAGGTATGGATGTCATAAACTGTTTAGCATGGTTTATTATATTTTCTGCAGTTCTGTTCCCACCGCCATTTTTTCCTCTTTCATCTTTCTTTGCAAACCCTTCGATGGTGTTATCAAAAGTATATAATATAAACCTTTGCGATACATCAAGAGTATTTATCAAAAAATTTTGACATACTTGTCTCCTTTCATCTCCTTCATTTATATAATAATCATATGTAACATTTCTTCTAGATGAATCACCTTTATCTGTTGTATGGTGAGCAACTTGCTTTTTTATAGCGCATTTAGATATCCAGTCTCTTTGGCGTTGAGAACTGCCAAGATTCCAATAAAAATTAAAACTGTTGACGTCTTGTATCGGGTATATCTCCACAGTTTCGTTTACAAGCAACTTCTTTGCAGGGATTAGTTTTCATGCATTTAGATGCAACGTCATCTCCATTTTGGGTAGTGTAAGTCTGACCGTGAGCTCTTTTAATTTTATTTTCTTTTTTAACAGATTTCTTTGGTTTAGGTTTTGGTGTTAAAACCTTTTCTTCTACTTGCATTTCCCGATCTGTATTGTGTTTATTTGACTTACTCTTTCGTTTCATATTAACGTTTTTCTCTTTCTTTTTCAGGACCTTGCCCCGTTTTTTCTTCTTCCTATTTTTTTTAGTTTTCCTGGATGCTGAATCATCGGATGACTCGTTATCACTGAATGAACAGCTGGACTCTTCTGACGGGAATGCCTCATTAAGGAGTAAAGTGACAGCATCATCTTCTTCAATAAAATCAAGATAAGGTTTGCAGTTGATAATATCAAAATTTAATTTCTTTTTACAATTCCTTGGTAGACTTCTACTCATGCGTCTTTTTTCAGGAGAAATATATTCTTGCGTATCATTATCACTAGTAATTGCTTCAGTAATAATAGTATCTTTTGGAATTGGAGTAACTTTTGCATTTTCAGCACTACCTTTCTGATCGATAGCAAGAAAGCATTTTGTTATTTCAGGCGTAACTTTAGCGGTGTTTGGACACTTTTGCATTATCACAGGTAGGCAAACTTTATTTTCAATTGATTCTTTAGAGGTGGAAGAAATATGTGTATCTGTTTTAACTAAATATTCTTTTACAGGAGGATTATCAGGATAGGTGGTAGTTTTATTATTTAGAGCACTCAAATTTATTGAGGAATAATCACTGGTACTGGGAGCAGGTAAGCAATATTCATTTTCGGTAGGACACTTAGTGGTGCTAGGAGATTTCAGATCAGTACCTGTTGAACACTCTTCTATTTCAGGGTATACTTCAGCGGTGCTGGGATTCTTCTGATCTCTTACAGGTAAACATTTCTCCATAATAGAACGGCTTTCTGTGGTGCTAAGACTAATGGGGCTGTAAACAGGTAAGTATACTCTCATTTCAGGGACTTCAACTGTGTTGAAAGAATTTTGATGGGTCGCTGACCAGGATTCTTCTGTTTTGACATTGTTTGGTAATTAATTATATAACAATATTCTTCGGAATCAGCAGTCACTAGAATTTTATTAATTATACGCCTTGCATTTTGAATAGTGCTAGATAAGTTGTTAATAATATTTGAATCAGTTTTACCGTCTGATGAAATCAAAGAAAACTCGTCAGATTTTGTTCCTTCCTGTATTGCACTATGAATCTGGAATAAGTCATTTAAAGACGAGCAAGGATTTTGTGAAACTGAAGACATATCATTATTTTCAATAATTTTCCTTGTTTCAGACATGTAACATTTAGGGTTGCGAAAGGTGGGGGTAAGGTTTTTAACATCTATTGTAGCTATTTTAGGCTGGTGAGGAGTTATTGGAAGCGATGAATGGTTAGGCATTATTTTTTTCTCGACCACTTTTATTTTCGTTCCATCTTTGTTGTACAAAACATCTTCCAAAATCTCAATCTTTCGCTTTTATGGTTGCTCTTGATCTATTAATAATTTATGCTTTAATTCTTCCTTCCATCGTTGACGTTCCATCTAAAACCAAATAACACAAATCAAATACCATTTAATAAGAAACAGTCTAAAGGGATGTGTTAAAACTTCGCTTAGATTTTAGTTCGTATACATTTTTACAATTTTTTAATATGAAACAAATAAATTACATTAAAATTAAATTAACCTATCAAGCTTCAATTACCCACCGGTGGCCGCGAATAATAGATTTTTTATTGTGTCTCTTGACCTTGGCCTGACAGGATAAAGTATTTTGAAAAAATAAAAATGGTAAACAAATAATAAACCATATCTGTAGCCCACTGCTCCTGTAGTCTGGACATCCTATTTACGTGTTTATTTAGTAATACAACGTTGATGCGACAACTAGGCATTAAACTACACCACATTACAATACGTGTTTAGTTAGTATTCATTCGATACGGTTTAAAATTGTAGGTAAAACTCAGATTTATCGTTATAAGATTCATGACCTACGCTTATCAGCTGTTATTTATTTATTTTATTTATTAAACAAACAACAGTTTACAGCTGGAATATAGTAGTCCCACAAAACTATTTACATAGTTTGTCTGTGGGATCACGAGTCTCTAACTTACTAAATAAACTTAAATACTAAGCTAAGTTAGCTAAAAAATACTTTTTAAGTTTTCTTTTAAATTCATTTTTATCTTGTTCCCGGCGTATATCCTCGGGCAAACTATTTAATATGTATGGTAACCGTTTTTTTAATGTTCTATTATCAAAGTAGTTATTTACTTTAGGTACCTCAAACTTGCCCGCAGACATTGACCGAGTACAATTACTATGATTGACCAATGTTGGGCAATACTTCTGACTGTCGTGGTTTGTTATGTTTTAAACTGACCGAAAGAATTCTACAAATTTTAAATAATTTATAATAATTACCTTTGCAATTTGCCTTCGTTTTATTATTTACTAGTAGTTTAATAAATCTGATTTGCATTGCTTCTAGCTTATCAATGTGTGTTTAAAATGTTATTCCGTAACTGTCAAGAGCGTAACCCAAAATTGAAATACATCATGGAAAGATACATCGTGTTCAAACGGGAAAAAATCTAAAACATCATTTGCGACTAAACTACTGCTCCTATTTAATTGATTTTTAGTATAGAGCTTCAAAATGGTACCTAGTATAGATAGTTTAAAAAAAGCCCTGTATGCGTGGGTATTAACCAAAATCTTTCCCTAATCTATTTGGTTTGCTAAACTACTATGCCTGTCAGTAGGTACTTAGAACTCAATTTACATTTTCTTTAAGTAGGTACTCGTATTTCGGTACTTATGATGTAACGTAATCCTTCAACACTGCATCGGTCAATAGATATCTAAAAAAAGAAAAATAACTTAGTAATAGATAACCTTTTAATTAACGAATTAGTCAGGGACAACCTGTTACACGCCTACTTTAAACCTAGTCCTATCCTTAAATAACTTATCAGTTCTCTTCATTTTTGTGAGGGGCTATTATTAAATATTTGTAATTTTATCGATCACGTTAGGTTTCAAAATACCTCATTGATATCGGCATTTGGGGGCTACGACAGACAACAACCTACAGAAAGACACACATACAGACAGAAATACACACATACCGACAGACACAAGTCAAATTTATAACACCCCTCTTTGGGGGGGGGGGGGGGGGGGGTTAAAAACATAACTCAGTTTGTTTACTAGGTACTTATTCGACAAATGCTGAACTTACTCGTATACTAATAAACTTAACAATAAAGCTACCTACGACGAAAAAGTAGGTATGTTTTTAGTGTCCTTTACTTATTTGCTACTATCCTAGCATTTATTATACTCATACCATTGTTGGTAGGTAATAGGTATCCTATGATAAACAGAATTTCAACACATTTCACTTAAAAATAGGTTAATTTAATTGTTTTATAACTTACCTGTACTCCTGAGGTTTGCCATTTATTATTCTAAACACGTAAACAACAAATAAAAATGTTTTAAAATAATATTTTAAGAATTTACAATTCCGCGTTCTCACTATCGGCGCTAACGCACAACTGCCGCGCGATCAGAATGGCGTAGGTAGGACACGCGACGCAGCGGGTGGAGGGGGTTGGTTTTGCTAGAGTGACGTATTACTTGCTGTACACAAAACAAGACTCTATTCTAATGATGTTAGTAAGATTTTCGCTATTAGATGATACGTTTGAAATGCAGTAACTATTTGATAAGGACTCACGTCAGTGCGGCGCATTTGCTGTATGTTTGACTACGTAAGATTTTGGGGCGGCTGAAATGATGTATCTTCTTAAAATCAATGTTCGACTCAGGAAAAGAGTGCTGTAACTGTTTACCATACTAGTAGTATGGTCGTATCTATGTTAGTTACAGCAATTCGCCAAGTAAATTGTAAAAAAACTAGAAAAAATTCAATGACGTATCTTTATTTTTTTTTCATCGTAGAAAGACGATACATACACCATTCGACGCGGCATTTTTTTCTTAACATCAATACAATTATAAGTCATTTAAGCCAATTTTTGAGATACGACATTTCCGCTTTCTGCCGTCGATATATTCAATGGCAAAATCATATGTTATTAATTCGATCGCCCACCGTTGTAAGCGACTAGCTGCCGCACTTGGAATACCCGTATGGGGTCCGAAAATTCTAACAAGGGGCTTATGAGGGCAAGGGTACGCAAAATAAATTTCCTACTGAATAAGTACCTACTGGTAAAACTTATCTACAGCAAAAATTATTGCCAAGGCCTCCTTGTGAATTTGACTGTAATGTAATTCATGAGTATTGAGCGCCCGCGAGGCGTAAGCGACGACGCGCTCGGGCGCGCTCGCCGCGCCTGGGGGTCTAGCGCGAAGTGACAAATCCGATATATCGGCCGATTGTTTGGGCATTTTCTAATATGAAATGCAATCGGTCGGTTGGATCTGGCATTTCAGTCGATTCGACTGATCATCATTTGACATTAGTGGCATCGTAAACCCTACTCCGAAGTGTATCGGTCCGACCGAACATTTAAGTTTGACAAGAGTTTTATCGGAGATCTAATGTCAAATTTTACGACATCTAAATAGCTATCGTCTGACCATTGTAAATGGACATATTTTTTAACATGCTTAGAAATCTTGTATTTTATACATACCTAATCATTGTTTACAACAAGTTTCACACCTCCAAGTTAAAACTTCATAACCACCGCATAGCACAAGTACAATTTTTCGACACAAATTATTGTAAACGTTATAAAATCTATCATATTATAAACAATTCATTTCTTCTTATTTTGATTTGATGATGAAACTATTAGAAATGCACTATTACAGCAGCACTAAGCCACGAATCCCTAAAAATGCAATAGGTAGGCAACACAACCATATTTTGTCTAACCTTAGAGACCATTATATTTGGTCGGATTCTCGCTGACAGTGTGACAGACAGCTGATCAGACCAGAATAACAAACACAAACTTTTTTATGGTTTTAAACTGTAACACATTGTTATAATATTATTTTTATTTTTCTTAATTTAAAAAACATTATTTAATAAGTATGACTCATTTTCTACGAAAAACTTATTATGATTCCTCATAGCGCCATCTATCGATTTTTTTTTAAACTACTTTGCGATCGAGTTTCTCAGGACAATTTTTAAAATCAATAAGCAAGCAATGACATTTCATGTGTTCAGCATTTATTTTTCTAAATGTCATAAACAATTGGAATAGTGCAATTTTCTTAGTTTAAATATCTAAAATTGATTGAAATAAACATTTTTCTGTTAATAGAAACCATGTTTATGAATAAGTTTACTAATATTTTGAATCAGCAAGATACTTTTACAAAACCGGTAAAATTTTAATACGTAGTCATAACACTAGGACTCAATAACATTCATTTCGATACTCTTCTACAATTGTCTGTGGCCCCGATGGAACTCCGCGATTTCGATGTTGTTTCGCGCTAAGGTTCCAATCGAAACTTCGGTCGGGGATCGGTCGGATGCGAACATTTGGATGGTACATTTCGCGCTAGACCCCCTGGCTCGCGCTACGCCCTTAGAGCATTTGAATGCTCTCAGCGCTACGCCAGCACTGCGCCGACACGCGCCGTGCGCACTGGCGTCTAATGTCAGCACCGTCTCTTGCCTCATGTGAAAATGAACGAGTGTGCTCGTACTTCGCTAAAAAAAATTTACCTTATCAAAAGCGGCATTCTGTTTCGGGTCCCAATTCCAGTGTTTACCCTTCTTCAAAAGATCGTACAACGGTGATAAGTGCGCGCTTAGGGTCTTAATAAACTTTCCATAAAAATTCTTCATTCTTAAGAATGATTTTAATTCACTACCATTCTTTGGGTGAGACAAGTTAGTTATCGCTTGAAACTTTTCCGGATCTAACTGAACACCATTTGAGTATTTCTCAAAATAAATGTACGTAACGAAACGGTAATAATGAAATATTGTTACAAATAGTCCTTAGATGTAACTAAATAGTAACCATAAGGCTTGTTATACATTGGCGAAATATTGTGAATGCTCTTAATTTATTCAATCTTAAATATTTGTAAGTAAGTATGAACAAAATACTTAAGGGGCTAGAAATAAAATAATTGAGTCATCATTCATACTATTTTAATCAATTATTATTATTATTTAATTTTGTAGTCTCTCCTTTAGGATTGTTGTATTATTTTAAGCATTTTTTCTTACTTCTAATGTGTTGTTTTGTTTTGTCGTAGAGTAGGCCTTTTTTTTCTTTCAGCTCCTATAGCATTGGACTTGTCTCCACTTTGCTTGTAGCTCTTGTTTTTCTTCTTCTGTAATAATTATTTTATTCTTTTTGATATTTTCTTTTACTTTTTCCAAATGTTTGACACGTATTTCTTCATATTTACTTGGGTTATCCTTTTTGAGTCGTTCTTTGTAAGCTTTTTGCCTTTCGGCATTTTTGGCGGCATTCTTAAAAAAACAAAAGAAGCAATGCAGTTGTATAAAAAATGCAGTTGTAAGTAATAACCAACGAGTTAGTTGCTATCTCTACAGAAGTGTCATTAGCAAGAGTTAAACTGTATTTGTAATAATCGGTAAAATTCTATTCTCAAGCGAATCGAATAAAACAAAGTCGCAAGGCTTTTTAACCGACTTCAAAAAAGAGGAAGTTCTATTGAGAACTTCCTCCTTTTTGAAGCATGTAAGTAATATCAGGGGCAAAAAGCTGTTAAATCGCAACGTAAAAACGTAATCTAAATTATTTGATTATTTTTACTGGTGGCACTTCTGTAAAGCAGATATATCCAATCCTTTTGTTATTGACGCTCTATATTTTTTTTAAATAAATTAAGTAGTGAATATTACTATGCTTAGTCAGGTTATAACAGTATACACTCGGCTTTATGTTGTTCTTTTTCGTTACGTAACGAAATTCGTAAAAAACGTTACGAAATATTAGATAAAAATGAGGTTTGAAAAAGTATTTTTTTGATAAAAGCTGTTACAGCAAATGTAAAAGCTTATTAAATGTTCGTACCACACGTATTACAAAAAATGGATAAATGAAGACTTACCGTTCTATGAAAAATCGCTGATTTTACTTCCTGTCTCGAAAAAGTAATCCCACCAAACACACACGTTCTCACTGATTTTCGCGATAGATGTAATGGCGGAGACGTCAGACCAACAGCCAATCTGAGTGAAGCTAGTGTTGCCGTGTAAAAAAAATACGGAATCGTTCAGAAATCATGGGAAAGTAGAAATAAATAGTAACTAAAGAGTAATAACTAAATAGTAAATAAGAGGGACTCATTTTGTTTTTTTGCTTTAAATTGCCAATTCATTATGACACCCCGTAGAAAATGAATTTGATACAGAAACTGCGATTACTGTAGAACGATGATACCAAAAAAATACAATAATTTAGTTACGTATCGCATTTTATGAAACAAAAAAACATGAAAAAGGTAGAGTGGCAAATAGGTTATTGTAAGAAAGGTAAAACAAAAATAATTTTTAAAATATCTAAATATTTGGTAATATGTATTATTATAGCTATAATTCTTCGTTATCTTATAGATTAATATTCATCCTACAAAATTGCGTGTGTTTTTCTTGTGTGATGTTTTATAAATATAAAACTTTTGAACTGTTTTAAAGCACACTTTTTTTTTCAAAGATTTACCTACATGTATTTTGAGAAATACTCATTTACATTAATTATCTAGCTCAGTTTGTGTACACTTGTTAGGGGGATCCATAGTAATTCAATTATATTTATTTGCCGAGCAGGTTAATGCGAGATCAGTTTATATTCAAAAATATTTTTATATTAAATACTCTGATAGTAAAAACTCATAAAGCAATGTTTTTTTTATGTTCTTGGTAGTTTGTGAAACTTCGAGCGACAAGACCAGCAGAGAAGACTCTTATGGGCGAAAGAACTCTGGTAACGCTAGAAAAAGGGCCAGTTCCCTCCCTCACTACTACTCATTGGAACATACAGCTTAAAATCCCTTCAGAAACAACACCTATGCCTCTCTTCAATTGTGACATCATTAAATTAAATTATAAAGTAAAGGTAAGGCAGTGGTTAATTACTTAAGTAGAGTTGACAATTGTTTTTTATTGTCTTTTGTTTTGGGACTTTTGTCTACAAGACATGTCAGTCCCATCGAACAATTAACAATCTTAATATAAAATAACTTACATTTATATTACCCTAGTATAAACTTAACCTATATATTAGGTCTGCGCTTCATTGGCAGAACTCCAATAAAGCGCACAAGCACAAGGTCATATCCGAATTAGCCTTTTCTGTACGAGAGGCATCTATTGATGCCAAGCGAAAAGTGACTTCTCTATACGGGTGGCATCTATTGATGTTTTGGCAAAGCCAATAAAAATCGAGTTCTGCTAAAAAAATGTCTATGGTAAGGTACTGCTTTATCGATGGTGTCTAGTACGGGATTGGTCGATCTATTTAGAAGTATTCAAGAAATTTACTAGATGTCTCTATAACAATAAATACCGACAAAGTTGAGTACCGAATCATGGGCATCTAATGATGCCACCCGTATTGGCGAGGTTTTCTCTGAGAAAACAAAATGATGGATTTTTAGTGATGTACGACTTCAGCATGTGGGTAAATCGATATAATTTTATTAGTTTATTTAGTAAAATGACGATATTTATCTTAATCTAATATATAAAACAAAGTCGGGTTTGTTAAAACACTTATAAATCGAGAACGGCTCAACCGAATTTCATGATTTGTCGCCGCCCCGAATAGCAGAATTAATTAAAAAAATCATTGAAAAAGCAACGAAAAAATATTTATTAGACAGTACGAAGTTTGTCGGTCAGCTAAGTTATTAATAATTGTATTAAGTCTACAAGTTTCTATTAATCGGTCAAGTTGTTTGTGCTATTTAAATTACAATACTATGTCTGGTGCCGGTCCGACCTAGCAGATCACTGCGTGTCACTAATAAAATAAAAAATGTTTTATAAGCCCTTTTTTCATTATCGTAATATAATACCTATTAGTAACGTACTCAAGAAATTAGTTTATCGATATTATTTTCCAAAGGCACGTCACTAGAGTAGAGTGACTAGCATTGCTTTTATAAATGGGTGTTTTTTCCTAAGTTTTGAGGCTTATATCTTTTTTATTTGTATCTGAATTTATTAACAATTTTATAACGTGTTTAAAAATATAACTTGTGCATAAATAACCGTGTGTTGGAGCTCGGAAATGGACTTTATATTTTATGTGAATAAACTTTGTTTTTATCAAATAATAACAAATAAAGTGTAAAATGTGTATGTTATTATGAAACTACATTAGTTGCAGAATATATGTTCAAAATTTCAATACCGTAAGTCTTATAGTTTTTAAAATATCGTAAGTTAAAGTCGAACAAAAATTCTAACAGCGTAATAAAAGCCCCGTATTGAGAGGCGTACTTCGGTTTCCAAGACCCCGTATGGAAAGGGTTAGGATTGTTGTCTTTTATTTACGCGAACACGATACATTTAAATGAAACTACTTTTACGGATTATTTCGCGATTTATTAACATTTTATTTAACCTGACGTTTCGAACACTTTACAGCGTTCGTGGTCACAGGTAGACTAAGGTGTTATTCGTCTTTACAATATTTTGAAAAAATATAAACTACCGTCACTCAGTTAATATTAATCTGTGTTCCTATCTACGCAAAAAGAGCTAACTGTATCTAGTGGTCTTGCAGTGCGGGGCCTAGCATGGGATTTCGTTAAAACAGGATCCCATGCTGGTGGTATTTTCCAACCATCTTCTCTGTTGAAATTCGGGTGTCTTCTAATTTCAATTGCCTCCCGTAACATGCGAGGAACAAATCGTCGTTCTCTTGCAAGGACTTTAGGCTGGTCAAATCGTATGAAATGGTTGGGTTAGGTTAGGTTAGGTTTCATAAGGAATTTGACGCGGTGTTACGGCAAAATTTAATCCAAATTTGAGTACCTCAATGGTATCGCTATCCAATGTTTGTTTTGATAAATTGACAACTGCCCGATTGTCTGTGGTCGATGTGACGTTTGACGCGTTTCGTTTTACAAGATAGAAGTTTTCAAATTTACTATGGAAATTGAGGCAAACAATAAACTAGCTTTCTTAGATATTTTATATACTAGGAATCCGGATCATACTCTTAGTCATACAGTTTTTCGTAAAGCCACCCATACAGATAAATACCTCAATGGTGCCTCTCACCATCATCCTCGACAGTTGGCTACCGTAGGCAAATCATTGTTTCAGAGAGCAAGGGGTATCTGTGACGACCAACACCTGGCTGGCGAGCTCCAGCATGTCAGGAAGGTACTACGGGAAAACCAGTTGCCGGTACCACGTCGTTCCAGACCCCGGGTCAAGCATTCCACCGTCGAACGCCAACCTGCTGTACTACTTTATATGAAGGGTGTCACTGACAAGATTGGAAACATTTTGAAGCGCGCTTCAATCAAAACCTACTTCAAGCCGCCGAAAAAGATTAACCAATTTTTACCACCTGTCAAGTGCAACATACCTCTTCAAGATGCGGGGGTGTACAGACTGGAATGTGACTGTGGGCTCTCCTATATTGGTCAAACAAAACGAAGTATAGGCGTGCGGGTAAAAGAACATATAGCCGACATCAAACATAGACGGAATACTAAGTCTGCAGTGTGTGAACATGCCTTAGATACACCCAACCATTTTATACGATTTGACCAGCCTAAAGTCCTTGCAAGAGAACGACGATTTGTTCCTCGCATGTTACGGGAGGCAATTGAAATTAGAAGACACCCGAATTTCAACAGAGAAGATGGTTGGAAAATACCACCAGCATGGGATCCTGTTTTAACGAAATCCCATGCTAGGCCCCGCACTGCAAGACCTCTAGATACAGTTAGCTCTTTTTGCGTAGATAGGAACACAGATTAATATTAACTGAGTGACGGTAGTTTATATTTTTTCAAAATATTGTAAAGACGAATAACACCTTAGTCTACCTGTGACCACGAACGCTGTAAAGTGTTCGAAACGTCAGGTTAAATAAAATGTTAATAAATCGCGAAATAATCCGTAAAAGTAGTTTCATTTAAAGGGTTAGGATTGCTCAGAAAACCTACTCTGAACAATTCGTACATCCAGCCTATTAACCTTAGACTTATATAAAAATTGATCTCTGGCAGTTTGGTTCCGTTCACATTCCATCAAAAGATAAATGACATCCGCAATTTTGCCACATATTTCACAGTTGTCATTAAAAATGCAAACTTTCTGGATGAAACATGACCGGACCTAACTCATATAATTAATTTAATTTTACTTCTAGGTAAATTGCCCCCTATGAACCACGGTATGTGAGGAGGAGGCTCACTTTGTATAGTTTTGTACCAAATGCCTGTTGACTTCGACCGTTCATTCAAGTATTCCTTCCACTGCATTTGGCAAACTGTTTTAAATTTTCTTAAAGTTTCCGAGTAGCATGGATTAATTTAACTGGAAGTCACTGGGGGAGGCCTATGTGCAGCAGTGGACGTCCTGTGGCTGAGATGATGATGATGATGATGGATTAATATTGTATATTCGGATCCATTTAAGTATGCAAAACCACAGCCTCGTGCTCGGATTACATGTGGATACGCTTCAACCTTAACATGACTCTTCTGCCACCAGAACCAAAACAACTACCTCGCAAAACAGACAGAAGCTCTTTTACGCGAATGGTTAAGTCGGCCTTGGAGGGCGTGAGCAAACTAACAACTGACTCCAAGACCTATGATATCAAACAACACGTCAACAACCTAACCAACGTTCTGATAAACAGCTATGAACAATCATGCCCCCTTGATACACCACGAGAAGGACTTAGAGGTCACTAGTAGAACAAAAAACTCCAGTAGCAAAGAAAAAAAGTAAAGACGTTTACTGTTTAACAGAGCAATGAACACCAGACAAATAACTGACTGGACCAACTGTTACACCAATAAGAAAGCGATAAAAAGTCTGATCCGCCAGCGCAGAACGGACTGCTGGAGACGCTTTAGGACCAACATTGAAAACACCAGTCAGGCATTAAAAGTTAAAGGTGTTCTGTCGAATGCACCAAAACACACGATAGGGTGCCTAAAGAAAACTGACAACACATACATTAGCAACGCCACAGAAACCAGTCAACTACTTCTGGCAACCTACTTTCCCGAGTGTTCGATTTCTGACAATGTGGAGTGGGCACCTCAAGTTGCATCACTCACCAGCGATTAAGACTGGCCACAGCAGAGGCCATTGTTGATCACGACAAAGAACTCTGTGCAATTAAAATTTTCATACCATATAAATCCCCGGGTCTAGGTGGGATATTTCCGAGTATGTTGAGATAGAGCGCGGATCTGCTGGTGGACCACTTAGTAACCCATCTTCAGATCATGCATCGCCCACAGATATATACCCAAAGCCTGGAGGGAAGTCAAAGTAATATTTATACCGAAACCAGTAAGAAGTGACTACACCAGTGCCAAATCATTCCGGCCCATAAGTCTACCCTCCTTCCTACTCAAAACACTAGAAAGATTATTATTTATAATATAGTCCCTCTTCAAAAATTGATTACTTTTCTGCTTTTGAGAAAACATTTGAGAAGCTGACTCCCTTATACAGTCATACAATACTGATGGGAGACATCAATACCTGTTTATTTAAAAACAACTCCCCCTCCTCCCGCCTTAGATCTATAACTTCGTCTTGTAATCTGAATCTGAACTAATCTGAAATCTAACGCTACCCACTACTTTCCTAACTGCGCTCCTTCTCTTCTTGACTTGATTATTGTTAACTTTACTGGCCATGTTAAAAAGCAATCAATCAATGTCATGCAGATGCTTTCTCTTATCACGATCTAATTTACCTATCGTATAAGATTCGTCCTCCAAAATTGAGGGTAAAAATTCTCCTACAACGAGAGTTTAGTGGCATGAACGATGATGGTTTTTAAACAGGATGCGTATGAGATAGACTGGTCCGTGATTGAGGGTGCTAATAGTGTGGATGAGAAGGTCACGCCTTTCATTAATCTCCTTCTTAAACTGTTTGACAAGCATGCTCCTGTTCGTTCTGTTAAGTTAAACATGTTCCTGCGCCTTGACTTACAGATGAACTAAAGTCGTTGAGATTGAAAGACAGGAAAAAATCTTGCTAATACGAAGTTTAAAATGGACCCCGTCCGACAAATTAAACCGCGAAAAATATGAAATTTTACGAAATCGCTGTAATACCTTGTGTAGAGAAGCTCAAAGTTCCTCAAGTCTATTGGAGTTGGTAAAACACGCAATGATTCTGTTTCTAAAAACATAGATACTGACCTTTTAGGTTTAAGTTTAAAGAATTTATTCTCATAAGAAATTTACATTTCACTTAAAATGAGATAACTACTACTAAATTTATACATAATATAATAATTAGTCGTCGCAGCTCCCTGTTATGTGTATTTTGAGTTTGCGCTTAAACGTTTCCACGCTCTTACATTTCTTGATGCTTTCTGGCAAGTTGTTATATAGCTGTACTCCCTCAAATAGTATGGTCTTTTTACCGTAATTCGTTCTCGGAGTAATTAGTTCTAGTTTATTCTGTTTTCGCAAGTTATGTTTATTAGTTTTTATATTCAAATCCAAATTTGATTTTACTGTTTTAGTTAAGATCTTTTTTATTAAAATGCATGTGTTATAAATGTAAATTTGATTAAGATTAAATATTTTTGTTTTATTATATAATTGTATTGTAGCAGTACGGAACGGATAATGGAATAACACTTTTATTATTTTATTTTGAGTTCTTTGTAAAGAGTTCAAATTAGATGACGCAGCAGATCCCCAAATTTCCACTAGGTATTCTAAATGTGGTTTGACTAGGGTGTTGTATATGACTGGTTTAATTGTTTTCCGAATACAATGGGATACCTTTCGTAGTGCTCCTAGCAATGATGTTTTGGATTGGACGCGCTCAATGTGTGGTCTCCATGTTAATTTATCGTCAATAAGTAATCTTAGGTACTTTTCCTGGTGAGATCTGTTTATTAATTCATTATTTATTCTTAAAGGTTCAAATTCAGGTATAACTTTGTTTTTAGCCGCTAGGATCATGTATGACGTCTTTGACGTATTGATGGTTAACAAGTTCATTAGCAACCATTCATTGAGCAAGTCCAAGTCCTTTTGAGCGTCAGCGATAATTTTGTGGATTGACTGGCCGAAATAAAATAAGCACGTATCGTTAGCGTATAATATAAGATGTCCAGTCAATCCAATTTTTTAAATTTTATTTACATATGCTAAAAAAAGCAGGGGGCCTAGTATGGAGCCTTGAGGTATACCAAATGTGATACTTTGAGAGTCACCCACAAAGTTTTCAATTTTAACAATTTGATGTCTATTGTGTAGATATGACTTAAACATATTTAGAGCTGCGCCATTAATTCCAGCGTCATTTAACTTTCGAAACAACTTTTGGTGACTGACGGTATTAAAAGCTTTTTTCAAGTCAACGAAAATACCCAATGCAATATCTTTTTTGTCTATTTGAGTTTTAATTTTGGTTACAAGATCTATGGCAGCTGTAAGAGTACTAGACTTTGGGCAAAAGCCGTATTGTTCCTTGATTAGAAATTCTTTTTGAGTAAGATGATCGCTTAGCCGATTATACAAAAGTCTCTCAAATGTTTTAGATTTATCGGGCAGCACCGATATTGGTCTGTAATTACTCGGATCACTTCTAGAAGCAGCTTTGTATATAGGATTGACTTTAGCTACCTTAAGTGAGTCCGGGAAAATACCAGATTTAAAACATTTATTAATTGTAATAACCAATTTTTCAACAATGAGTTCTTTTAGGCATTTAATTGCTTTAGTGGTTATTCCATCTATCCCAATACTCGCATTAGTATCTAAGTTATCAATAATCATTCTTATTTCGTCTGCACTGCAAGGACATCATGGACGTAGTTATGACCATACATTAAGATATTTTCTGTGTTTGTGTGGTATTCATTAGGTATCTTATTAGCCAGGTCAGGACCAATTGATGAGAAAAAGGAGTTAAATAAGTTGCAAATTTCAGTTCCATCAGTTACCAAATTAGAATTCGACACCAAATTTGGGGGAGCACAGCTATTTTTTACTTTATTGACTGCAAGGGTATTAATAAGTTCCCACATTTTTTTTGGTTTATTGTATGTTTCGTGGAATAACCTGTGGTAGTAATCTTTCTTTGTGTTCTTTTTTTTTTTTTTTATTTTTTTTTTTTTTGGATAACAAACAATTGTACAATTCCAAATACAAAATGTTTTAAAACAATATTACTAATTGCACAATCAGCACCGTTATCCCCTTCTTACATATGAAAAAAAAAAAAAAAAAAAAAAAAATTTGCCTCTTAATTTTATACAATCTATTAAATTAATTATACAGATACTTATGTAAGTTTCATTTTACATAATTTAGGTATTATGAGTCTATTTTAATCTCATCAAGTTTAAGTTTTACTTGTTTTTTAAATGCCATTGGTGTAAGCTTAAACAAATCGACATCTGAGAGATACATATTATAAGACTTCATTAATCGATGAAGTGGGGCTCGTTTACCAGCGTTAGTTTTACATATTTTGGACTCAAATAAACAATGGGCTCTAGTGTCGCGCAAGCGTTGAGACCGGCTAGGGACACGGTAGTACATTTGGTTTGTAAGATCATTGCAGTCCAGTTTACTTCTACAAATATTAAACAGCACTCCTTGGTCAAGGAGAAGTCTCCTAGCCTCGAGCGACATGAGTGAAAACTTACGTAGCAACACGTCATAGGAGGACCTCGGGTGAAAACACTTATAATTAGTAGTCTTAAGAAATTTACGTTGCACGCGCTCAAGCTGATCGACATACTTCGAATAATATGGGTTCCAGATAACACTTGCATATTCCAGCTGGGACCTGATTAGTGACCTATATAGAAGCAAATAAGTGAGTTCTTGATCATACTTTGTACTCTATCTCGCTCATTTTTAAATAACTTTTTAGTATTTTCATCCGTAGGTTTTCTTTCAGTTTCCTTCCATAAGTGGTTCCTTAAGTTAATTTTATCAAGAATATCCTTATTGGTTCAGTCTTTTTGTGGTGGATTTAGTACTTTAGTTTTCATTACCTTGGCAAGTTCAATATTTTCTAAAATATGTTTTTCTAAACTACAATAGTCATCTTCAACACTATCTATTGATTTTAATGAATTTTCGTATGGCTTGTCGTAATCCAGGGCTGCATATTGAACTATTTTATTTAAAACTGGGGTCAACTTGCCAACTTCAAGGAACAGTTGCTTGTGATCTGGTATCGGGGGGGCTCGGGCGTCCCCGCAGTCTCCAAGCGAGTTCCCCTCTGATCGGCTGAGCCGAAAAGTACGAGTAGGGTTTGCTAAGCAGCGCCTCGACTATATTTTTTCTTTCCCCTACTAAAACTCTAAATGACTACACAAATCAAGAAGAAAAAGTTTAAACAACGGCGACACTTCCTCCCACTCAAAGTGCACCTCACCAACATCCGAGGTCTGCACTCAAATCTCGACCCGGTCCACCACCACCTGGAGACCGAGAAGCCGCACTTATTCTTTTTAACGGAGACGTAGATAGCAACACCGTCGGACGTGGCATACCTCAACTACCCTGGATACACTCTCGAACATAAGTTCAAGAAATGTGCAGGGGTCTGTGTGTATGTTCGCGATGACATCTGCTGTAAGCGTCTCCGTTGCTTTGAGAAGTCTGAATTTCCTGTGCTGTGGCTTTTGGTGGACACTGGGGTAGAGAAATCTCTCTGCGCTAGTGTTTACCGTTCGCACAGTGGAGATCGGGAGACGACTCGGCTCATGGAATACCTTGCTGAGGCTCCGCACTTCAGCGATATCCAACCGATATCCAGAGCTTGTTTTTCTGGGGGACTTCAACGCCCACCACAAAGAGTGGCTGTTCCCATACCAGAAAACTGACCATGCTGGGCGAGAGGCCCGCAAGCTAGCATTGGCGCTAGATCTCACTCAGCTGGTGGAACAAGCGACGCGAATACCGGATATCGCTGATCATACACCCAATTGCCTGGACCTACTGCTGACAACTGATCCGCTCAGACATTCGGTTTCAGTCTCGGCTCCACTGGGATCGTCCGACCACTGTGTAGTGAAATCCGTATCGATCTGCTCTCCTCCGGATTACACCCTTAGGGGTACGAGGAGAGTATGGCGATACGAGTCAGCAGACTGGGACGAGATGCGAGCTTTCTTTGCATCATACCCGTGGCGGCAGTTATGCTTCTCTTCGAAAGACACCTCATGCGTCGCTGATGCGATCACAGCTGTTATCCGGCAGGGAATGGAATATTTCATTCCATTTTCCGACATCCCGCTCGGTTACAAAGCCCGACCTTGGTACAATGCGGACTGTGCTCGAGCTGAGGCTCGTAAACAGTCAGCTTACCAGGCTTGGGTAAAAGCTCGAGATCAAAAAGCGCGAGCGCGAAAGGTGCGAGCAAAGAAGAGAGCATATAATACAGCCGCCAGGTCTTGCAAAAGGGTGCTGCGAAAAGCTAGGTTCGACCATGTCAGCCGTATTGGGGCGAAACTTGCATCTTATCCACAAGGTAGTAAGCAGTTCTGGTCCCTGTCGAAATCAGTCGAATCTAACTTTTGCCTTCCTACACTACCTCCAATGCAGAAACCTGATGGGTCACTTGCCCACACCGCAACAGAGAAAGCAAATTTATTTGCCGATCTGTTTGCAAGCAATTCACGTCTGGACGCTGGCTCGAAACGTCCACCCACCTTGCCTCACTGTGATTCTTTGATACCAGAGATCACAGTGCACAACAAAGAGGTCCGTAGATCCCATCTTGGTCTAGACGTGAACAAGGCCTGTGGTCCTGATGGCATACCAGCAAGAGTGCTGAGTTATTGTGCGCCTGAGTTGTCTCCCGTACTGACGCGACTGTACCGCCTCTCTCTCACGACAGAAATCGTACCAAAATCTTGGAAGCTTGCCAATGTGCAACCAGTACCCAAGAAGGGTAGCCGTGCCGACCCTAGTAACTACAGACCGATCGCCATCACTTCCTTACTCTGTAAGGTTATGGAAAAAGTTCTAAATTGCAAACTGCTTTCATACCTTGAAGACAATGATCTTTTCAGTGATCGTCAATATGGCTTCCGCCGGGGACGTTCAACTGGGGATCTTCTAGTTTATGTAACGCATTGCTGGGGCGAAGCCATCGAAAACCACGGCGAAGCAATCGCAGTGTCGCTGGATATTTCGAAGGCTTTCGACAGGGTTTGGCATGCGAGTCTGCTGAGCAAGCTTCCAGCGTAAGGTATCCCCACTGGCTTCTGTAGCTGGGTGGCTGACTTCCTAAGTGAACGGTCGATCCGAGTAGTCATTGACGGCTGCTCCTCTGACCTCAAGGCCATTGACGCCGGAGTTCCTCAGGGGTCTGTGCTCTCTGCGACTCTTTTCCTGCTGCACATCAATGACCTGCTATCTTCAGGTATTGTTGGGTACGCAGATGACAGTACTGTCGCGGAGAAGTATATGTCTAGTGCAGGAGCCAGTGGAGTTGAGGTCCAAAGACTGAGAGAGGCCATGGTTGAGCGTACGAGCCTGACGTTAAGTAACGTCTCCCAGTGGGGCGATGACAATCTCGTCAGCTTCAATGCCTCTAAGACGCAGGCGTGTCTTTTTTCCACAAAAAGGAGTCCTTTCACCCTTTCTCCTACTTTTCGAGGTACATCTGTTCCAGTGACCGGCACTCTACAACTTCTTGGCATGGAGTTGTCCTCTGACCTCAACTTTGGCACCACCATCGAGTCTAAGGCTCAAATTGCAGCTAGAAAGTTGGGCGTCCTGAATAAAGTCAAGCGGTACTTCACCCTGGACAGCTTTTAACTCTTTACAAAGCCCAAGTCCGATCTTGCATGGAGTACTGCTGCCACCTTTGGGACGGCTCGGCGAAATACCAACTTGCTGCACTTGACTCGGTGGAACGCAGAGCCAAGAGAATAATAGGCGATAAAAAACTGGTGGCGTCCAAGCTGCACAGCCTGGCTCACCGCCGCAAGGTTGCTTGCCTATCGGTCTTCTATAGATTGTACTTCGGAGAGTGTGCTTATGAGCTGCATGAGCTCATACCACCGTCACCTTTCTTCCATCGGACATCCAGACGCACGGCCGGCTACCATCCGTTCTTAGTTGATATACCCATAACCCGCACTAAGCGCTTCTCATCATCTTTTATAATGCGAACAGCTAAGGATTGGAATTCCCTGCCTGCGTCTGTATTTCCGAGTGCATATAACCTGACTCTCTTTAAGTCCAGAGTGAATAGGCATCTTCTGGGCAAGCTCGCTCCATCGTAGATCCCATCTATGCTCTAGAACAAGATTGGGGTCAAGAGTAAGCCCATCTCAAATTAAAAAAAAAAAAAAAAAAACTGATAGGGACGATTCCATAATCGACAGACTAAAAGAATGATTGTATATGTTTGTACTCACATGGTCTATAATGGTTTTAGTTGTGCTAGTTTCACGCGTGCAGTACATAGGGTCAATTTTATTTAAAATTTCGTATCCACTTTCCTTTACTCTATCTAGGTATTCGAGGACGTATCTATCTTTTTTCAGCAGATCAATGTTAAAGTCGCCACAGACTATAGCTCTCTTCCGCTGTTCTAGTTGAGCTGAGTAAATCTCTAGGAATTTGTCAATTTCAGAATCTCCATCAGGCTTGTATATAACTCCAAAGTTAAGTGACAATTTTCTTATATATACCCATAAATAGTGGTTGTCGTTATCGATGACATCTTCTGTTAGGTCGAATTGTATCGTGTTATGAATATAAATGGATACGCCACCACCTCTATTATCCTTTCTGTAGTTATATATGTGTGTGTATAGTTTGGAATTTGATACAGCTTAGCATCTTCTTCAGAGACGATCCATGTTTCTGTAAATACTAAAAGGTGAGTTATCTTGGGTATAGCCTTCAATATGCACTTTATTTCGTCAATATTGTCTTTATTCCGGATACTACGTAGATTTGTGTAAAAAAATCGGAGTGACGAAGGTACGAGCGGGAGATCCTCATATTTATTAATTAAATGATGACATAACTTAGGACTGAAATGGCCTTGTGCGGCAGCAGGATTCAGTTTTTTTTTAAATTGATTTTATCTTTAACGATTCGGGGTATTCCTTTTATATATTTAATAATCAAATCGGTTTCACCATTTTCAAGGCGTTTTTTTAACTCGTTTTTGACAGTCTGAAGATGAATTTTTTGCGCTGGAGTTTGATCATAGTAAATTCTAATATTCTCTGGGAATTTCGCTTTATTTTTAAGTAGCAGTTTGGGTGTCACACCATCATCAAAACAGACTTTCAAAGGCCGATCCTTTCCTGGAATATATTTGCCCAGACGCATCGATTTGCTCGGCTTCGGACAGTCATCAAGTACCAACGTGACTAGATTCATGAACTCTTCAATGTCGTGATTACTTCGAGTATTGTAGTTTTTGTCGTTTATTTCGGTTATACCTGTAACTACAAGGTTCTTCGCGCGTTCAGAACGCTCTTGGAGTTCTAGGATGAGATGTTCTTGGCAAGGAAGTGGCGATTTACTGGTCAAGTTGTCAGAACAGTCTGCGGATTTAATGTCAGATATCTCTTTTTCTAAATTTTTCATTTTTTTCTGTGTTATTGAATAATCGTTTTTAATATTTATAATATCTTCCTTTACCTGTTCAAGTTGTAGAGCATAATTTTCTGTTATTGACTTGATAGTCTTAATTTCGTCTCTTATTTCAGCAATTTCTTCTCTTATGAGTTGATGAGTTTGAGTTTTGGGTAGCGGCAAATTCTTTAAAAAAATGCATAATTTCAGACCGAAAATTTTCAAAACCGTTCTTATATTTCTCCTGTTCCGAGCGTTATTTGCGTTTTCTCGTGTTTACATTACCAGTGGAGTCATAATCAATAGTTGTTAAGTTCGGCGTTGACCCGCCGCCGCTTCCGCTTGCTCCCGTTAACGTGGCCTGAGGCGGTGTCCTTTGCAGGTTCATTATTAGGTGAAATGTGTCACTTACGCACGATCGCGCCATTCCGTGAAACTTCGGCTCGACTCGGGCGCAGCGGCGATCCCGGTACGGTGCACGCTTGAGCTATCTAATGTGAGGTAGGTCAAGGTTGCAATTGATATTGGCTTCCTCGTGGTATATTATTCCTTATAGCTCCGGGACCCGTGAGAATATAGCGAAACTTTTTGTAGTACTATTTAGGTGTTGAGTTTCTGAGTGAATCGATACTACTTTTAACGCATAAAACGCACTTTAAATATTTTTCCGATGTGATAATACGGAGCGCGATTCGAAACGCAGCTATGTCGTAGGCGAGCGCGACGCCATTTAACCTTTTAAATAAGCATTCCTCCACTTCCATCCCTGTTGATAGCGCAACAAAAATGAGTACTCTTAGTTAACTTTCGTCACTTCCAACTCCTGACTACCCATCTTCCAGTTTTAGTCAAGTATCCGATTGTGATGTTGGGAGAAACATCTCTTCTATTGCTTCTAATGCAGTCGAAAGCGATTGCGTAAGCCGCAACATGAGCCTGCCTCTGTTACGACTACTGCTTTAATTAAAATAACAGATGATATCCGACAGGGTATGGATCAGCAACAACACACTGTACTAGCGCTTTTACTTTAGTAACGCTTTTAATACTGTCGATTTTGACATTTTACTGGGACTGTTGCGTTCTCTTAACATATCTCCAACGGTGCTTGATTGGTTTCACAGTTTTGCAAAGTCACCGGCAGCGCATTCGTTCTGAGGATTCCTTCTCTGGGTGGTGTGATATCAGTGCCGTTGTCCCTCAAGGTGGCGTGCTGTCTCCTCACCTCCTTGCACTTTTCATTAAGAGGCCCAGTCGCAAATTGTCTTATTTCCGTACATTTTGTTCTCTGATTGTAAATCTCTCTTTCAGTCAATATTATCAATACAATTATAAATACGATAGCCCCTTATCTTACAATTCTTTTTAATAAATGTATTGATGATAAACAGTTTCCTACTTTGATGAAATTTAGTAAGATAATTCCTTTATATAAATCAGGCGAGAAAAATGATCCTTCAAATTTTCGACCAATTTCAATTTTACCGGTACTTAGTAAAGTTTTTGAAAAAGTAATTTTCAATCAACTTTTATCACACTTTGTCCTTAATAAATTGTTACATAGCAAACAATATGGCTTCACGAAAGGTAGAAGCACTACATATGCTGGAGTTGCACTCTTGAAACACGTGTTTGATGCTTGGGAAAGTAGGCAGGACGCTTTGGGAGTTTTTTGTGATCTTTCTAAGGCTTTTGATTGTGTGGACCATCAAACTTTACTGAAAAAACTTAGACACTATGGTGTTTCATGCGATGCCTCAGATTTAGTAAACTCTTATCTCACAGGCAGAACACAAAAAGTTTGTATCAATGGAGCTAAGTCTTCTGGATCGCCTCTTACTATGGGCGTGCCGCAGGGATCGATATTAGGGCCTCTGCTCTTTCTAATTTACATAAATGACCTTCCATCTTTTACGAAAGACCTCTGTGAGACAGTGTTATTTGCAGATGATACTTCATTGATTTTTAAAATCAAGAGAGGTAAAGACTCATTTGACGATGTAAATAATGCACTCTCGCAAGTATTGCATTGGTTCACCACCAATAATCTTATGCTCAATGCAAATAAAACAAAGTACATCAAATTCACAATGCCCAACGTAAAACTTGTCTCAACACATATTACTGTAAAAGATGAACAACTTAATACATCTAGTTCCACTACATTTTTAGGAATCACTTTAGATTCCCGTTTGCAATGGGGTGCGCATATCAAGACTCTGTCGGGAAGACTTAGCTCTGCTGCTTATGCCGTGAGAAAGATAAAACAACTGACTGATGTTGAAACGGCAAGATTGGTGTATTTTAGCTATTTTCATAGTATAATGTCATATGGAATATTGTTATGGGGCTCAGCAGCAGATATTGAATCTATATTTGTGCTGTAGAAGAGAGCTGTACGGGCAATTTACGGCCTTGGACCCCGAGACTCCTTAAAAGAACTGTTTAAAGAAATTAATATACTTACAGTAGCATCCCAATTTATTTATGAAAATATAATGTACATCCGCAAAAACCTGTCCTTATTCCTTAAGAAAAGTGACATTCATAATCTTAACACACGGAATAAGAATAAGCTTGCCGTTCCCAATTTCAGACTGCATAAAGTGGGTAATTCGTTTATGGGAAAATGTATTCGCTTTTTTAATAAATTACCAGCGTCTATTGTAGAACTGCCCCTGTTAAAATTTAAATCGCATATTAAAACAACTTTAATGAAAAAAGGATATTATACTGTAAATGATTACATAAACGATAAAAATATTTGGAAATAAATACTGCCCTGCTCGCACAGGTACATTTATCTTGTAATGTAAAATATATACTATTTAAAAAGAGGCTGACAATAGTGACCGAGTTTCTTGCGCTACTTCTTCTCGGCGCTAGCCCAAAATTGTCCCGAAGTAGTGGTAGGGAAAAAAAAATATTGGGACGTGTAAAAGCGCTTAGTTTAAGCCTATTTACAGAAATAAATTGGTTTTAATGGTTTTTAAAGACATTAAATATAATTGGAATAAAATTGCACCTGATTTTAAAAGAACAGTTCTTATTCTTACATGTGGGTAGAAGGGATTTTTCATGTTAATCTATACTAATATTATAAAAAGGAAAGATTTGTATTTTTGTATGTTTGTATTTTTGGATGTTTGATTCGGATAAACTAAAAACCTACGAGGCTAATTTTAAAAATTCTTTCACCATTAAAAAGCTACATTATTTTGGAGTAACATGGGCTACTTTAAAATCCAGAAAAATGCACGATTCCCGAGGGATACGAGATAATTCATTATAGAGGGCGCTGATTTCATATAGAGGGCGCTGATTACTATGTAATGTAGCTCTCAGCTGGCAAGAATATTTAATGGAAAAACAATTGTGTTCCATTACAGGTTTGGATAATATTATTAAAAAGCTTTAAATAACAAACAACAATATGATAATAATATTTTTTTAGAAGTTTGGATAGTCATTTTTATACATTTTTAATACATAAGCTCCATCTGTTGCCGACTGGATGAATGAAAAATGACAATCGACAACTTGCCAAAAGCAAAATTAAGCTACCCAAAGACGGCCGATTTTTGGTTATTATACGTGTTACTTGAGTTGATTTTAACTTTCAAATTTGCCCGAAAGTCACGTTAATGTATCGTATCATTTACCAACAAATGGTTTTCCTCAAGCGCTTGGCGCCAATCAATCTAACCAGTAACTTTTTTTATTGTTTTCATGTAAGTTACTGGTAAATAGAATATAAATAATACAATATTAATTTATTTCGTACCTACGTACGCAAATCGTACCTAGCTACAAAGCATATTTATTTAATCTTTACATTATTGCACAGATGTAAAATATGATACATTCGTGGAATCTGCTAACAAAGAAACACTCATGGCTAGACGGCCTATCGTTAGGGCCACTAGTCATTATTAGATGGCACTGGCCGAATTAATAATAATAATAATAAATTCACTTATTCAGATAACAGAGATCCATTTTGTTAGTAACAATTTAACTTACAGCTATGTTAGTAGAAAATTTATTTGGTTTATATATTAATTATTATAATAAATATGCTCCGCATTAGGGTTAATCAGAGCGGCAATGCAGTGCCTCTTTAGCGCACTGTCCCACCTGCACGCCAGAACCCTTAGAATACTATTGGGACTACCGATCATTCTGTTTTTGATGGATAAATTCTTCTTCTTTACTACAGCGTGAAAATCATCTACATGTGCGTTGGAAAACATGCCAGACGCACTACAGAATCTCGGTAGTCCCAAAAGTATCCGGAATATGTTATTGTACAGGATACGCAGGGCGTTGTACGATTTTTGTGTGTAACTAACCCACAAGCCACTCGTGTACAAGGACTGGCAGAAAGATTTAAATAATAAAACTTTAATCTCACCTGCACAGTGTGCGAACCTGCGGGCCAGCATGTTTCCTCGTACTGCCAACGCCCTGCGCTCCCTCCCAATGTCACAATCTTCCTTTAGGTCATCAGTGATTATATGACGTAAATATTTAAACGTAGGCACATTGTTTAGTGTTTCACCATTCAGCTGTATCGGAGGCACGTACTTTGAGGAAGAACCTCGCGCCCCAAACACTACTACTTTGCTTTTTTACAATTATACTTCAGACCATGTTCACTGACGTATGTTTCGCATACGCGCAGCATTCTCCTCAACGAGCCGACCGACGGGCTCAGAAGGGACATATCGTCTGCGTAGCTGATATTGTTTATAGTTTTGCCATCTACAGAGCATCCCGCATGCATACTACTGAGCCCTACGATCAGCTCGTTGATATATAGACAAAACAGCTTAGGAGACGTTAAACCCCCTTGCCTCCACATTCCAAGCGATACACGTCAGATAATTCACCTGCCCACTTAACATAGTTGTCTTGATGTTTATACCAGTATCTAAAGATGTCAACCAGTTCTTTAGGCATCCCTGTGGCGTTCAGCTTTTCCCACAGTATCGGATATGATACCATATCAAAGGCTTAATTAATAATACATAACATAAGAATTCAAATATAAAAGCAAGTGCAACAATTAGGTCCCTTTCCAAAAGGATCTACAGCTTCTGTTATATCTTTACGAAAGTGTGTTTGTTTGTTTATTTTCCTTAAACAAAGTAAATAAGAAACGTTCGCTTCAAGTTTTGTATTAAATGATACGTCAAGGAATCTTGGCACTTGGTAGGTTAACTACCTGGCAGTAGATGGCGTTGCTTAGCGAGTTTACTTGCTTTACTGTGTTGTAATAATACTTTTTATAGCATACTCTTACAATATTTAATGCATCTACTCTCCAAAAGAGGGCGACCAAAGCGCATCTTGACGTAAAGTATGGTGCTGGGTTTCTGTCATTGTGACAACTTTGAGTAGAGTGGTAGTTGGTTGAGCCTTGAAAAGTGCTCTTAGGTTTCATGGTGGTAGCGCAGCGGTGGCACCGGGAGATTCTTAAAGAAAGTAATTTATATCTGTAAATTGGCCATCAAAGGCACTTTTACATGTACCATTTTTTTTCCTACCACCACTTCGGGACTTCACATTGGCCTGTGATAAGAAGAAGCAGTGCAACAAACTCAGTCACCTTTAGAAAAGGAACAGTCCGGTGTGCCAGGTAGATCCAGTATCCTTTTGCTGCCGGCCTGCCACTCCGTATCGGTGGACAGGACCAGTTGTTGCCCGGGGGACACGACGTAGACGCAGATACTTGAGTGGAATAAAGCGCACTACCACCAGTATGGTATCGTAGCGCGCATACAAACAAAGTGGACACCCAACTAAACTAGAAAATCAATATGTTTTGTTGCCTCCTATATGCAAATACCAATAATCATATAGTTAAAGCTGTGAGGTAAAATTTTAAAAAAGTAGGGCAAAACCTATTAATTTAAATAAAGCCCTTAAAAATCTAACTTATCTAGCTGACCAGGCGAACTTCGTACCGCCAAAGTACCTTCTACGACCAGTTTGTATAATAAAATAAAATTGTCGTTTTTAGTATTTTCCTTGCAATTTTTCCAAAAATTCTCATCGTTTAAACATTTCCTAGACTTGCACGAAAATTTAAACATCAAATTAGCAAAATCAGTCCTGTCGCTCTCAAGTTTTAGCGAGACTAATTAAATGAACAATCCTTTTATTATATAATATAGATTACAAAAAATAAACCTATTGTTACCTACATAAATAATAATTAAAAATGACTACTTATGTCCTGCTTATAGACTCATCGAATTACTTTACGTTAATTGTACAAAGTTTCTCACACAAATGTCCACCCGGGCGAAGCCGGGGTGGGCTGCTAGTTCAATAATAAAGGTAAATCGCCAATATTTACTCCCCTCATTTTAGAAAAATTAAGTTCGAGTTACGTTTGACCATCATTTGACAAGAAAGTACAAGCTACCCTGAACATTTAATTTTACCATTTAATTGAAAATTTGGTCTATTTGCAGCTAGCTTGAACACTTTTTTTACTTTCTTCTTAATATTGCAGAAAAATAACTTCAAAATAACGTAATCTTTTAGAAATTTTCATTTAAATATCAATGATGTTCTGTTATCACGACCAACTATTGTAAATTTAAAAAAACCACTCAATAATCTACAGGTTTCGTTTTAAAATAATGTAGTGTTTATTTTATAAGAAAATGAAAAATTTCATTAAATAATTATGAAAATGTAAATTGGATTTCTGCAAAGTAACGCCTGATTCTATCAATTTTAAAAAAAATCATTAGTAAACTTGAGTCGCAATGAGTATAAATTCAAGCAAAACCGATCGTGATTTGATGTTTCCGAAAATGAGACGATTCCTAGAACTGCAGCGTGGAATCGCTTTAGTTATTGTGCTTCTCTTTTAGTCGTATAATGCTATCTCGCGCGGGCGCGGAAGACGCTTTAGAGGCATTTAACTTTTTTATCAGTGTCGATTACTTTTTGTAACAGCGCCACTCTGAATCTCTTCTCGTTCTGGAACTAATTTCACTTTTGTCAAACCAATAATATGGCCGCTTCCAATCTGTCATTAGACGTACTCTATCTAATCTGTGTCTAGGACGGCCTCTTAATTTGATTACTCGCAATCTAAAATCGCGCTCAAGGGTACCGTGAAGACCTTTCTAGTGTTGTGGAGTTAGTTAACGACTACCTTCGTCTTTTACTAGACTGGAGCAAGGCTTTTGGTCTCAGGGTTAACCCTAATAATACGCAGGTGATAGTTGTGGGGGGTTCTAGGCAAATTGCTAGGATTGACTGGCCGGCCTTGCAACCTATCACATTTGACGGTGTCCAAATTCCTTTTAGCAAAATTGTAAAAAACTAAGGCGTCCATATTGATAGCGCCCTCACTTGGAAAACTCAAACTCAGCAGAAAAATGTTCGCAGCAGCAGCGTCACTAAACAGGCTTCGTAATTTCTTACCCATACCCACTAAAATTTCTCTTGTTCAGGCTTTTTTATTCCCCATTTTAAATTACGCTGATTGTTGCTACTTGGATTTAGACGATAATCAGCTTAACAAGCTTGAGCGCCTACAAAACTTCTGTATTTGGATAATTTTTGGCCTACGGAAGTATGACCATGTTAGTGAATACCGGATTCAGCCTAAATGGCTCCCAATCCGACTCAGTTATATTCTTTCTAAACTTTTTACAACATTGTCTAGTACAAAATCACCTCCGTATCTAAAAGAGCGCTTTCAACTTCTGCAGTCATCACGGGGTCATGAGAGTCATGACATGCGGTCATCCAAAAGGCTTATTCTTAAATTTACTCCCCATTCTACAAACTATTATACGCGGTCGTTTTTGCTATTTTTAACCGACTTCAAAAAAAGGAGGAGGTTTGAGAACCTCCTCCTTTTTTTTTAAGTTTAATTCGACTGTTTTTTTTGTATGTTTTTTACGCGATTACGTGACGCCGTCAATTATGGACCTATTTCAAAATTTATTTTTTAGTATGAAAGGGTATACTCCCGAGGTGGTCCCATTTACACCAAGTCAGATTCTGATGATGGAATCCCTGGGAAATCGAGGGCAACCCTCAATTTTTATCATCATCATCATCATCATCACAGCCTATTGCAGTCCACTGCTGGACGTAGGCCTCCCCCAAAGAGCGCCAAAGAGCACGATCTCCCGCTTTTTTCATCCATCCACTGCCAGCCATCTTCCTAAGGTCGTCGGTCCTTCGAGGTGGGGGTCGTCCTACACTACGTTTGCCTAGGCGTGATCTCCACTCGAGAACCCGTTTACTCCACCTTCGGCGGTTCTGTGACAGATGTGGCCAGCCCACTGCCACTTAAGCTTGCTACATTTTTGGACTATGTCCGTTACTTTAGTCCTCTGCCTGATGAAATAATTATGAAAATGTAATTATTTTGCTTACAACTTCCGCTTAGTTACGCCGGCATAGGAACCCCAATTACACCACCTGTAACCCACAATCTGAGGAAAATCACAGGCACATGCAAAGAGCACCGCCCTCCCTCCCTCAAATTGCATGCGAAACAGACGAATGCAAAAGTTAGTACCCAACACATACAACATAAAAACCTCGACGCGCGTTTCGCCACTTCACGTGGCATCATCAGGAGAGATGTTGTCGCCTCGGCTGCGCTTCGACGAGTCGTCGAAGCGCAGCCGCAGCCAATGCGCAGCCAGAACGTCTGTTTCGCATGCAATTTGAGGGAGGGAGGGCGGTGCTCTTTGCATGTGCCTGTGATTTTTCTCAGATTGTGGGTTACAGGTGGTGTAATTGGGGTTCCTATGCCGGCGTAACTAAGCGGAAGTTGTAAGCAAAATAATTACATTTTCATAATTATTTAGTTATGGATTTCCGCAAAGTAACGCCTGATTCTATCAATTTTACTCTGCCTGATGATCTCATTTCGGATTTTATCCTTTAACGAAATCCAACCATCGTCTTTTCCATAGCTTGCTGAGTGACATGTTGTCGGTGTGCCAACTTTACTGTCATATTCCACGTTTCGGCTCCGTAGGTCATCACCGGTAGGACGCACTGATCGAATACCTTGCTCTTCAGGCATTGTGGCAGTGGCGACAAGATGATATGACGCAGCTTTCCAAACGCTGCCCAGCCAAGCTGCATCCTCCTAGCGATTTCCCGCTCGAAGTTGTCTCTACCCATCTGCATCACTTGCCCGAGGTAGACATACTCATTGACAACCTCGAGCGCCACGCTTTCGACGGACCGGTCCGGGGATAGCATGATCATTGAACATGACTTTGGTAGTGTCCAAGTTCATCACCAGGCCCACGCGTCGCGAGGCAGCGATTCCGCCATAATGACAATATCATTGGCAAAACGGAGGTGCGTGAGGTGTTCGCCGTTGACATTGATGCCCGCTCCTTTCCAATCCAGTGTCTTGAACGTTCTCCAGTGAACAACTTCGGAGATATGACATCTCCTTGTCTCACACCCCTGAGCAGCTGGATAGGTCTCGTCTTATGGTTTTGGACCAGCCTGTCGATTCTGTAAACAAAACCGCGCTTACTTCGTCGCTGCACTCGCTAGTCGACGATAAATAATATGAACATTCTTACTGACAAGATAGAGGCTATGTTCGTTTGTACGTCTAAGTCGAGTTTGAGAGCGAGTCCGTTGCGTTTTTCTTAGAGAATCGACCGGCTGAACAGTCATCGATGCCATTTTATACTTCTCAGCACCTCTACATACCGCCAATCGATTTTGCAACGCTGTAAGGATTCCAGAAAAGCCCAGGTCTCGACGGAATCGAAGGCTTTCTCGTAGTCCACAAAGGCTAGGCACAGAGGCTGATTATACTCTTCTGACTTCTATATAATCTGCCTTACTGTGTGGATATGGTCTACGGTACTATAGCCTTTACGAAACCTAGCCAAAGGCATCAAATCTTGTGGCTAGACGATTTGTGACGACTCTTGAAAACAGCTTATAGACGTGGCTCAAGAGCGTGATCGGTCTGTAATTCTTCAGAAGAGTTTTATCTCCTTTTTTGAAAAAAACAGAGCCACCACGCCCTGGCTCCACTCCTTCGGGGTAGTCCCATTGGCTACTACGGAGTTGAACAGTCCCTTCAGTTCCCTAAGAACGGGTATTCCCCCTGCCTTGAGAAGTTCTGAAGTGACTCCATCTTCACCGGGAGCCTTCCCATTACGAAGCTGTTTGAGAGCCGCCTCAATTTCATCTACGTCTAGCTCTGGGAGTTCATCGGTGTATTGGCGTAAAAGCGTAGCTCTAGGGTCATTTGCGTCAGTTGGAGGTTTCAGGGCATGCGAGGCATAAAAGCGGCCGTATAAGTCCTCGATCTCGGCGAGAATTTCGGGAACTGATGTGACGGTTCTGCTATCCGAGGTTTTTAGCTTTGTCAGATGCGATCTCGCCATTCGTTGGGCAAAGACTTTTGACCCCCGGTTTTGCTCGATCGCTTCCTGTATGAGGCGGGTGTTAGAGCTTCGGAGATCGCGTCTCACCAATCTTCGGATCCTTTTATGGATGGCATCTGACTGAGCTCCCTCTGGCGCTTCCCGTCGCAGTCGCATCAGCTCTAGAGTCTCACCCGAGAGTTTGGACCCCTTGTTTGGTCGCTTCCTTCTAAAATGCCTAGCTCCTACCTCGCGTATAACGCCTACTACGCTGTCGAGGTCCTTGTCAACATTATCTGCGGTTTCCAGCGCTTCGAATCGATTTTGCAGCTCTAGTTGGAACGCTTTGGAACCGTGTTCAGCTTGAAGCAGTGTCGGACGCAAAATAGACCTCACCATGTGGCTTCTTTCCAGCTTGAGATTGATATTTAGAGTGCCTCTTACTAGTCGGTGATCACTTCCGGTGTTAAACCTGTTGATCACTGAGACATTTCTAAATATGTGCCGTTTATTCGTCATGATGAAGTCTATCTCATTCTTCGTCTTACCGTCGGGACTTCGCCAGGTCCACTTTGTATGGGGCTTTTTTTGATAGAATGTGTTCATGAAAAAAAGCCCCTGCATGTTGAGGAAGTTGACCAGCATTTGCCCCCTATGGTTTCTGCTTCCATAGCCGTGCGGTCCAACGTACGATTCGCCATGTTGCTGTACTCCCACTTTTGCATTGAAGTCTCCGATAACAACTGTGAAGTGAGTCTTGGTGGTCATTTGTATGGCCTTTGTTATATCCTCATACATGGCCTCAACCACATCGTCCGAGTCGGTGCGTACACCTGTACGACCTTAAGAGTCTATCTCGTGGTCAGCTTTAGTACGAGGTACGCTACCCGGGCTGACACACTGGATATCTCCAATACGTTGTCACGGAGCTCTTTGTTGACAAGGAAACCTACGCCACCCTGGGATGTTTGGTCGCCCTCTCGAAAGTAGAACAAGTGCCCCGATTCTAAGGTTACCGTGTCCTTCCCCTGTCGTCGGACTTCGGATAAACCTATAACGTGCCACTTTATCTTCTCTAGTTCTACATCGAGTTCCACCAAGCTTTCGTCCAGCCGTAGACTGCGCCCATTATAGGTCGCCAGGGTCATGTTGTTATGACAGCCATCCATAGCCTGGAATTCTTCGCACCCCCTACCCCACCGTAACCAAGGCTGCTGTCATGACCTGGAATATTGGGGCGGCCGGGAACTGGGGGCCGTATTTTTTGTGGCTTATCATTAAGGGGTATATGCCCATACTCGCCACGCTGGGCAAACGGGTTGGTGAGCGCAGTGCCAGGTCTCGTACCGATGACGCTGCTGCTCGTCATCGGCCAAAGGTATTTGACCTGGCCTGTAGATAGATATCCCGCTAGCGGTTCAGTCGTCAGAGCCTCGTCCGTCTATCAGCAGGGCGGACCACGGGCAGGTGAGGTTGACTGTTGGGACAAAAGGTGTTGAGTGTCCCCTTACACCCCTTTTATAGGCACCCATAATGTTTTGCATATATTTTCTGACTCAATGCTGATTTTTGGGTCTGGTTATCATCATGTCATGTTGCTGACCTGATGATGGAAGCCACAGAACTCCTTAACGGATAAGAGTTAGAAGATAATACTGCAATTTGTCGACAGAACGTATTTCGCAGTGTGTTGAGCAGACGTGGAGCTTATGAGGTACCAGACCGCCAATTTTTATTTACTGGGGGCGTACTAAAAACAACCTTACATATCTGAAATTAGATTTTAACCTCCACAAAGCGATGTAGTACCTGGAACTGTAGTTATTTCAGCCTAGGCAATGAATAATAAGTAGCTGTTGTGTTTGTTCTGATACCTTGACATTTTGTTACGTATTTGCGTAGGCTCCCTAATTTGTATGTAGATTAAAAACAATATTATTAACCTGACTAGAATTATTAGAACTCTACCATCTTCCCCTTTCTCGTATGTTTGTCCTCTACCTGAAGGTTGTCTGGAAGGTATCGCTACTAGTGATAAGAACGCCTAAATTGTACGTATTTCGTTAAAAAATACCTATGTGTAATTAACTTTGTTTTCTGTGTACATTGCGCCATAAAAAGTGTCAATCTTAAACTATAACTATAACTATTTATAGCAAATAAATGAGTTGATCGATTGATTGATTGATTATACCAATAATTTACCTAATATAAATTTTAGGCAGATTAATGCTTTTTTAAGAGTTCCTTTTCAAAAATTACATTAAAAGTAAATTTAAAAGATGAGGAATATAAAAAAAGATAATATGAAAAGATAGATCAACATTTAATTCATGACATTTGTAATAATTACAGTGAAATAAATAAGTGTAATCTGTATTTGATAGCACCCTATTTTTATTATACCATTGGGTTGGTGGTCCACAGAAGACCAACATTTGTCTAGATCACTTTGCTGTAAAGTCATTTTTGGCGGAGTTAGGAGGGGAAAAATAGAGGACTTAACACTTAAAATTGTGAAATAAAATAAGTTTAATAAAAAACTAAAAACCGACTTCAAAATAAAACTAAAAGGCGAAAAATAATATTGACTAAAACATACCTAATCAGTTCTTTTTGGAGTCGGTGCGAATGAACACATTTTAACTCTCGATGGCTGGCACCGACTCCAAAAAGAACTAATTATGATTCTTTCGTAGTGTTTTTCCGCGAAGTATGTAAAGTCGCGGCTTTCGTACTCACATAACTTGATATGATTGTCTTGGAACTCTCTCCAATATTGGTCAAGAGTCTCCAAGCGCCTTTTGATGTTAGAAGGAGTTTTTCTTTCTACTCCATCTTTTTTAAAGTTGGTCATCTGCTTGTCCATTGCTTCCATAAGCTGATGCTGCAATGATAGTAGATTTTCCATCTTGATTGATAGGTGGAAAACTCAATTGCTAATGCTTTACTGTTGTTGATCGTAGTACCCCGTGCTCAAGTATCCTGAAGACAATAAGTGCGTCGTCTCAATCTCATCGGTGAGACCCGCTTCTGGGAGGCCGACTCAACCGATACGCTATTGCACCTGAGACACAAGAACACAAAGGTTGATGATTGATAATAGCTGAAGTGAAACTTGATTGTCACAGACGCTGATGCTGATGATACTGATTGAGATGATGATAATATGATGAAGCAGGAATGTTTACACTGCTGCACTTGCTCACAAATGTTCCAATGCTACTGATAGTCTGATAATTACACGTGTAAAAGTTTGTTGAACGAACGGTAATTCACGGGAAGCACAGAATTGCGAAACGGAGTCACGTTGTCGAACTGTGTGGTCCCGCTTTTTGACCTTACCGCGCGCTAGATCAACCATTAAAACCATTAACCATTAAAACCAATTTATTTCTGTAAATAGGCTTAAACTAAGCGCTTTTACACGTCCCAATATTTTTTTTTCCCTACCACTACTTCGGGACAATTTTGGGCTAGCGCCGAGAAGAAGTAGCGCAAGAAACTCGGTCACTATTGTCAGCCTCTTTTTAAATAGTATATATTTTACATTACAAGATAAATATTTTTATCATTTATATAATCATTTACAGTATAATATCCTTTTTTCATTAAAGTTGTTTTAATATGCGATTTAAAGTTTAACAGGCGCAGTTCTACGATAGACGCTGTTAATTTATTATAAAAGCGAATACATTGTCCCATAAACGAATTACCCAGTTTATGCAGTCTGAAATTGGGAATGGCAAGCTTGTTCTTATTCCGGGTGTTAAGATTATGAATGTCACTTTTCTTAAGGAATAAGGACAGGTTTTTGCGGATGTACAATATATTTTCATAAATAAATTGGGATGCTACTGTTAGTATATTAATTTCGTTTTAGTTAAACAGTTCTTTTAAGGAGTCTCGGGGTCCAAGGCCGTAAATTGCCCGTACAGCTCTCTTCTGCAGTACAAATATAGATTCAATATCTGCTGCTAAGCCCCATAACAATATTCCATATGACATTATACTATGAATATAGCTAAAATACACCATTCTTGCCGTTTCAACATCAGTCAGCTGTCTTATCTTTCTCACGGCATAAGCCGCAGAGCTAAATCTTCCCGACAGAGTCTCGATATGCGCACCCCATTGCAAACGGGAATCTAAAGTGATTCCTAAAAATGTAGTGGAACTAGATGTATTAAGTTGTTCATCTTTTACAGTAATATGTGTTGAGACAAGTTTTACGTTGGGCATTGTGAATTTGATGCACTTTGTTTTATTTGCATTGAGCATAAGATTATTGGTGGTGAACCAATGCAATACTTGCGAGAGTGCATTATTTACATCGTCAAATGAGTCTTTACCTCTCTTGATTTTAAAAATCAATGAAGTATCATCTGCAAATAACACTGTCTCACAGAGGTCTTTTGTAAAAGATGGAAGGTCATTTATGTAAATTAGAAAGAGCAGAGGCCCTAATATCGATCCCTGCGGCACGCCCATAGTAAGAGGCGACCCAGAAGACTCAGCTCCATTGATACAAACTTTTTGTGTTCTGCCTGTGAGATAAAAGTTTACTAAATCTGAGGCATCGCATGAAATACCATAGTGTCTAAGTTTTTTCAGTAAAGTTTGATGGTCCACACATTCAAAAGCCTTAGAAAGATCACAAAAAACTCCCAAAGCGTCCTGCCTGCTTTCCCAAGCATCAAACACGTGTTTCAAGAGTGCAACTCCAGCATCTGTAGTGCTTCTACCTTTCGTGAAGCCATATTGTTTGCTATGTAACAATTTATTGAGGACAAAGTGTGATAAAAGTTGATTGAAAATTACTTTTTCAAAAACTTTACTTAGTACTGGTAAAATTGAAATTGGTCGAAAATTTGAAGGATCATTTTTCTCGCCTGATTTATATAAAGGAATTATCTTACTAAATTTCATTAAAGTAGGAAACTGTTTATCATCAATACATTTATTAAAAATAATTGTAAGATAAGGGGCTATCGTATTTATAATTGTATTGATAATATTGACTGAGATCCCCCATAAGTCCTCAGTTTTTTTCATGTTTAATTCCTTGAAAATTTTTATTAGTATATCAGGATTAATATGTCTAAAATTAAATGGAGTTTTGCACTCATCAACACCCGACTTGAGAAGGGATTCAGCTAGTTCAGCAGAAGAAGCCAGTTATTTAGTTGTAGAGGGGGCTATATTTAAAAAGAATTCCTCGAAAGCATTTGCAACTTCTGCATGTGAGTTAATTAGTTTATCCCCAATTTTAAGAGAGTAAGAGTGATCATTCTGTTTACGCCTACATGTTTCTTTATTTAGTATGTTCCATGTGGCCTTTGCTTTATTATCAGAACCCAAAATAATATTTCGAAGATGATTTGATTTTGCAGTGGCACATACTTTTTTAAATATTTTAGAGTAATTTCTAACATGATCTATGATCTGTGGGTTCTGAGTGTTTGCTTTTAGACTATACAAGTCATATAATGTTCTGCTACTTTTGTAAATACCAGGTGTAGCCCATTCATTAAACTTACACCTGACGTTATTTGCTTTTATTTTTTTTTGTGCAAAAATTTTATCAAATTCATTTTTAATCAAGCCAAAAAGATCCTCATATAACAGATCAACACTATGGCTACTGCTAGATTTTAACAAATCTATACCATTATATTTTTTTTCTTTAAATCGATCTATTTTATTTACTGTTATTGGCCTGCAGAAAGCATCTATTATTTCTCGGACATGATGGTGCTCAAACGACGCCCTCTGGCCACTATGATCAGACCTTAAATAATTTATAACTGATTTATCTATTACATTGCTATTGCAAAAAATATTATCTAAGCAAGTAGCTGTTGTGGGAGTCACTCTAGTTGGTTCATTAAATAAGTTAATTAAATTAAACGATTTAAAAAGATTAAGAAAACGAGTTGAATTTGGTGAATTTACTAATATATTGACATTAAAATCTCCACACACAACTATTTTCTTACTAGAACTACAGACTTTTTTTAAAGCCTCTTCCATATTGGATTCAAAAAGCTGGTAATTGGCTGATGGGGGGCTGTACACGCTTATTATAATATACTGCTCTAGCTCAACACATGCTAGTTCAATAGTTCGTTCAATCGAAAGTGACACTATATCTTTACGTTCTTTACAGTTTAACTCACTATTTAATAGTATAAGTGACCCCACCCTAGTAGTGGACTTCCTTGTGAACGAACTGCCGATTTTATAATTTTCAATGTTTATCATTAACTCATATTGATTAAACCAATGCTCTGTTAAACATAGAACATGTACAATTTTAAATCTTGTAAGAATAAGGCTAATTCTAACTCTTTGCCAGCCAAGCCTTGCATATTTCGGTGCGCAATATTAAAGGTAGGCTTAGCTTTTGTCTGCTCTCTTAGTGCTCGAAGGACCATAAAGATGATTACATTTTACCAATCGTACAGCAAACTCGCCTCGGTTGGATTATTTGTGGCAACTTTAAATCATATCAGTGTAACGTCGTTTTTCACATCCTAAACGACATATCAAGATTCTGGGATATAGAAGATATATCAGATTACAACTCAGCCAACATATTTTCATCAGATGATCAATACTCCTTAAATTACTATCAAAAAACAACAAAACGACAAGAAGATGGCCGATACGTCGTTCGTCTACCACTAAAACCAGATTTTAAGGAAAAACTGGGCAACTCTTAACAAAAAGCCGTCGCACAACCACACCAATTAGAGAAAAAGTTTATCAAAAACGAAGATTTAGCAGCAACTTACAAGGACTTTTTGCGAGAGTACATTGAACTCGGACACATGGAGCTATGCAATCGCAGTAACATGACGCCCGGTTGCTATCTGCCGCATCATTGTGTACGTCGCGCCGAATCGACGACTACAGCATTACGTGTATTTTTTAACGCGTCATCAAAGACGTCTTTAGGCTATAGTCTGAACGACCAAATGTACAGTGGGCCTAATTTACAAGCAGACTTACTATTACTTATCATAAAGTGGAGACAGTACAAAGTCGCTTTCACAGCCGACATTGAAAAAATGTTCCGGGCCATCCTTTGCCACGACGACGATAAAATTTATCAAAAAATTGTATGGCGTGAAACGGCTGATCAACTGTTCCAGGAATAATTATCAACAGTTATGTATGGAACCAAGGTCGCGCCATACTTAGCAATGAATACACTAAAACAATTAGCTCGCCACGAAAGTCATAAATTCCCTAAAGCCGCAAAAATACTAGAACACGACTTCTACATGGATGACCTTCTAAGTGGCCATCACAGCGTCCAAGCAGCAAAGGAAGTTCAAGCAGATCTAATTAACCTACTAAAAACAGGAGGATTCAATCTTCGCAAATGGTGCTCAAACAGGAATGAGTTACTACAAACAAAAGGAGTCTACCAGGACGTTAGGACTAAGTTCGAGTCCACAAAAAGACATATTTAACTTTCAACTAAAAATTGACACATCGACAAATAAACCAGCCACGAAACGAACGCTTCTATCAGATATATCAAAAATGTTTGATCCCTCTGGCTGGCTCTGTCTTGTAACAACAAAGTTAAAGCTATTATTTCAATCAATCTGGCAGCAAGAATTACAGTGGGATGATCAACTTCAACAAAACATAGCAGAAGATTGGTCTAAGATGAAGCTTGACCTTAAAAACATCAATAAAATACAAGTACAAAGATGGCTTCAATGTCAAGAAAATGACAACATAGAGCTACACGGTTTCTGCGATTCATCAGAACGTGCCTATGCCTGTGTCATATATAGTAAGATGAAAAGCCGAGATCAAGGCGAAACAGATTAGAAACAGTTGTTTTAGTAGCAGCAAAATCAAAGTTAGTTCCCACATCAAAAACAGTATCACTGCCAAAATTGGAACTATGTGCTGCACACTTCTATCAAAACTTATGCTAACAGTTCAACGAAGTCTATCAGATCAGAGACTCAAGACTATCGGCTGGTCAGATTCAACTGCAGTGCTTGGTTGGATACAAGGCGACATCAACCACTGGAAACCATTCGTTTCTAACCGAGTACAACAAATAAGAGAAATAATTCCACCTGAAAATTGGCACTACGTAAAATCAGGCGATAATCCAGCTGACTGCGCCAGCCGTGGAATATACACAGCAAGTTTACAGAATCATCCTCTGTGGTGGCAAGGGCCAGAATAGCTCAAAACTTATGAAAAAGAAAACTCCACAAAAACCTACACAACTGACCAAAAAGTGAAAAAATCACTACAAACAAACGTCACCACCCAGCGTCACGACGATGACGTAATTGGTGACCTAATAAACAGACACAGCTGTTTATCGTGAGTGACGCGCATACTTACCTGGGTACTGCGCGCGGTGTCGAGTTCCAAACCGACAACGCCATATCTAACTGCACCTGAAATCAAATAAGCAAAAAATAAAATTATAAAATACGTACAAAATACATATTTTCAAGATGAAATACTTACCATCAAGCAACAAGGATGTGTAATACGTGACAGCAAATTACTGCCACTCAATCCATTCCTAGATGAGCAAGATCTCTTGAGAGTTGGTGGCAGAATCAATCAAGCAAACATTAATAAAAACATGAAGCATCCACTTATCATACCACACAGTGGACACTTAACTAACCTGCTGATTGATCACGCACACAAAACAACATTCCACGGTGGGGCTCGTCTTACCCTATCACAGCTGAGACAATACTACTGGATCATTGTCTGGTGTCGCTCTGGAGCGTGTCAATCAAATTAGGGATTTAAGTCTGTGTCTAGATGCAGGCCTAACATTCAATCCGCATATAGTAGATAGTATATGGGTTTGTCATGAGACAGGCATCTCGTTTTTGCTACAGAAACGTTGTCATAACGTTAAACATTGCCTTCGTTCGCAGCATATTAGAGTACAATTCGTTAATTTGGGACCCTCACGAGGCAAAGTATACGTTAATGATTGAATGATTGATTGATTGCATTGATTCTTTACAAAAAGATGTACGGATATTACCCCTTCTTATTCCCGTCGCTCTTCGTTTACGGCATGGTAGGTTTAGATACCCTAGAACTGAGACGTAAATGTTATCTCATCTCTCATTACTACCTACTGCTCAAGGGCAAAATAGACAACCCGGTCGCCCTCTCGATGTGCCCCCTGTCTGCGCCCGCGCAGTACCGACGCCTGTGCGCGCGCCGCCTGCTGCCGCGCCGCCCTCGCGCACGCTCACGGCGCGGCACGCTCCCACAGCGCAGGCCATTCATATGCTCAATGCCCTGACTGCTCAGGACCCAGATACTGACTTGTTTCATAATAGGCATAAGCAATTTGTAAATCTCTGTATATGTTTTTAGCTTATAATTATAGTATGTAGTTGTAGTACCTATGTTATGTAACTGGCCCACTCCACGCTTTGGCTCAAAGCTGTTAGTGGAGTGTGCAATTGAATTTTAATAAAAGAAAAAAAAAATTGGTGTCAACAGTGCTGTCGAAATACGCCTCCGTGAGTGTGTTATGTGCAAAAGGCTTAACCATATTTTTTATTCGTCGTTCGGATAGCATTGAGAGTGGTCATGTTGTGGCTCCGTTTTCTGTTTTGACAACTTCGTTCGTACAAAGTTGTGCTTTGCGCGTGTTACATAGGTTTTAAAATCGTACACACCTCAGAAATCTACCTAGTGTGAGCGTGAGTGAGAATAGCAAGCTGCGATTTATCGACATCCGGTTCCTGCATAGAGTTTACCATCCGAACAGAGGACAACTGTGCAGCTTCTATTTCAGCTGACCTGAATAACAATGGCAACGTCGCAGCGGATATCGAAAGAAAAGTTTTCCTTGGACCCGAACATACCTTTTATGATCGATGATGAAACTTTTATTAGTTTTCGCAAAAGGAAACAGCGTGGAGATCATGAGCATTTATCTTTAGAAGAAAAATTTAACAAACTGCTGACGCTATGGGACAAAAAAAATAACAACTAGCATCGAAGCTGCGGTCAGCACCGCCATCACGGGCGAATTAACGAAGATATCATCCCTATTGAATGACATCAACGCCAGCATGATTAGGCTAAACACTGATAACATCAACATTAATAATGCACTTAATGCGACCAATAATAAGCTCGGCGAGATGGAAAAATTTATGAGCTACTCATCTGAACGCCAAGATTCATTTGACAGCCGTTTAAAAACAATTGAAGGGGGTTCTGCTCAAACCGCTAACCTTGCAGATCATATGTAGACTCTTAACACAAATGAACGGCTATGGAACAGCAGGCTAGGCAATTCAATGTAGAAATCTCAAACATGCCCGAACGCCGTGGCGAGAATCTTGTAAACATAATAACAAGCATTGATGACGTTTTAGGCCTACCAATACGAACCTCTGATATTGTGTCGGTACATCGTGTACCACACGCTGACAAAAAAAAACAAACGGCCGATAAACATTATCGTCAAATACACCAGTAGAATGCTACGAGATAACGTTATTTCTGCTCATCGTGTACGTAAAGGCTTGGACTCAAATAAGCTGTCAATAAGTGGATCACCGGCCACCATTTATATAAACGAGCACCTAACGCTCAGCAACAAGATACTCTTTCGACAATGCCGGGAAACTGCTAAAAAACAAGAATACAAGTACGTATGGGTGAAGCACGGGACCATTCTAGCCAGAAAGACGAACACCTCACCTGTCATCGCTATAAGAAATGACCGTGACATCGAAAATATCAAGTGACCCTTCACTGCGGCGGTGTGTCGGTATTTATTGAGATTGTTTTGTTATGTGTTGATCTTGATCACTCTGTTTGATACTGAACAGAACTGTACTTATTTAGATTATTTTCGTAACCTGTTTGTTAATTATGTAGTTTTCAACTGCAATGATGGCGGCTGTGGTGCGGTCGACTGTAAATGTGCGTTTGCATTTTTGATGGACGATAGTCCTTATGAAAGAGTAATAGGGTTCTTTTGCTGTCGGAGTTCGGTCCACATTTATGAGTTTGATGGCACTATGACTATATTTGCTCGGACGGCAGGAGGCGATCGTTACATCTAAAGGCACAAAACATAAGGTGTGAGTTACGAATTGTGGCACTTTATAGCGAGTGAGTCACTTTATTCTTATAAACTACATTACTGCGAAGGCAACTTTTATTCTATTTTCTATCACAATTTACTAGATTCATCCGGATGGGCACAGCTACAAAATAATAAAATATTTACACAATGCCCATGGTGTGTGTGGTATTTGTGTCGGATCTGGTATATGTATCATATCTGATATGTGTACTGTGTCTGATATGTGTATCGGGTCTGATGCAGGGCATTGGTTATCTGTCAACTAAATGTTACATGCATCTTAACAAGTTTAAAACTGAAATAGGTCCTATATATAAGTACAACAATAGTATCATTTGCAATACTTATGATGCAATACTTTTTAACACTTTGATTGTGTTTGGTTATCTATACATACATCTTGAATTTTTAATTACCCGAGAAAATTAACTAACATACTCAGATATCGATATACATCGAATTTGGCAAATAAAAAAAAAAATTATGAGAAATTTATTTAAAGGGTCCCTAACATTCCGTAAAAATATGCACTATAAAAGTCCTGCTAATTCAAATAGTAATCATTATCATTCCAACATTAACGGAACCAAAATCCACCTAAGTTGGTCGCGTATTATTGGCGTACGGAAAGAATAACTATAAATGAAAACAAATTACACAACCTGCCGACAAAAGACGTTTCTTTCTCATTCGGCAAACTCGCATCTAAGCTCGAAGCTGGCCAGCACTCCCTTCATCATTGAACGGGCGGGCGGAGACTCACGCGCATCCCCCGCCCGCCCGCGCCATCATTTACCTCAGCTCAGTCCGTCGCGAATCTTAAACGGTCAAGGTTGTGTCACGCAAGGTCACCGGCGCACGCGACCTCCGCACCTGTGTTTACTTTAAAGTGAAGTGACGAATACCGTGATGGCCTATCAGTACTGTGTACAGTGCGCGCGTACCTAAACGGCGAGTTCGGAGCGCGGTGGATCGGCTGCGACGGGCCCGTGCCCTGGCCTCCGCGGACCCCGGACCTTACGCCTGTGGACTTTTATTTGTGGAGCGAGATCAAGCCCCGAGTGTTTGTGAGTGAACCTACTAGTGTTGGTGATTTGCAAAACAGAATCATTGCGGCTTTTCAAGAGGTTCAAGCTCAAAGAAACGTGCTTATTTCTTTGAAGAATAACTTGCGGAAAAGAGCACGTGTTTGTATCTCGGAGAGAGGAGGACATTTTGAAAAAATACTGCAATACGTGTAAGGTATGTTGATATTTGTTTTAAGGTATTTGTATCATTTGTTAATTTTGTAAATACCTAGTGGATTTCCTATTTTAAAATACACCTTAACGAAGTAATTAAAATAAACAATTTATTAAGCAGATAAAAAAAACTCGTGAAAAGTGCTATTTTTATTACTTCGTAATGGCCACGACATACAAATCAACAGATATCACGTTTATTAAATTATAGTGCAGGATGCGAACCCGCGATGCTTGGCGATCTTGACAATCGTTAGCACTAGGCGCGTCTCTCTCTCTCTCTCATTCAACAAATACTACAAAGATGGTTTCCATGTTTTTGGTGCATTAACAGGATTTATTTGAAGTCCTATAAAACGATATTTTTGTATGAACGCTATAATATTTGTGTGTTACTTACTGATATACATATTTTTATCAACGCAAATTTTAGTTTTCTCGGGTAATTAAAAAGTCACGGTGTATAATAAAATCGTTGAGACTAAAAATTCTCTACATTGAAGATTTAAAGAAAAAAACCAACCAGGGTGACTTAAAATGAGTAACTGAACATATTACAACCTATTAAAAAAAAAATCTGTTTGTCTGTTAGTTTGTGCACGCTAATATCAGAAACGGCTTATCCGATTAAGATGGGGTTTTCACCAATATATTGTGTTGAGATTCACTTAACATTTAGTGTTGGTTTCATGTGAATCGGTTCATAAATTTATTTTATTTTATTTTATTTATTTAGAACTCATACAGTCATATACAAACATGTTAATAACAAGTTCGGTATGATAACAGACCTGGAGGTTCCTTAATATAATTCTAACAAAGTATAAAATACAAGCAGCGGTGTCGGGCCTAAATATTCCAAACATAGGTAGGCATGTAATACTATCATCAAGTTTGTGACACAATTAGATGAATGCAAACCATCATCTCTTTTTGCAATTCAGTTTAGGACCCAAATTGATCTACGTGGTAAAATTTTAATCGGATGACGATGTCAAAAACGTCACTTTTAGGTTCCCAACCAAAACGCAACAAACAATAGTACGCATAAAGAGCCAAATACAATATCCATCCATCCATCAGCCGAAAGCCGTCCACTGCTGGACATAGGCCTCCCCCAAGGATTTCCACGAAGATCGGTCCTGTGCCACCCGCATCCAGCGGCTTCCCGCGACCTTCACCTTGTGGGGGGCCTACCAACACTACGCCTTCCGGCCCGCGGCCGCCATTCAAGGACCTTCCTGCCCCAACGGCCATCAGTCCTGCGAGCAATGTGCTCCGCCCACTGCCACTTAAGGTTTGCGATTCTGAGAGCTACGTCGGTGACTTTGGTTCGCCTTCGGATCGTCTCATTTCTGATTCGATCGAGAAGGGAAACTCCGAGCATTGCTCTCTCCATCGCCCTTTGAGTGACCTTGAGCTTTCTTATGAGGCCCATCGTTAGCGGCCACGTCTCAGATCCGTATGTCATCACTGGCAACACACATTGATTCCATACCTGGATCTTGAGGCATTGCGGTAGTGTTTGTGAGGAGAAGATATTACGTAGCTTCCCGAACGCTGCCCATCCGAGTTGGATTCGACGATCGACCTCTTTCTGGAAGTTGGACTTACCTAGCTGGACTGTTTGTCCAAGGTAAATATAGCGGTCAACGACTTCCACCACACCAAACCGAAGATATCCCGGACGTCAGCCTGTACGAGATTAGTATGGCTCTCAAACAGCTTAAGAACAACAAGGCGCCGGGGGACGACGGAGTTACGGCTGAGCTTCTGAAAGCTGGCGGTACGCCGATTCTTAAAGCTTTGCAGAGACTCTTTAACTCCGTCATCCTCGAGGGCAAAACGCCACAGGCTTGGCATGGGGGCGTGGTGGTGCTGTTCTTCAAAAAGTATAAAAGATAAGTCTTTGCTGAAGAATTACAGACCCATCACGCTTCTGAGTCATGTCTATAAGCTGTTTTCGAGAGTCATTACGAACCGTCTCGCACGCAGGCTTGACGAATTCCAGCCTCCCGAACAAGCCGGTTTCCGTAAAGGCTATAGTACCATCGATCACATCCACACGCTCAGGCAAGTTATACAAAAAACAGAAGAGTATAACCGGCCACTATGCCTGGCGTTCGTGGCTTACGAAAAAGCCTTCGATTCGATCGAGACCTGGGCAGTGCTCCAATCTCTTCAGCGGTGCCAAACTGACTACCGGTACATCGAAGTGCTGAAGTCTTTGTACACAAACGCCACCATGTCAGTACGTCTTCAGAACGAGAGCTCGGAACCGATTCAGCTGCAGCGAGGTGTAAGACAGGGAGACGTAATCTCCCCGAAACCATTCACCGCAGCGCTGGAGGACGCTTTCAAGCTCTTGGACTGGAGAGGACTTGGCATCAACATTAACGGCGAGTGCCTGACTCACCTTCGTTTTGCCGATGATATCGTGGTCATGGCTGAGACCCTGGAGGATCTTGGAGCAATGCTCGATGACCTCAGTAGAGTCTCCCAACGAGTGGGTCTTAAAATGAACATGGAAAAGACGAAAATCATGTCTAACTCCCATGTCGCACCCACTCCTCTTATGGTTGCAGGCTCTACTCTTGAAATACAATATAAGTTATAGTAATATCTTAGGATTTCGCGATCACTATACATTTTTAATAAAAAATACTCTTCTAACCAGATTAAAGCAAGCAAGTTAAGTTAAAAGCAATACAAGTTAGCTTATTAACAGCTTGGACCTAACGTGTTTTTAATGGTATACAATGATTCGTGAAAAGGGTCAACTTCGCTTAAATTATCATTAAAATATTTGCAGACCCGTCTGAAAAATGTGTGTTTAACATAATTGGTACGAGCAAAACTCACATTAAATAAAGCTTGTCGCGGGCGACAACGTCTTAATGATACCCGCAACTTTATGTTTTGCAAGAAGTTAGGACATTTTATTTCGTTTTTTAGTATTTAAAAGAAGTAAATTAAGTCAAGATAAAGTCTCCTGTTACAGAGAGTAGGTATACTAAAATGTGCACGAGATGCCGAGGCACAATCCGAGTGATAGTACGCACGTTCTGTAAGAAAGGGATTTAAGAAAAATATTTTAAATAAAATAGTTGTGCTTATTTTAAGAGTCACGTCGAACTTCTCTTATTATCTATATCCATTTATTCTTTCTCTGCTCAGTAGCATTTATTGAAACTTCACTAAACTTCATAATTATCTGTACTGATATATTTGGATACCATCAAACCGGTCAAGTGCGAGTCGGACTCGCGCACGCAGGGTTCCATAGCAAAAAATCAAATTTGTTGTATGGGAGCCCTTTTAAATGTTATTGTCTTTTTTAGGGTTCCTAATACTAAGGCTCCGCTGTCCGTCTGTCTGTCACCAAGTTGTATCTCATGAACCGTGATATTCAGACAGTTGAAATTTTCACGGATGATGTATTTCTGTTCCCGCTATAACATCAAATACTAAAAAACAGAGTACAATAAACATTTAAGGGTGCTCCCATACAACAAACATGAATTATTTGCAGTTTATTTTAGATAATGGTACGAAACCCTTCGTCCGCGAGTCCGACTCGCACTTGGCCGGTTTTTTAGTTAGTAATAACAACTGTAACTTCTTTCTCGCGCACGAAGGGTTCCGTACCATTAAAACCAATAAAACCAATTTATTTTTGCAAATAGGCTTAAACTAAGCACTTTTACACGCCCCAAACCAGTGCAAGCGCATTACCTACAAAACCGGAAAAAACACGTTTGTTGTATTTGAGGGGTTATTATGGCGGCAACAGAAATACATTATCTGTAAAATATTTAACTCTCTTACAATCACGATTCATGAGATACAGCCAGGTGACAGACGGACAGACTGACAGACAGACAAACGGACAGTGGAGCCTGAGTAATAGCCGTTTTACCCTTTGGGTACGGAACCCTAATCAAGGTTTAATTAATCATTTTTATCTCATGAACCGTGATAGTTAAGTTGTAGTTTTCACTGATATATTTTGGTAAGCTTCCCTTAACTTTTGTGTTGGTTTTATGTGAATCTGTTCATAAATAAAAAAGTTATGCCAGTTTAAAGATCACGTCTAACATTTGTTTGACTATCTATCTAAAATACAGGGTGTAAAAATAGGCTTAACCAAGCCTTAAACCACGATTTCTATACATAAAACTAAGTAGAATGCAAAAAAAAAAATTGCTGGCAAATGACTTTTATTTTTGGGTATCAAAAAAAATAACTTATTTCTAAGCCGCAATGTATAGCGCGCATGCCACAGACTATGCCTGTGTGTAAGCGGTCGGCGGGCGAGCGGGTGGCGCGAGAGCACTGCGCCCGGTTTGAAAGACAGCGTAGTTGTGTGCGTGCGCACGATTCATTGCCGGCTGTGCCCTTTAAAGGCCTTTTATAAAAGAAGTAGCTACTGAAAATTTTTATTATAAATCTTTGTAAAAAAGTTTAGTACTATCAAACAGAAGTAAATTTTGAAAAAAAATTTGAAAAAAAATTGTAACTTTGACTGTCAATAACTCGTCATTTCCCAGGTATAGTGTAAAAGAAAAAAATGATCGTAATAATACGTAGAATATGTGGTATTCGGCTTCGTTAAGCCTTTTTTTACACCCAATATAATAAAACTGTAGAGAGGGTAAATACTGTACATTAAAGATAATTTTAAAAAAATACTACTAGGGGTCTTCATATGACCAACAAAAGCCAAAAATATGGTTTCTGAAATTTTTGCCTGTCTGTCTGTCTGTCTGTTGTTCGCCTTTCACGCAAAAACTACAGGACGGATTTTGATGAAACTTTTTTTATTATATAGCTATTAGTCCTCGGCAACATATAGGCTATAATTTATTTTGTCCCGAAGCGGTGGTAGGGCTAAGTTATATGTTGGGACGTGTATAAGTGCCCGGAAGAGGGCCTATATACAGAATAAAGAATTTCATTTCATTTCATTTCATTTCATTTCATTTCATTTCATTTCATTTCATTTCATTTCATTTCATTTGAAGGTCTGAATACGTAATGTGGAACACCAGTGGCCCGTCTAATTTTTTAATAGGAATTTATATAGCGCCTAGTGAAAAGTTGGTCAACGTCACTTACTGTTGACATAAAGAAAAACGATGGTCTGATCTACCTGATGTGAAACCCTAGCAGACCGGCTAAACTTTGAGAGCTAATAAAATAACGTCTTATGAAAGGTTGTTCAGCATAATGAGCTCATGCTGATAACGTAAGAAAATTTAAATTCTATAGCTTCGACATGTTTATGACATAAATAAAGGTACTTCACTTGCCAGATTGATATTCTTTCTAATTACTTTCGCAATTTTTATTCTTTGGAAATATTTACATGAAAGTTTTAAATAAACGCATTAGCCAAATCCTTAAGGCTAGAATCTTGAAATTTCACACACGTATTTTTCTTATGACGTTGGCATCCATTAAGGAAGGATTTTTCAAAATTCACCCCCTAAGGTAGTGAAATAGGGATCCAAAGTTTGTATGAAAGTCTGTCAGTTTTAAAGTTAGTATCGCCAAATTAAGTGTGTACGGTTATAAGTATATGAAAATAAATACATGGATCTCAGCGTTTTTGATGAATTTATGTTTGAAAACGTAACGTTTATGATTGAAAAGGGGGATGAAGTTGTGTATGGAAAGTCCTTCGTTTTCAAATTAAACATTACTAAAATGATTATTTAGGCTTACGGTTAGGAACTCACTCAAAGTATATAGGTGTTGTTGGAATCATATACCTTAAAAGGGGTGAAAAGCGGGTAAAATTTTGTATTTGAAGTTCATTATTTTTCAAGTATAGGTAAAACAACATCTTTCTGTAGTGGCCACATCTGTCGCAGACTCGCAGAACCGATGAAAGGTTGGGTAAACGGGTTCTCAAGTGGAGACCACGCCTATGCAAACGTAGTGTTGGACGATGATCGACCGATCGATCGGAGCTCGATGGATCGACGACCTTAGGAAGATGGCTGGCAGTAAATGGATAAAAAAACGGGATATTGTCCTCTTTAGCGCTCTTTGAGGGAGGCCTACGTCCTGCAGTGGACTACAAAAGGCTGAGATGAGATGATGATGATGAGATTAAACAAAGAAATAAGAAGTATTTTTTGCGATTCTATGGTTTATTTTTAAATCTTGGTTAGTGCGGGCGAAGCCGTGGGCGACTGCTGTAATATTTCGCGACTGTTGTAATATTGCTTTTTAATTGAACGTTTTTTGTTCCATCAAAGCAAACATACTGTAGTCCACGCAAACGAAGTTGCGGGCACAGCTAGTGGGTAAATATAATTGTCGAGGCTTACGCACAAAACTACACACCCTTTATATGAACATATTATCCCATTACTATGATGTCATTTTATTAACTGAGACTTGGCTACACGAAGGTATATCAGACAATGAGTTCATAGACACACGATATCGTGTCTCTCGTTGCGATAGGGACCGTGTGGCTAGTGGGCGGTGCGACGGCGGCGGCGTACTGGTTGCGGTGCGGCGTGAGTTCGGCGCGACGCTCAGCGCCCGCGCACCCGGCGGTCTATGCACGCCGGCCTCTTCTTGCGCCGCCGACGCCGCCGCGCCCGCTGTCCTCAATCGGTGCCCTCCCCTTATCGACCACGTACTAATTGAATTACAATTGCGTGACTACTGTTGTATTATTAGCGCCGCATATATACCTCCTAATTTAAACTCTAATACGTACTTGTCGCACTTTAATTTTTTAACGTCGATTCTGCAATCTCCCGATGTAAACGAATTTATAGTAGTTGGAGACTATAACTTGACGACACAAGAGTGGAATGACAATGGTATGTATGTAAGACCGATCATTAATAGTGGTCATTGCGTATCTAATACGCACTTGCTGAACTTTATGTCAATATTTCACTGCTATCAAATAAATATTTTTAGAAATTATAAGAACAGAATCTTGATCTTTTTATTACAAACATAAATGATACTACAAGCACATTCGTACCGACGCCTCTTGTCCAAGTAGATAGAAATCACCCTCCATTCTGTGTTTTACTACCAATAAATAATAGTACCATTACAGCCATGCCTACAAAGCCTAGTACACAATTCGATTTTGGAAAAGCGGACTACGACAGCATTAATAAAGATATATCAATTATTGACTGGAATCTTCTATTCACAAATATAAATGCAGAGAGTTCCGTCTCTCTTTTCTATGAGAAAATATTTTTGCAATGTACAGAAGAAGATTTAAAATTGAGTCACATAAATGCTACAAAAAGTATTTAGAACGAGTTGAAAACAGTGTTCGCAGTAATATCAAGTATTTTTGGACATTTGTAAAGAACAAAAAGACAGCTGCTGACATTCCTAACCGGGTCTTTTATAAAGACTTAACAGCTGAAAGCCCAAACGTACATCGTTTGTCACCCTTTCCAATAATTAGTAGTATACACTTCTCGAGAGAGGAGGTGTTGCGAGGGCTGCGTGGTCTTGATACATCTAAGGGTCCTGGGGTAGATAACATGCCACCAGCTTTTCTAAAATTCACAGCCTCCGCAAAAGTTGATCCTTTACTGCATATTTTTAATAAATGTCTGCACGAGGGAGTATTCCCAAATATTTGGAAGTCAGCCCGCATTGTCCCAGTTTTTAAAGGTGGTAGTAGGTCCAACGTTAAGGACTACCGCCCTATCTCTATTCTGTCGTGCGTTTCAAAGCTCTTTGAAAGACTGAAAGACTGATACACGACAACATCTATCCCTCTATACATAACAAAATTATCACACAACAACATGGTTTCGTGAAAGGACGATCTACCACCACAAATTTGCTTTTATATACATCATATCTATTTGAGGGTATAGATGCTAACAAACAAATGGACATTGTCTACATTGACTTTAGAAAGGCTTTTGACAGGGTAGATCATAAAATATTACTAGAGAAATTGGCTTATAATGGGATCCGTGGTGATTTGTGGAGATGGTTTAAATCGTACATTACTAATCGATCGCAGAAAGTAGTCCTGAACGGATTTTAGTCAGATTTTGTTCCAGTAAGTTCTGGTGTTCCTCAAGGCTCAATATTGGGCCCATTGCTTTTTGTTATATTCATTAATGATGTACATCATTGCTTTCAATCTTGTGATTATCTGCTGTATGCTGACGACTTGAAAATCTTTTACACCATAGACACTCATGATGATCATGAAAGATTCCAATCGGATCTTGACCGCTTCTTAAGATACTGTACTGATAACAAGCTAAGACTAAACACAAACAAATGTAAAACCATAACTTTCACAAAGAAAAAACGTCTAAGTGTCTATTTCTATGCGCTTAATGGTGCGTATCTTGAGAGGGTTGAATCCATTAGGGATCTAGAAATCACATTGGATAGGAAACTACATCTTGACTTACATATTGAGAACATTATAAACAAATCTCGAAAAATGTACGGGGGTCGATCTCCAAAACGGGCTTATTCCGTGTGATCGCTCTGGTGCTTTTCAGATATTAATATTCGATGGGAATTATGTATCTCATTAAAAAGTGAGATGTTCAAATAGTATATTTTTTCTATTGGCCTTCAATTTTTACAAACGGTTATAAAAATATTTAAGTTAAAAAAAATTCGCGTCCAGAGCAATCATAATTAATTAATATTAGAGCGATTATAAATGGTGAAATCAGTGAAACAAAAAATGAATCTGATAAAATGTAATTTATTTAGTTGTTTTAGTTATTGATTTATATTACAAAAGAAGACAGTAACATAAATGTTATTTTCTTAAAATTCAGAACAGAACTAAAACAATCACATTTACCTCAAACACATCATACGTGTGACAAGAAGTAATGATACACATAAGAGGCCGAGCCATATTATCAATTATACATTTTAAAAAATACGGAATATTTTATACGAAATAATAGCTATAATAACTAATTAACATAATTGTAAAAATCAACTTTCCTTGGGACTTAATTAAATCACAAATGACTTTTAGATAAATCAGGCAAAATTAAAAGTCTTATTGAATTCAACTATTACTATTAGTCTTTTCAAGTTATAAAATTGATTTAGACTAATTAAGTCATTACATAAGTCGTAGCTTTTAAAAAGGAATTAAAGGAAACAAAATTTTATTTAAAAAAATTATGTCTTCACTGACTGCCAAAAGTCACCTGATAAAGCTGAAAACCTCGGATGGCAGAATCGTCTCATCGGTTCCGGTGAATCTAGCCGAAATCGAAGGCTTTTACGGCCGATTGTACGCATTGCATTCCCTACAGCCGCAGCCCGACGCGAACGACCCAAGAGCCAAGCTTACCCGCCACTTTACTGAAGATCTCCCAGACGTGGAGGAGGATGAGATTGAGGCGGCCCTTGGACAGCTTAGTAATGAGAAGGCTCCCGGCGAAGACGGAATCACATCTGAGCTCTTGAAAGCTGCAGGCCAACCTGTGCTTGGCGAACTTAAGAGCCTCTTCAATTCCGACATAGCCAATGGGACAACACCGGAAGCGTAGAGTGGGGGCGTGGTGGCATTGTTTTTCAAGAAAAGAGACAAATATCTCCTGAAAAACTATAGACCAATCACGCTCCTGAGTCACGTTTACAAGCTGTTCTCGAGGTTCATTACAAACCGTCTTTCCGCAAGATTTGACGCTTTCCAGCCACCGGAACAGGCTGAATTAGGCTTCAAACGGTGCGGCAGGTTATACAGAAGTCCGAAGAGTATAACCAGCCCCTGTGTATGAGAAAGCCTTCGACTCAAGACGCTGGATTGGAACGGGCATTAATGTAAATGGCGAATATCTTACGCTTCTTCGCTTTGCCGATGAAATAGTTATTATGGCAGAATCCCTGCAGGATTTGCAAAAAATGCTGCACAGTCTTAACGTTGCCTCGAGACGTGGGGGGCTTGGGGTGAATTTGGACAAGACAAAGGTAATGTTGAACCAACATGTCATCCCCGAACCAATTTCCTTCGAGGGCACTACGCTCGAGGTTGTCCAAAGTACGTCTACCTTAGACAAGAACTACAGCTCGGTAGAGACAACTTCGAGCAGGAAATCGCCAGAAGAGTGCAGCTTGGCTGGGCAGCATTTGAGAAATTTCGTCTTATCTTCACGTCGACACTGCCGCAGTGCCTGAAAAGCCGGGTGTTTAACAATGCGTCCTACCAGTTTTAACCTACGGAGCCGAAACGTGGAATATGACAGTCAAGTTGGCCCACCGACTACACGTCACTCAGCGTGCTATGGAAAGGTCTATGTTGGGGATCCCATTAAGGGATAAGATCCCGAACGAGGTCATACGACATAAGACTAAGGTGACTGATATTGTCCAAAAATGTAGCAAGCTGAAGTGGCAGTAGGCTGGCCATGTCTGTCGCAGAACCGACGAGAGGTGGAGCAGGAAGGTTCTCGAATGGAGACCACGCTTAGGCAAACGTAGTGTAGGACGCCCCCCGGCTAGCCTTTTCCGTACGGGAGGCATCTATTGGTGCCAAGCGAAAAGTGACTCCTCTTTACGGGTGGCATCTATTGATGTTTTGGCAAAGCCAATACAAAATCGAGTTTTGCTAAAAAAATGTCTATGGTAAGTTACTGTTTTATCGATGGTGTCTAGTACGGGATTGGTTGATCTATTTGAGAAAGAAGTATTCAAGAAATTTACTAGATGTCTCTATAACAAAAAATACCGACAAAGTTGAGTACCGAATCATGGACATCTAATGATGCCACCCGTATTGGCGAGGTGTTCTTTACGAAAACAAAATGGTGGATTTATAGTGATGTATGACTTCAGCATCGATATAATTTTATTAGTTTATTTTGTATTTATATTATTAAATGATAAAACAAAGTCGGGTTCGTTAAAACACTTATAAATCGAGAACGGCTCAACCGAATTTCATGGTTAATATTTTTTTGGATTTGTCTCCGCCCCGAAGAGCAGAATCAATAGAAAAAAACATTGGAAAAGCTAATGAAAAAAATGTTTATTAGGCAGTACGAAGTTTGCCGGGTCAGCTAGTTATTTATAGTTGAAATCAGTCTACTAGTTGCTATTAATCGGTCAAGTTGTTTACTTGTGCTATTTAAATTACATACTATGTCTGGTGCAGGTCGTACCTTAAATAAATAAATGTTCCCACATTTCAAAATACTTACCTACTTTTTGTCGTCTTTTTGGTTTTATTTTGTAAAGCTCATTTAAAACTTAATTTCATTATCGCAATATAATACGTACTAGTTACGTACTCAAGAAATTTGTTTATCGATATTATTTTTCAAAGGCACGTCACTAAAGTAGAGTGACTAACATTGCTTTTATAAATGGATGTTTTTTCCTAAGTTTCGAGGCTTATATCTTTTATATTTGTAACTGAATTTATTAACAATTTAATAACGTGCTTAAAAAGATAACTTGTGCATCAATAACTGTGCGCTGGAGCTCGGAAATGGACTTTATATTTTATGTGAATAAACTTTGTTTTTATCAAATAATAACAAATAAAGTGTAAAACATGTATGTGATTATGAAACTACATTAGTTGCAGTATATATGTTCAAAATTTCAATACAGTAAGTCTTACAGTTTTCAAAATATCGTAAGTTAAAGTCTAACAAAAATTCTAACAGCGTAAAAAAAGCCCCGTATTGAGAGGCGCACTTCGGTTTCCAAGGCCCCGTATGGAAAGGGCTAGAGGGACCGATGACCTGAAGAAGGCAGCTGGCAGCGACTGGATGCAAAGGGCGGGAGATCGTGCGCTGTGGCGCTCCTTGGGTGAGGCCTTTGTCCAGCAGTGGACTGCAACATGCTGATATGATGAAAGGTATACATACGCATAGTTTGTCATTGTTACAGTCAGGTAATGCTACTTAGAACATATTTAATAATGTAATATTAATGCAAAATATCACCGCTCTGGTCTTTTTAGACAGAGCAATCAGCAGAGCCATAGCGATCATACAAAGTCATAAAATCATAAATATAGCCGAATTTAAAAGCAACAGAAGGTTCACAATCATAAACTTACCTTCGTTATGTTGGAACGCGGGAAGGTAAAACACAGGTGTCCTCCTTGTGGGTTAGACCACTACTGGCGTTCCCCCGCGGAAGGGGAATTTAGGGTCTATAACGCCTAACTAGGGTTGTGCGCGACGTTTTGTCTCGGCGCAGAGCGATGATAAAAAAGGCCCGGTCACGATTTTAAATTCAAATTGTGGCCGAAGTATTGTTAATATAATCAAAAATATTTTATTGCTTTGTAGATTAACTATTTGTTATGCCATTTAAGTAAGTTGTTTTATATTGATCTTTCTCATTACAAAGTTAAAAAATATTTTTTTATTTAATCGGGAGTTTGGTCAACCCAGAGCGATCAGGATTTTTGGGTTAATGTTTTTTTTAAACATATTTAAAACAAACTTATGCATAAAATTAGCTTTGTACCATATAGATCAGACACCGAACTCTCTATGAAAAAATATTTTAAATATGTCTTTCGATTAGAAAATAGCTTTATCCCGTCTGACACGAAAAAAAATGCCTCTGGAGATCGACCTACGGTTTTGTCATGCGTATAACGAAGGAATTTACACAACCATCTACATTTATCTGCCTTTACAAGTATTGATTCGATCTCAACTCGAGTATGCTGTGCCTATTTGGAATCCACTTTATAATAAATATAATAAAGCTTTTGAACGTGTTCAAAAATTATTTTTACGTTCAATACAGTATAGATGCTTTTGCAGCTGATTATCCTATGACAACCTGCTCGAAAAGTATAAACTTACTAAACTCACAAAAAGACGTGTTCAATTAGAAGCGATGCTTCTTTACGATATCTGTCATAACAGATACGATTGTATTCCTATCATAAATAAACTATATTATAAAATTCCTACCAGAGCTCATAGCCGTAACCTATGTCAGCTATTTGCGACCACCCAATGCCGCACAAACGCTAATAAACGATCGCCTCTTCGCCGGTTGGTAAAAACATTTAACGAAACTTTATACTCTATAGATATTATGGTAACACGGCCTAGTACATACAAAAAACTCCTACTTGACCTGCTATAAATTGTGTATTATTATGTTACTCTTATCGACTTCAGCTAGACTACTCTCATTTGTTATTTGTAATAATAACATTAAGTACTCATTAGTTAAGCTGTGGTGAACGGTGTTGATAACAAGTTTAGTATGTTATTTTATAACGACTTGTTTTGTAAATTCTTTAATTTCGTTTACCTAAATAAATGAAAAAAAAATGAAAAAAAAAACCCTATCAAACAAACACAAATCATGTGAGACCTGCCGGCGGCGCGATGCAACCCAACCCGTCCGTTTTATCACACCGGTGTTGATTATACTGGCCATATTGAAATCAAATCAAATAAAGGTCGGGGCATAAAAACCACGAAGGGGTATGTGTACAGGACGGCGTCCAAATTGTAAAATAGTATTTTTTGTTAAATTGATTTATAATTGTTTGTAAAATAGTTTGTAAACGCTTTATGTTTTGTTATATCTTTATTGTGAAATTTATTAATGATGGAAAGTTTGAATAAATAAAGTAACAGCCGGGGGTTTAGGACACACACCCTAAGTAGGCACACACCCTCGTAAAGGTTAACGAGGACTAGAAAATAATAGGAAATGGGGCGCGGCTCTCTTTACGGTATTGCCAATTAAATTCAAAATTTAAGCCCGCTCTATTTCCCTCTCTTTCTAAAAAGAGATGACATGCGGCTCTCCCTTCGGTATTGCCTTTTGACCGCGAAAAGCAAGCGCATACCATCTCCCCTCTCGCTCCCACCGACCTCTCACTCACACAGTGACTGCGTGGGTGGGGATTTTCCCGCCAAAATAACTGTATAAAAGGCGGGCAGAAATCAGAGCAATTCATTCGATCGAGCAGCAGCTTAGAAGAATCACCTCTCCTAAGGAAAATAGGAAGAGCCCTGGGAAGAACACTGGGAAGAACACTAGGAAGAAAAATACAGCCACCTCACCGCACACAATACAGTCCACTTTCGAATATTGGGTTGGCTGTTACTCCGTGACCTGACATAGGCGTTTTTATTTCACGCCCCTCACACCGAGTTACTACGGGGCATCAGACCCGTCTGGCTTCTTCTTCACACCAAGTCCAGCTACGTGTCATCCGGCACATTGTTGGTCCTTCGAGCCGGATCTACGTGTTGAAGACTGAAGATTGAAGATTGTCAAGATGCCCGTCACTCGCTCTCACACAAAAGAGAGAGCGCCTACGTCAGAGACGGAAACATCGTCGGGGACCGAGTACACTGGTACCACTATGCCAGACACCTCGGCCACGAGTCAAGCGTCCAGTCCGCTGGCTACTGAGCCAGTACGCCACGAAGAAAGAAGAGAAGAGCAACAAGCACCGCCGCCGGCTGCGCCCACTCAGGTGCAGCCGCCCGCGGCACATGCGCAGAAGAGAACGTCTTCAGTAACATCAAGAAAGAACAAGCGGTTACTAAAGGCCAAGGAAGAGCTCCTGCGCATCCAGCTGCAGCTCGCCGCCGCCAAGATGGCGGCTATCGAGGCAGAAACGGACACCGATGAAGACGACCTTGACACCGTGATTGATGACTCCGGCAACAACAACAACGAGCGCACCGGCACCTGGGTCGACGATAGTCGCATACAAATGCTGGCTATCACCGAGCAACCACATATCCCAGAGCCACTACCACTACCGCCGATACCGACGCAGGCACCTGCCCCGCAGGTCGCGACGTGTCGCAAGGTGGGAGTGAGCGAGACAGCATACATCGGCATCTCACCGGCGGGAGTGAGCGAGACAGCATACATCGGCATCTCACCGGCGGGAGTAAGCGAGACAGCACATATCGGCGTCTCACCTGCGGGAGTGAACGAGACAGCATACGCCGGTGCTCCACCGGCGGGAGGGAACGAGACAACAAGAAGTGACATCGCGCAACTCGCCGCCGCCATTACTATGGCTGCGAGGGCGAGTCACCCGAAGATGAACACTGAACTGCCGATATTCGCCGGGTCCCATCAAGAATGGCTGATCTTCAAAGCTGCCTATGAAGAGTCGAAGAACGGGTTGACATCATTAGAGAACCTCGCCCGCCTGCGCCGAAGCCTCAAAGGACGTGCGAGGGAGGCAGTAGAGAGTCTCCTGCTGTACAACGGCAACCCAGAAGACGTCGTGAAAACCTTAGAAGCAAGGTTTGGTCGTCCGGACGCCATCGCTATATCCGAACTGGAGCGACTACGAACACTACCGAAGCCTCAAGACACGGCGAGAGACTTGTGCATTTTCGCCAGCCGGGTCTCGAACATCGTCGCAGCACTGGGTGCCATCAAGATGAGGCACTACCTTTACAACCCCGAGACCACGAAGATTACAATAGAGAAGCTGACCTCCACCATGCGATATCGGTGGTACGACTTCGCGGCCGAACAGAACAAAGAAGAACCGGACCTTGTCAAGCTGTCGCGCTTCCTGAACCGGGAGGCCGAACGATGCGGCCCCTATGCACAGCTTGAACAACCGGACAACGCCGCGTCAACAAGAAGGCCGCAACGGGCCAACAATGCAAACACAACGGAACCCGAACAGAAGACATACAGCTGCCTATGTTGTGAGAAGACAGGGCACGCCATCGGGAACTGTGAAGAATACAAGAAGCTGAGCGTCAATGACAGATGGGATCTCGCCAAAGAGAAGAGACTATGCTTTCGTTGCCTGCGGTATAGAACAAAGGTACATCACTGCCGCAACACGAAGTGCAATATAGACGGGTGCCCCCATCCACATCATCAGCTGCTACACCACACAAAAAGTGGTGAACAGAAAAAAGAAGAAAAGAAAAGTGAAGTAGTGAGTTCTACGTGGACACCGAGGAAGCCTCAAGCATATTTGAAAATATTACCTGTGACCGTCATCGGGCCGAAGAAAAGAATCGACACATACGCACTGCTCGACGACGGCTCCACCATCACGCTTATCGACGAGGACTTGGCACAGCAGGCTGGACTGCGAGGGCCAGTAGAACCACTACGCATTGAAGCAATCGGTGAACGACAAATCGAAACGGGGTCTTTGAGGCGGCTCAAGCTAACGATCCAGGGAGCCCAGAAGAAGCGCCACACCATCCAAGCAAGAAGCATCAACCAGCTGCGACTATCTCCGCAGAGCATCGACGAGCGCGATCTGGCTGGCTGCCGTCACCTTGAAGACCTGAAGAACCTCACCTACGAGCAAGCTAAGCCTGGAATACTCATCGGGCAAGACAACTGGCCACTTCTCCTGGCGGATACCACCCGCGTCGGCGACAGACAGCAGCCAGTCGCTTCCCTAACGAAGCTGGGGTGGGTTCTTCACGGGGCGCAGGCTCGGACTCTGGGACAGAGAGTCCACTTCGTGAACTACGTGACTACGGAAACAGAGGAACTAGAGAGAATCGACGAACAATTGAAGAACTTCTTCTCTCTGGAGTCATTTGGAGTCGCGCCGAAGAAACCACAGAACGATCCTGAAGCCCAGGCATTGAAGATACTGGATGCGGAGACCAAACGCCTCGAAGACGGCCGCTTCCAGACAGGGCTTCTATGGAAGTCGGCAGACATCAAGCTGCCGGACAATCGACACTACGCGCTAAGAAGACTTTGTGCCACCTAGAAGAAAATTGAGAAGAATCCTATATTAAAGGCCAAGGTCCACGAACAAATGGAAGCGCTCATTGAAAAGGGCTACGCTGAAGTCGCACCTGAACATAAGAATGAAGACAGAACATGGTACCTGCCTTGTTTCCCGGTGATCAACCCCATGAAACCAGACAAGGTCAGGATGGTGCACGACGCAGCAGCCACCACGAAGGGTGTTTCACTCAACGACACCCTACTCACCGGTCCAGACCTGCTCCAATCACTCCCCGGCGTGCTGCTAAGGATGAGGCAACACCGAGTCGCAGTATCAGCAGACATCACCGAAATGTTCCTGCAAGTGAGAATCCGACCGGAAGACAGGGATGCGCTCCGCTACTTGTGGAGAACAGATTATGACGCTCCACCCACCGAATACCGAATGACGTCACTGATCTTCGGAGCCACCTCGTCCCCTGCCACAGCGATCTATGTATAGGACCGCAACGCGAAAGAAGCCGCCGAGAAACATCCCGAAGCTGCCAGTGCCATCGAACGCAACCACTACATGGATGACTACATCCAAAGCTTGGAGACAGAAGAACAGGCAATCAAGATCGCAAAAGAAGTTAGAGACATCCACCAGCGAGCACACTTTGAACTAAGGAAGTGGACATCGAACTCTGATGCGGTGCTGCAGCAACTGGACCCGGGGAAGAAACAAGAAAACATGAACCTAGCAGAAGATAGCAAAACTGAACGAGTTCTGGGTCTCACCTGGAGAACGTCGAGCGACCACTTGGGCTTCAACTTGGACCTGTCGCGTCTACCTGAGGACATCCTACAGAAGAGGCCGACGAAGAGAGAAGCCTTGAAGATCGTCATGTCCCTATTCGATCCTCTGGGGTTAGCCTCGCCTGTCACAATCGGGGCGAAGCAAATCCTCCAGGAGATATGGCGAAGAAGCACGGCGTGGGACGAGCAACTGGAAGAAGACCTGACCCTGGAATGGAAGCAATGGACAACACACCTCCAAAGGCTGAACCAGGTCTGCATACCCCGGTGCTACCCGAACTACAGTCACAGCGACAACATCGAACTCCACGTGTTCGTCGACGCCAGCGAGGCCACCTACGCAGCTGCGCTCTACTGGCGCATTGAAGACGAAGACGGGAACATCCACACACCGCTCGTCTTGGCTAAAGCGAAAGTGGCTCCCCTGAAGGTCACATCGATCCCGAGGCTGGAGCTACAGGCAGCATTGATGGGCAGCAGGATGGCGCAGGCAGTCATCAAGGAACACGACCGAAAGCCAGTGTCCCGAACATTCTGGACTGACAGCAAAACGGTCCTGACCTGGCTGAGAACCGGAGCCCGGTCATTCAAGCCCTTCGTCGCCCACCGGATCGCAGAGCTCGAAGAAAACACCAAGACAGAGGAATGGCGTTAGGTTCCCACCAAACTCAACGTAGCCGACGACGCAACACGCGACGTGCCTAAAGACTTCGACGAGACCCACAGGTGGTTCACCGGCCCCAACTTCCTGAAGGAAGATCGAACGACATGGCCGGAGGAAAAGAAGACTGTTCCGGAAGCTACAGGGGAGGAGCGAACGCTGAATCTCAAGGAGAAGACCTCGGCCGCATCACAAGTCGTGCCGGACGTAACCAAGTTCTCAAGATGGGAACGCCTGGTCCGCACGACAGCCAGGGTTCTACAGTTCGTCAACCTTCTGAAGACAAAGAAGCACAGAACATTCTTCTCAAGAACCAAGCCAAACAAGAAGAAAGATCCATCCTGGGGTACTCAGCGCGTCGACAGAAGAACGAAGAAACTAGTTGAAAAGGTTCATGAAGAAGACAAGTATTTGAAGATCTCCGCCGAACTTATCATTGAAGCCGAGAAGACGCCTTTGAAGAAGACATAGAAAACATGAGAAGAGGACATAACATCAACCGCCAGAGCCGACTGAGAAAATTGGCGATTGAACTGAACGACGGCATGATCACTCTGAAGTCCCGAATCGACGCTGTAGAAGGAATACCCGAAGTAGAACGAAGACCGCCGATCCTGGATGGACGTCACCATGTCACGCGCCTGTACATCGCGCACGTCCATCTCACCGGTCATCACCAGGGAGTGGAAGCCACCATCAACCAGTGTCGCCAAAGATTCCACATCCTGCAACTTCGGCCCACCACAAAGAAGATAATCAAGGAGTGCCTTCACTGTCGCATACGAAGAGCAGCACCGTCGGCACCGCCTACGGGGAACCATCCTCCCTGCAGGCTTGCCCGTCATCATCGACCCTTCTCCTACACGGGGGTTGATTACTTCGGGCCGCTACAAGTCACCGTTGGACGAGCCACGCACAAACGCTATGTGGCCCTCTTCACGTGCCTCACGACCAGGGCGGTTCATCTCGAACTCGCCGCTACGCTGACCACCGACTCTGCGGTAATGGCGCTGAGGCGATTCATCGCGAGAAGAGGATGCCCTAAGGAGATTTGCTCAGACAACGGGACCAACCTACACGGTGCCGAGAAGGAGCTGCGCCGAGCCATCGACAGCGCGACTGAAATTGAAGCCAGCAAACGCCGCATCACCTGGCGCTTCATACCGCCAGGCGCGCCATTCATGGGCGGTGCTTGGGAGAGACTAGTCAAAACAGTGAAGACAGCGCTATCGACAGTAATGAACGGGCGCACTACCAGCGACGAAGTCCTGGCCACGGTCCTCGCAGAAGTGGAATTCACCGTCAACAGCCGACCGCTCACCCACGTTACGGTCGACCCTGATGAACCCGAAACATTGACGCCGAATCACTTCCTGCTGCTGGAGCCTGCACATGAACCGGCCATGGGACAATTCGAAGATAGAGACCTGCTGGGCAAGACCCATTGGAGGGCGTCCCAAAGAATAGCAGACATGTTCTGGAGCCGTTGGATAAAAGAATACCTCCCCGAACTTCAAGGCCAGCGGGAGCCGCGCGGCCAGGGCCCAGAACTGAAGACTGGAGACATCGTACTGATCGTGGACAACACATTGCCACGAAATACTTGGCCACTTGGACGAGTTACCGCCGTGTACCCGGGACCCGACGGCGTCGTGCGAGCTGCGGACGTGCTGACCCGAGGAGGCATCCTGCGGCGCCCCACCAAGAAACTGGTCAACCTGCAAATCGAAGAAAAAGACGCCGCCCACTCGACGAAATGAGTGAGTCTCCGACTGCGCTGTGACTCACGGCGGGAGAATGTACAGGACGGCGTCCAAATTGTAAAATAGTATTTTTTGTTAAATTGATTTATAATTGTTTGTAAAATAGTTTGTAAACGCTTTATGTTTTGTTATATCTTTATTGTGAAATTTATTAATGATGGAAAGTTTGAATAAATAAAGTAACAGCCGGGGGTTTAGGACACACACCCTAAGTAGGCACACACCCTCGTATAGGTTAACGAGGACTAGAAAATAATAGGAAATGGGGCGCGGCTCTCTTTACGGTATTGCCAATTAAATTCAAAATTTAAGCCCGCTCTATTTCCCTCTCTTTCTAAAAAGAGATGACATGCGGCTCTCCCTTCGGTATTGCCTTTTGACCGCGAAAAGCAAGCGCATACCATCTCCCCTCTCGCTCCCACCGACCTCTCACTCACACAGTGACTGCGTGGGTGGGGATTTTCCCGCCAAAATAACTGTATATAAGGCGGGCAGAAATCAGAGCAATTCATTCGATCGAGCAGCAGCTTAGAAGAATCACCTCTCCTAAGGAAAATAGGAAGAGCCCTGGGAAGAACACTGGGAAGAACACTGGGAAGAACACTAGGAAGAAAAATAGGAAGAAAAATACAGCCACCTCACCGCACACAATACAGTCCACTTTCGAATATTGGGTTGGCTGTTACTCCGTGACCTGACATAGGCGTTTTTATTTCACGCCCCTCACACCGAGTTACTACGGGGCATCAGACCCGTCTGGCTTCTTCTTCACACCAAGTCCAGCTACGTGTCATCCGGCACAGTATGTCGCTGTTTTTGTGTGTATGGTCACAAAGGCCATACACCTCGAGCTGGTATCAGACCTCAGTTCTTCAGCCTTCCTGGCAGCCCTACGACAGCGGGACTAACTTCGTCGGGCAAGCAGACAATTGAAAGAAGAATTTGTTAATCTTCAGCATACCCTGAACGATGAATTCTTCTTAGCAGTAGCAGACATGAATATAGAGTGGCATTTCAACGCTCCTACCTGGGCCAGTGCAGGAGGCTTGTGGGAGGCAGCGGTGAAGAGCCTAAAATTCCATCTTCGAAGAGTCATAGGAACCCAAAAACTCACGTACGAAGAACTAGCAACACTCTTGTCACAACCGGAAGCATGTCTTAACTCAAGACCTCTTTGCGCTCTGAGTGAAGACCCAGAAGACATAAATTTCCTCACGCCGTCACACTTTTTGTCGAGCGGTCCTACCTTAAACATCATCGAGAGATGAGCGAACGCGGTGGCAACTTGTACAAAAAATCTTAAAAGACACCTGGAAGATATGGCAATCAGAGTACTTATGTCAGTTAGCAGCAAGAAGCAAGTGGCAAACGAAGCAAGCAAACCTAGCAACTAGTGATATTGTCATTATACATGACGCCAACTTACCTCCTAGCAAAGGCCGATAACAAAGATATCAATACTAATTTCGAGCATGGACGTCGATAACAAGACCTCGACGGCCAAAATAGCACAACGAGAGAAATCTGATGAAAACCAAACCAAAACAAGACGAGCAAGACAAACAAGAGGCAAAAAATCATGCAATTTACTCGCACTAGCAATGATGTTTTTATTCGCCTTAATATCACCCGCTCAGTGTGCCTACAACTTACTGAGTTTAAATAGCAGTCAAAGTGTTTACTTAGACAAAATCTCAAATAAGCTCCTCGTACGAGACCGATGGAAACTAATCGTCTACTACGATATGGACCCGTATTGGCAAGGGCTCAAACTATTTAAAAATATATCAACAACTTAGAAAACCGAATATATCCAAAGGAAGCAATACAAACAAAATGTGACGTAGTCCTACTACAGTTACGTCACGAGGCCACCGAGCTTGAGTACTACAACAACATGCTGCTTGGTCAGCGACTCACACGCTCGCGCTCGCGACGCCGGCGCGGGCTTATCAACGTTGTCGGATATCTCGCACATAGTCTGATCGGGCTATTGGATGACGAGTTCGCTCAGCAGTATGAAAAAGATATCAATTTAATAAGAAAAAACGAAAAACATCTGGCCCTTCTATGGAAAAATCAAACGTCCGTAGTGGAGGCGGAAAATAACCTACTGAGCAGAGTTGAGCAATCCATGAATAAACAGCATAAGATTTTCAACCAGCATATCATAGCACTAAAAAATGCTATTAACTCGCTAGCCAAAGAAATTCAAAATGTACAAAACACAAATGAGTTTATGCTGTCTTCAATTATCGCTAATAGTATTCTAGCGAACTTGAAAAATATACAAGAAACATTGGTAGACACCATCACGAATGTCCATTATGGGAAGTTTAATAGTCACCTATTAACACCCGATCAATTACGTCAAGAATAAAACATCATCTCCGGTCAACTATCAAAAGAACTGGCACTGCCGATAGACAACATTCAAACAAACTTGCAAAGGATCTACCATTTACTAAAGGTGAATGCAAGAATGACGAATCAATATTTTATTTTTGAAATCAAGGTCCCTTTACTAAGCTGAGATAATTTCGAGATTTACAAACTCATCGCCGTGCCACAGCAAGCTCAAAAAGAAATGAGCCGCATGATACCTGTCGCAGATTATATAGCAATTAATGTCCAAAAGGACGCATACATACCGTTATCAGAAGAAGAAGTCCGCCGATGCATCCAGTACGATGCGCAGACTCACCTTTGCCCCTTGCAAAAACCTATTTTTCATATGAAGTCCGACGATAGTCTTTGCATCAAGAATCATGAAACAAATCAATGTGAAATTGATACTTCAACTTGCAAGGATACGTGGGTTGAACTCAACAAAATACTTTTACTTTTTTTCGTTCCTGTACTTTGCTGTGATCAATGCGCGATAAGGATCATATGCGAGCATCAAGTTACGGCGCAACGACTCAACAAGGCCGATATCTTTACTCTCTTGTATCGTAAAAAATGAAGCTTTTACGATATTAACACACAGACAACAAGTCACAAACTTGAATGTTAGGCCCGACCTGGGTAAAATAGACGTCCCCTCAATCAATGACGTCATTAACTTAACAATTCCAATCCACAAACTTAAAAAGTTTGACGAGACCGAGCACGAGGATCATCGCAAACGTATCTCAAACATTGGTCAACAAATACAGCAAATAAGGGACAATGGCCCCATATTAGAAGATCAGATGTCTAGCCACGACCTTCATCAATTCGTAGTTGTTTACCTCTTGTTGGGAGCGGCTGTCTTAGTAGCTGCAGTATACGTATGGCGGCGCCTACGACTAAGATGTTCCGCGCGTTTGCAACAAGCTCCACAAAACGAGGGACCAGTTAGCTTAAACGTTCACTACACTCACCCTGGCCCCAGCGCAGATTTATCAAGACGGGAGGAGCCTCATACACAAAAAATAAACGCTAACACAACGGAAGAACTGAGTGCACGCGTACTTGACAAGTCGACATCGCCGGTGATCTGTACACGTTTTAGTGAATGTGAATAGTGTGGTGTAGTGAAGTGTCAAATATTTAATCGTAAAGACTCTAAGTGTGCAATATTTAAGTCAATTGATTATCTTAGCATTTATCATTTTAGCATTATTCATCTTAATTATCATCTATTCGTTCTCGCCCCCGCAACATGTACGGTCTTAACCGAACATTTCGCTCCATCAGCATTTTAACTTCATTGTATGTATCACTTTTCATTCCATCAATTAAGTACGTAATCAACTGCCAATGCATGTACTCGCGTTACAATAATCATTATCAATAAATCAAATCATCAAACCAAACTACGTATCATTTATCAATTCTAAAGATGTGCAGCAAGCAGCTCGTACATTATTTATTCTGTTATTCGGGACGGCGACAAATCCAACAAATCACAAACCATGAAAATCAGTCCAGCCGTTCTCTTGTTATAAGTTTTGGAACAAACACGACATTGTTTTATATATTAATATGGTGCTACTTGGCCGGTTTTATTTTATTAAGAGAGTTGTTGTAACTAATTTTTATAATAATTGTATGCGATGGGACGTGGGTCCGAGTCCCACCTGAGGTCGATGATTTTTTTCAAGTGTTATTTATCTTCAATAATTAATATTATTATTATTACAAATTAATTTCTACACCTATTACTACACAAAAATTAAACTAACTTTTAGATATTCTCGATTAGCACGGACAACAGCACGTCGACCTACCACAAAATGTCAAATTTTCTCATTTGAAAATGAACTCTATATGTCAGGCTTAAAGTTGAAAATCTATTGGAGAATTTTTGACTTTTGGGATAGGTCGACGTGCTGTTGACTGTACGTGGAAGGTAAGGAAATGGTAAAAAATAAATTTTTGATAACCTTTTAATTATTATTAGTTAAATTTAATTTATTTTTGTGCTATAGGTGTAGAAAACAAATAAATTTTGTAGGTAACATAAACAACAATAAAATCCGGTATCCGCAAAGAATAATATTAAATATTAGAAAAATTTGTTACAACAAACCTCTTATAATAAATTTAAAAAATAATCCCTAAAGCTACTGTGTTTTTATTACGTAACAAAAATAATGAGGGAAAAAAGACTAATAAACTCATAATAATTAAAAGTTTTTTTTCATCATTTCTCTTCCTTCCAATTACCAATCGAGCCTATCTAAAAGTACTGTGTCTCATCGAGGTCGTGAGTTCGATTCCCATACGATAGATTTGAATAGGCACTCTAAGCGCAACAATGGATTTCGGTACCGTGACTATCGCTATCGATCTAGCGTACCACATTATAAAAAGTATTTCGTGAGCGTGTTTGCAAGTCATTCGATTTAGCGATTTTCGATACAACGGCTTTTCGCAAGGGCTTACCACTTAAATTTTTTTTCGTACAGCGTGCGTCGCTACGGCGGCATTCGGAACTACATACCAGGCCCCATAATTACTTATATTTTTGGTAAAATTTAGTTTTCGTGTTAAAATTATGTCATTGTAAACCGTTATTAGAGTGCTAGTACCAATTTAAATGACACAATTTTTGAACTAATATTGTAATTTAGCGCTCGCGGGCCGCTGCCGCGGCACTACGGTCGCTACGCTCGCTCCGCTCGCTCGGCTTTGTGTGGTCACTGTTCTCACCTAACCTAACCCAGATGAGATTTGTGACAAGTTTAGCCATAGATTGATATAACACCCTCTAGTGTTTTTCCATCGTGAGACGATTTAAACTAAGACATTGTAAGCGTAGACCTAACAAAGGTCCTAATTGTTTAACGAATATTAGGTATTTTAAAATTAGGCCTTCCGCCCGTAAAGTTATTAGACTCAGGTATTACGACATTTAACTTTAGAGATAACCATTTTATTTACACTTATGATTAAAAACTATATGAAAATAAATATTAGCGCAAACAAATATACGATTATTAACATTAGGAACAACAAACAATAGGAAAAATATCACTTATAATTAAGAAATATATGAAAACAAATATTAGTATAAACGAGTTGTGCCTATAACTAGTGATATTATGAATTCAGATGATTGTGTTTCGATGATTAGTATTAAAAAATATATGAAAAGTAATCATTACGATGTAAAATAGTATAAGAAATATTTTCGGAAATCCGATAATAGGACAAAAGTTATGTGAAAAAAAAGTTTAAAAAAAACTAGAACTGACTTCAATATTTTCTTAACTGTTTAGTTAAGAAAATATTGAAGTCAGTTCTAGTTTTTTTTAAACTTTGTTTATAGGTACTAACCTAATCAGTTATTTTTGGAATCGGTGCTCCATGGGGATAGTTAGAATGTGTTCATTCGCACCGACTCCAAAAATAACTCATTAGGTATGTTTAGTTAAGAAAATATTGAAGTCGGTTCCTAGTTATTTTAAACTTTTTTTTGTGTTAGGACTTTAACAATATTTCATCGTCTAATTGAGGATCTATTATTATAGAAGTCGTTAAAAAGATCGTTATCAACCGAAGTGTCGTAACCATGGGATAACCGTTCAATGCCTAAGTCAATTTATGAAACAAACTAAGATATTTTTTCACGTTTCTAGTTACTGGTTTACGCCCCCAGTAAAAAAAATACTATCTGGTACCTCGTAAGCGCCACGTCTTCCCAATATACTACAAAATAATACTGCGATTAGTCGACAGAACGTATTTTGATACTGCGATTTGTCGACAGAACGTATCTATCGATTCCTTGACGTTTAGGAGTTCTGTGGCCTCTATCATCAGCTCAACAGTATGATAGGCATACTAAAACCTTCACCAGGATGTAACAAATACTTTTCTTAAAAACCGCATGAAAATCGGAAGAGCCAAACGTGAGAAAATCGCGGACAAACATACGAGTCAAACTGAGAACCTACTCTTTTATGTCGGTTAAAAAAGGCGCACCCTCAGGCCAGTGTCGAGTGCAGGTGCACTCTACCAAGCGGTATATTCGTACATAGAACCTTGATAACGAATCTTGCAATCAAATTGCCTACTGATTGATTTGCTTTCAAAAACTTTGAATACACAAATGACACAAAGTCAACGAAATTGGACCGATAGAAGAATACACAATAATTATTATAGGTAGTTTTCTTATTGTTTATGCTGTCAATATGCGATTTTAAACCAAATATTGCGCAATTTTCGCAATCGCTTTGCTATTGAAAAATATGACACTGAAATGAATTGCAATTTGCAGGTTAAATGTACTATGCCATTATTGTATGATGACGAAAAGATCGAAAGAGCCATATTCATTGGTGCGGTGCCACTGGTGCATGGATCTGCGACTACATTTAATGAAGCGGTTAGTATTAGAGTGATTCTTTAAAAATATTTTTTCGCATAACCTTAATGGCGAATTTTTTTGTTGAGTTATTTGTAAGAAAATTCTGTTTGAAACAGAAAACGACGTTTTGCTTAATGGTGTATTCCTTTGTTACGGAATCTCACGTAGAACCATCAGCGACAATGGAACACAGTTTGTTAGTGCCATAATGCAAAAAAATAATATACTGCCTTGACATAGTTCATACATTTATTCCAGTGTACCACCCAGAAACCAATCCCGTGGAGAGAAAAAACCGCGACCCTAAAACACAATTAGCCATTTTGGTAGGCGATGACCATCGGTCTTGGGTAGATAAAATACCAAGTATCAGGTATGCCATGAATACATCAAGGTTATACTCCTGCCTATTTAATGTTTGGTAGAGAATTGAGAACTTATGACGATGTCAAACATGACCTTAGACTTTGCTTTGCTTAGATACCTTTGTCAGAAAATTTTATTCCTGAAATCACACCCAAAGTCATTCTTTTAGCAGAAACCATAAAGAAGGCCCAAGAAGTTCAAGAGCAAAAGGAAGAGACAAGAAAGAAGATAGCTGATCAACACCGCCGGCCATTACCTGCATACAAACCTGGGGACTTGGTATTAGTGGCTTCCAACACATTGAGCAACGCATCTCGCTATCAAACAGCTAAGTCAAATCCACGCCGTGATGTCCCCTATGTTGTTCTCCGGCAACATGAACCTTGCTCTTACGAAATAGCTGATCCATCTCAACCAAAAGTACCTCTTGGTACTCTTCAGCTCTGACTCCTTATCAAGGAACAGACCTCTCTTTACTTAATCCCGAAAAACTTTGCGCAGACGAGGAAGACCAAAGAAAACAACCACGAGTGTAGCCACTGCCCTGGACTCCTCGCTGGGGCGTCTTCGAGTCCAGAGGGGGAGCCTGTAACTGCGCCCGATGACCAGCCACGCAGCGCAGCGCTACCCTGCCCTCCTCGTCGCGCCCTGCTAACACCACCGGAGCATTTAAAAGCCGTCCGCCCCATACAGCGAGACAGCGACCAGTCTGCGCTCGGAGCGTTCTGGGTGCACATCTCTGCATCGGCTTAGGTCGGTCGGTGATGCGCCTGATTCTCTCCGAACAAAGGCTACTCACTCCGCGCGAATATTGTAGTTCCCGTGTTGGCTTCGTTAGCAAACCGCACAAACATCTATAATATACGTTTCTTCGCCCCAATATAGCCCTCCTATTAGTTAGCTGGTTTTATTATTTTACTAAAGTTTTATATTCCATACTATAAAGCTACATTACTTACTTTGTTTGTTAATATTTCGTTTCACTATTATATAATATTTGATTGAGTTATATTGAGGGATCCCCAAACTATTTTGGACAAGTGGCCCCTTTTCCAAAATTAACTGTTACCTCAGACCCCCATGGCCAAATTACCTACTTTTAAGATCAACCCCCTTATTCATAATGTTCCGCTAACTTAAAACAGCTGCTACAGAGAGTGATATGCAATAAATCCGAACTTCAAGTAGTCCAAACTGTATTGTCTGTATTGTTTTTCTTCGTGTCCGCCATCATAAAACTCTCACTAATGATGCAAATCAAAAAAATAAGAAACTACCTAAATAAAAAACAATAATAAACTGTTAAATTTACTGGTAAATTTTTACAATTGAAACAACTGAGGCAACTGCAAACTGTTGCAAACAATCTACAGATAGCTTAATAACTGATCACTATCACACAGTAGGGCAATGCAGATAGTGACTGTGTGATAGAGATCAGTTATTAAGCTATCTGTAGATTATTTGCAACCGTTTGCAGTTACCTCAGTTGTTTCAATTGTAAAAATTAACCAGTAAATTTAACAGTTTATTATTGTATTTTATTTAGGTAGTTTCTTATTTTTTTGATTTGCAGGATAAGTGAGAGTTTTATGATGGCGAACACGAAAAAAAAATGCAGACAATACAGTTTGGACTACTTGAAGTTCGGATTTATTGCATATCTATCAAATTAACACTTGCCGATGTGTCTCATATGTGAAAAAGTATTCAGTAAAGATGCCATAAAGCCTTCAAAAATGGATGACCACTTATCAAGAGTACATGCTTACAAAAAAGTAAGCCCTTGTCATTTTTTCAAGCACTTAAAGAAAAACTTGTTAAAAGGCCATCCACAAGATCGATGTTTGCGTCATCATCTATTAAAGACGATGATGGTTTACGAGCGTCCTATAATATATCTTTACTAATAGCGAAGTCGGGGAAACCCCACACAATTGGAGAGCAGCTTATCTTACCAGCCATTGCGGAGGTCCTTAAAAATGTATTGCACAAACCCGCACATGATATTTTAAAGAGAATACCTTTAAGCAATAACACTGTTCAAAGACGCATAGACGAGATGGGACGCGATGTGGAAAACATTTTATGCAAGTTCTTACAGACCAACAGATTCTCTCTCCAGTTGGACGAGTCTACATTACCCGGCAATGAAGCTCTGTTGTTAGGATATGTTCGATATATCAAAGATAAAAATATGTGCCAAGAACTGCTTTTTGCTACATATTTAGAGACCGATACCAGAGGAGAATCGATTTTTCAGGCCGTGGAACATTTTTTTACTGACAAAGCTATTCCATGGAAGAACATTGTTTCTGTTGCGACTGATGGTGCACCGTCTATGGTTGGTCGTCATCGTGGTTTTATAGCTCACTGCCTGATGTACTGGTCATTCAATGCGTGATTCACAGGCAGCATTTAGTAGCAAAAAAGCTGAGTCCTAGATTGCATAAGTCTTTACAATATGTAAAATAAATGCTATCAACAAGATTCGAAGCAATTTTTTGAACTCTCGGTTATTTGCTCAGCTATGTGAGGAAAACGACGAAGTCTTTACTCGATTACTTCTGCACACTGAAGTTCGCTGGCTATCAAGAGGCTCTTGCTTAGAAAGATTTTCAGCCATTTTTGAATTTGTGTTTGAGTTTTTACAAGAAAAAGATCCGAATTTGAAGAAAATCTGAACAATTGTAAAACAGATATTTATTACTTGACTGATATCTTTGGAATGTTCAACGAAGTTAATTTGCAAATGCAGGGTGACAATCTTAACTTGATTAAAACAAAATCAATAATATCGGCCTTCGTGAGTAAACTAATCTTTTATAAACAAAATTTAGGCAGAAAAGAATATTCGCAGTTTCCGCATTTGTCAAAATTACCAGAAATGCTTCAAGATGATGACATTCTATTATATGTCACTCACTTGGACGCATTACACAAGGATTTTACGAAGAGGTTTGAGGATCTTTTAAATTTTACAAATTCCTCAACAGATAATTAATCCGTACAATACCACAGCCATAGAAGAAGCCAATGTGATAATGCAAGAAGAGTTGATTACCATCAGCACAAAAGAAGAGCTTAAGCAGAAGTTCAAACAAGGCTATCAGAAGTTCTGTTTGCAACGCAACATTGAAACACAGTATCCTACATTGTAGAACATTGCTGAAAAATACCTTATCGCTTTTCCATCATCATACCTAGTTGAAAAAAGCTTCAGTGTGGTAACAAACATTTTGACGAAACAAAGAAACCGTTTGAAAATCAACGAACGTGGAGATTTAAGGCTGCAACTCACCAATATTGAACCGAATATAGCTAGATTGGTTGATAGTCACCAGGTTCATCCATCACCCTGAATGTTTTATTTTCTCTTTGCGAATTAATACTTTTTTAAATATAATTTCCTACCTACTTAATATTCTTTAAGAAGGTACTCAATTTGTAATAATCATTATAAATTAAACATGATATTTACTGAATTGTATGTCTTTTTATTTTGTTAAATTTTGATAAGAAAATGAAGTCAACTTTACTCATTTAACCAAGTGCAAAGTTTTCCAATTGGTACCTTAGTACCTAGGTTTTTGTATCAATAGGAAAAAACTAAAGATAGGCCCCCTTATTCATAATAGTCTACTTAAAGCATTGCTAATTCTCACTCTGTCTTCTTCTATTTACCTAAGTCAGAATGAAAAATCACACTCTGTAGCAGCTGTTTTAAGTTAGCGGACCATTATGAATAAGGGGGTTGATCTTAAAAGTAGGTAATTTGGCCATGGGGGTCTGAGGTAACAGTTAATTTTGGAAAAGGGGCCACTTGTCCAAAATAGTTTGGGGATCCCTCAATATAACTCAATCAAATATTATATAATAGTGAAACGAAATATTAACAAACAAAGTAAGTAATGTAGCTTTATAGTATGGAATATAAAACTTTAGTAAAATAATAAAACCAGCTAACTAATAGGAGGGCTATATTGGGGCGAAGAAACGTATATTATAGATGTTTGTGCGGTTTGCTAACGAAGCCAACACGGGAACTACAATATTCGCGCGGAGTGAGTAGCCTTTGTTCGGAGAGAATCAGGCGCATCACCGACCGACCTAAGCCGATGCAGAGATGTGCACCCAGAACGCTCCGAGCGCAGACTGGTCGCTGTCTCGCTGTATGGGGCGGACGGCTTTTAAATGCTCCGGTGGTGTTAGCAGGGCGCGACGAGGAGGGCAGGGTAGCGCTGCGCTGCGTGGCTGGTCATCGGGCGCAGTTACAGGCTCCCCCTCTGGACTCGAAGACGCCCCAGCGAGGAGTCCAGGGCAGTGGCTTCACTCGTGGTTGTTTTCTTTGGTCTTCCTCGTCTGCGCAAAGTTTTTCGGGATTAAGTAAAGAGAGGTCTGTTCCTTGATAAGGAGTCAGAGCTGAAGAGTACCAAGAGGCACTTTTGGTTGAGATGGATCAGCTATTTCGTAAGAGCAAGGTTCATGTTGCCGGAGAACAACATAGGGGCCATCACGGCGTGGATTTGACTTAGCTGTTTGATAGCGAGATGCGTTGCTCAATGTGTTGGAAGCCACTAATACCAAGTCCCCAGGTTTGTATGCAGGTAATGGCCGGCGGTGTTGATCAGCTATCTTCTTTCTTGTCTCTTCCTTTTGCTCTTGAACTTCTTGGGCCTTCTTTATGGTTTCTGCTAAAAGAATGACTTTGGGTGTGATTTCAGGAATAAAATTTTCTGACAAAGGTATCTAAGCAAAGCAAAGTCTAAGGTCATGTTTGACATCGTCATAAGTTCTCAATTCTCTACCAAACATTAAATAGGCATGAGTATAACCTTGATGTATTCATGGCATACCTGATACTTGGTATTTTATCTACCCAAGACCGATGGTGATCGTCTACCAAAATGGCTAATTGTGTTTTAGGGTCGCGGTTTTTTCTCTCCACGGGATTGGTTTCTGGGTGGTACACTGGAACAAATGTATGAACTATGTCAAGGCAGTATATATTTTTTTTGCATTATGGCACTAACAAACTGTGTTCCATTGTCGCTGATGGTTCTACGTGGGATTCCGTAACGAAGGAATACATCATTAAGCAAAACGTCGGCATATGCTTCTGCTGTGGCATGTTCTAAGGAAAATAATTCGATCCACCTTGTAGCACCGTCTTCAACTATAAATATCCATGTTTGATTATTTAGTGATAGGGGCAGAGGACCAAACAAGTCAAAAGATAAAGTTTCGAACCTTTGGTTCATCACCGTAGTCTGTAACAAGCCTGCTGGTTTCATATTACTAGGTTTGTACCGCTGACACTTGATACAATTTCTGGCATAGTTTTTTTCAATATCCTTTCGCATACCTTGACAGTAGTATCGTCTTGATATACGTTCAAAGGTTTTGTCTGCCCCACAATGTCCAGTAGATGGTTCATCATGATACTGTTGTAGCACCATCGATCTCTCGCTTTTGGGTATAACAAGTTGTCCAGTATCATCATTGCTATCTTCTATGTATCTTTATAACATACCACTGCTCATGAAGTACCCTTTATTTGACCGGTATTGCATCATTATCTTTTACAGGTTTCTCCAAAGCATCAATTATATTCTTTCTTTTAGGATCGGCTATTTGTCCTTGCTTTATTTCGGCTCCGAAATAACGTGGTAAGTCTACAGTAACTTTAGTTGTAAGGCCCATTGTAAGTACGTTGTAAGGAGACTTGATCGACATCAGCCACTTTAATGCCTGGTGATCAGTGGCAATTATCACCGAAGACCCTTCAATATAGCCTCTGAACTTCGATACGGCCCATAATGCTGCCAGTGCTTTACGTCCCGTCGTCGAGTAATTCCTTTCAGCACTTGTTAATAAGCGACTCGCGTATTCCACCGGGTGTTCATCCTCCCCCTGTACTAGTACAGCACCTATGGCGTAGTCACTAGCGTCCGTTTTGATTGTGTATGGTTTGCTAAAGTCCGCTTGACGCAAAATAGGCGCGCTAGTTAGGTAACGCTTTAAATCTTCTAAGGCATTTATTTGTGAACTTCCCCACTCCCATTTAGAATCCTTCTTTGTCAGCTGGGTTATTGGTTGGGCTAGATATAAATCCATTTTTTAGGGTTACAAAAATTAAAAAACGAAACCCTTATTCATAGGATAAATCATGCGACGGACGGACAGATGTCCGTCTGTCACAGCTGTATTATCAAGCAAAGAAAACTGTATTAACAATATTTATCAATGTCAGTGATTCCTCACTGATCTTGCTAATATATTATATTCGTGACCGAGACAAGACACCTTTATTTATTTTAACAAGCTTAAAAGCTTGTAAAAATAACTAAGTAAACTTAGTTTCACGACCGTAATATTTTTACATATCTCTGTCTGTATGGTTACAAACTTCCAATCGTGATTAACACCCTTTCCCGGAACCCTATTGAGCTGAACTTTTGCATACTTACGTAAGTCGGATGACAATGCAATATAATGGTGACATGGGGCTGATCTGATGATTGAGACGGATCCTGACCATATAATCTGAGGTTTCAGTTGCCGTAAATCTATCGTGTTTGGGGTTAATTAAGTTCACCTGGTGAATAGTTTGTGATGGAATGATCATGATCAGGGTATGATGATGGAGACTGAACCTGGCCATAGAATCTAAAGTTCCAGTTGCCGTAAGCCTACTGTGTTTGGATTCATTAAAATAGTCTTGGCAAACAGTTTGCGATGGGATGATGTTGATCAGAGTATGATGATGGAGACGGATCCTGACCATAGAATCTGAGGTTTCAGTTACCGTAAGTAAACCTATCGCGTTTAGGCTCATTTAAATGGTCCTGGTGCAAAGTTTGTAATAGAATTATGATTATCAGGGTATGATGATGGAGACTGAACCAGGTCATATGATCTATAGTTCTAGTGATAGTAAACTTATCGTGTTTGGGCTCATTAAAATGGCCTTGGCAAACAATTTGTTACGGAATGATGATGATCAGGGTATGATGATGATCAGGGTATGATGATGGAGACTGAATCTGGCCATAGGATCTAAAGTTCCAGTTGCCGTAAACATTATCATATTTAAGCTCATTAATATAGTCCTGGTGTATAGTTGGTGATGGAATCATGATGGTAATTAGGGTTTGATGATAGAGACTGAACCTGGCTATACGATCTGAGGTTCCAGTTGCCGTGAACCTATCATGTTTGGGCTTATTACAATAATACTGGTAAATAGATTGTGATGGGATGTGGTGATGATGATCAAGGTGATGGAGACTGAACCTTCCCATAGGATCTGAAATTCCAGTTGCCTTAAAACCATCGTATTTAGGCTCATTAAATTGGTCCTGGTAAATAATTTTGACGACCTCCGTAGCCGAGAGGCGAGCACGCCGGACTGTAAATGGCGCTGCTACTCTGAGGTTTCGGGTTCGATCCCCGGTCGGGTCAATGAAAAAAACGAACTTTTCTATATTGGCTCGGGTCTAGGTGTTGTGGTGCCGTCGTTGTTTCTGATTTCTATAACACCACAAGTGCTTTAGCTACCTACCTTAGGATCAGAGCAATGTATGTGATGTTGTCCAATCTATATCTATACTAATTTGTAATGAAATGAGGATAATCAGGGTATGATAATGAAGGTTGAACTTGGCCTTAGGATCCGAGGTTCCACTCGCCGTAAACCTATCGTGTTTGGGCTCATTAAAATGGTCTTGGTAAATAGTTTGTGACAAGATGATAATGATCAGCATATGATGATGGAGACTGAACCTGTCCATATGGTCTAAAGTTCCTGTCATACAGCGAACCTGTCATACCTATCGTGTTTGGGCCCATTACGATGGTCCTGATGAATAGTTTGTGATGGGATGATAATGATGATTAGGGTGATGGAGACTGAATCTGGCCATAGGTAGGATCGTATTTAGGCCCTGTATCACGATGGTCTTGTCGGTACAGACTGATCACGACACACTGGGTCAGAACCCTGAGGAGGCTCTGCCAACAAAATATAACGAGTCGAGGTTCGCCCGCCCTTCACCAATAAAGCAACAACACTCACCAGTGGGAGCAGGCTTTTCCTCGTACGAGTGGACGGGATGGTCCTGATATGACTTCTTCTTGGGATTGCACGAGGAGTCTGCCATGCGGTTCTCCGCGAGGGCAGGTAAAAGCTGGTATTTATGGGAATACTGTCTACACAAATCACAGACGTTCAAGACGACACTTATTTAGCGCACCGATGATAACACAGAGCACAAAAGTTAGGATAAAATGAAGATTTGCAGCCTTCGAGTTAAAAAGCTTGCAGCTCGCGACGGAGACGGCCATCACACACTCTCAGTGTTGGCCAATTAAAATTAACTCCCACCGATATGCCCTTAGGATTGAGCGTTGCTATTGGCTGAGGGAACGAACGAAGTTTGCCTACAAGCCTTTTGGCGGCATATTTTGAATATAGAACGAATACGTTACATACCGCCCACCAAAATACAGCTGGTATTTTCCGGATAAACAACGAATAAAGATAAAGTTAAAATACCTACTTTTGCAATATTAACGACTTACATAGATAACTTACAAATAAAGTTGTAATGAGTGAAACGATTAACTAACTTATGTAAATTACAATTAACTACGAGAATTATGCTTCTGTAGGAAGAGAACACAATTTTACAAGAGGTCGCCTGATAAAACTGTTCTTAGTTTTAATTGTTGCTACCCTAACGATTCCATCCGGACCGGGGTGTAATTCGCATACTCTTCCCAGAAACCATTGCATAGGAGCACGATTATCATCTTTGATGACTACTATAGAGTCAACGGATAAAGGTTTACACGTTTTTATCCATTTCATAATCTGCACGAATAAGGTACAAAGTTCCTCAAATGTCAAAACTTGATTACCGACAATACGGTACAGATGCGACTTTGCAGCCTTAATCTGAATTTCCCACACACCACCAAAATGTGGCCCTGAAGGAACATTGAAAACGAATTTAATGTGCTCGGCTTGCAAAGCATGTTGAATTGAAGACAAATAGTTTTTAGCACCGACGAAGTTCGTGCCACAATCTGCATGGATTATGCTACAACGTCCGCGACGACCTATAAAGCGGCGCAGTGCAGCTATTAATCCATCAGTGGAAAGAGATGATACTACCTCGAGTTGGACTGCTTTGGTAGACAAGCAAAAAAATGAACAGAGGTAAGCTTTGTCCATCTTAGCACCACGATGATTTAAGATTTTAATACGGAAAGGGCCGCCAAAATCTACGCCAACTATCGAAAACGGTTTAACTTGATTAACTCGATAGGACGGAAGATCGCTCATGTATGGTTCTAACGGTTTATGTTTGGTTCGATAACATCCGATACATTTTAAAAGACAACGACGAATAGCTCGTTTACCAGATAAAATCCAAAAACGTTGTAAGACTAAATACTGCGTAGTATTTTGCCCTGTATGACAGTGTTTGCGATGAGTAAATTCGATAACTTTATCTGTGAATGGATGGTTGCAAGGCAAGAGCGCAGGATGTTTTTGGTCAAATTCTAAACCAGCGCGGGATATTTGACCGCCCACCCTGAGAACACCTGTCTCATCAAGAAATGGATTTAATTTTTGAAACGGTTTCGATAACAACTGTTTAGACTTAATACGTTGTATTTCATCGCTGAATGACAATTTTTGAACTGATTTTACGATTAATAGTAACGATTGATAGTTTTCATTTTTAGTTAGAATAGAACCCCTATTGCGCTCACATGGATTTTTGGAACGTATATTGTGCACAAATCTACGAATATAAGAAACGATATGAGTTATTTTATCAAGAGAAGAAAATCGTTTAAGCAGAGTGTCGAATATCGAGTTTAGTTGTTCATCGCTATTATGATCGGTCATCAGTGCAACTGAATGACGCTCCTCGGTACGCGCAACTGACTCTTCATCATCGGTAAGAAATTTTTTAGAGTCTTTTGGCCAACAATCAGATGTTTGTGACAACCAAGACGGTCCTGACCACCACAAAGAATTGTTAAGGAGATCGAAGGGAAGCTGTCCACGTGAACATACGTCGCCGGAGTTGTCACCAGACGTGACATGATGCCACTATTCCCCAGGGATGATCTCCTGAATATGGCTGACTCGATTTGCCACAAATGTAGTCCAGCGCGAAGAATGCGACCGAAGCCGGACAAAACAACAGTCGAGTCGGACCAAAGATAAATAATATCGATAGGTATTTTGGCCCGATACGTATCAAGTACGAATTTGGTCAAGTCTGCGAGCATTACAGCTCCACAGAGCTCTAGACGAGGCAAAGAAAGACGTTTGAGTGGAGCTACACGTGCCTTGGCGCACAACAGCCGAGTATGAATAGAACCATCGGCGCTCAAGATGCGTAAGTAGATAACTGCTCCATACGCGAGTTCTGAACTATCGCAAAAGCCATGTAGTTCGTATGAAACTACATTATCAAGAGTAAGACGACGTGGAATACTCAGCTGACTCATATTAGGCAACTGGTCACAGAAGGTTTTCCAGACTTGAATTATTTCTTCAGGCGGTGTATCGTCCCAAGAAATTCCGAGAATCCAAAGCCTTTCAAATTCAAATTCATTTATTTCATAATCTTAGTCTAATTAACTATTAAGTGGTGGGAACTCCCTTTTAGGCATAACACAGCCTGTGTTAGGGAGAACCGCTCTTTAATACAAACAGAGTGAAGGGACTAATAATCAAAACGAGCTCATTTGAATAATGTTTAAAATAAGTAATAAATGTTTAAAATAATTGATCGTATACGTAATTGTACCACAATTCAAATTTACTACTACATTTAGGAATGTGTGTGTGTGTGTGTGGATATATTTAGATTATTATATACATACACGGTTTATAGGTATTAACAGTTTGCTTGCTTTATTAATAATTCAGTCTCAGAGTAGCCCAATGAATGGAGCCATTACGATTTTCTTACATTTTCTTATATTTACATATACCCCATGTTCAAATTTTTATTTATAATATTAAAAATTGAGGCAGATTGCCATGAAAACTGCCGCCGGGCAAAGTCAGATTTTGTTATAGGGGTTATCGCAATTTTATGATTTCTTCTCCTGCGCAGTAAACTCTCATCATATAGTAGAGATTTGTGCATTCTAAGTACAATGTTAAGGATATACAGTTGTCTAACCGACATCAGTCTGGCTTCCCGGTATAAATCTTCCGTGGGGTATCTGAAAGGTTTTAGAAACATTACCTTTAACAGCGACCTTTGAGTTCGTTCCAGCCCAAGAAATGCAGTTTTGTTTGCTGAGCCCCAAACTGATATACAGTAGGTAAGTATTGACTCAGCCAAAGCAACATAAGTTCCTTTGCAATTGCAATAGACATTTGACTTTGATTGTAAGAGGTGATAGGAAGCCCATCGGATCAAATATTTTTGCCATCTCACTAAGGATAACCCGCTCAGTACATGGTCGATTAGACGAGCTCACGTCGAATAATCGGATACTGGATTCCACTTTAGTCCTTAGTACCTTTAGGGTAGGGTATTGCTCATCAAAGAACGATTTAGAATCCAGAAGACATTCTTCTTGGGAAAGATCTGATAGCAAACCTGGCAAGTTACTAGCCCATTTACTAAGCTCGAAATGACCTAGTTCGAAGAGTTTTACGATTTGAGATTTCATTTCTAACGCAGTGGTTAGATTTTCACAACCTGTAACGATATCGTCGACGTATTTATCAGTTGAAATTATTTGTTGAGCAAGAGAAAACTTACTACCTTCGTCCTCTGCTAATTGTTTGATTGTCCTACAAGCAAGAAACGGCGCGGAAGAAACACCGTAGGTTACCGTGTTCAGTCTATATTCCTTTAGAACTTGATCAGGGCCCGTTATCCAAAATATTCTCTGGTAATCTTTACGATCATTGGAGATCAGAATTTGTCAATACATCTGACGTATGTCAGCCATAAAAACAACAGCATGCATTCGATAATGGAAGAGAACCCCAACGATATCAGACTGTAGCTTGGGTCCAGTTAACAATGTGTCGTTCAACTATTTTCCGTTGACATCTTTTGCTGATGCATCAAAGACGACGCGTAACTTTGTTGTGACACTATCTGGCCTTATCACGCAGTGATGCGGAATGTAATATTCACCTTGGTCGAGATTTTCAGTACTAACTATGGACATGTGACCGGATTTTTCATAATCATCCATGAATTCACAATATTGTTGACGCACAACTGGATCACGTGACAAACGACGTTCAATTGCATGGAATCGTCTCAACGCAATATCACGAGAACTATCGTAGAATGGTTCGACTTTGTCATTGAAAGGAAGACGCACTATCTACCACAAATATCACGATAGTGGTTAGTCGTGTAGAGTTCTTCGCACAAGATCTCCTCAGGTGTCAAGCATGACGCATGAGGGACGTTGTCAACTTCCCAGAAACGTTGGACGGCTAAGGTCAGTTCGTTGTCGGATTTAGAAGAGACTTGCACTAATGATGACGATATAAGTGGCGTTCTACCTAGTTGAAGCCAACCGAAAACAGAATTTATTGCTAGAGGTTGATTTGAGTTGCCTCTTATACGTTGAGTAAAAAGAGACTCAGCGAAAACGTCTGCACCAAGTAAAACATCGATAGGGCCAGGGATATTGAAACCTGGATCGGCTAACGGAAGCGAATTAATGTAAGTCCAACCCGACGTATTAAGTCTAGCTATGGGCTGCTCACCACGAATATTTGAAATAACGTGCATGTCTAAATCGAGTATTGGTTTATTATTTGATGCAACTGAACAACGTATAAAACCGGTGACCTCAGCAGCAATACCTCCTAAACCATTGATATTAGTTTCGCATGACTGTGGCTGAAGATTTAGGTATTGAACTGCCTTTCGTGTAATGAAATTGTTTTGACTACCGGTATCGAATAAAGCACGCATTAAATGATAGTTACCGTCCGAATCTTGTATTTGAATAATAGCCGTAGCTAACAATACAGTCGTATTTATTTGTTTGGTTGAAGACTTTGAATTTTCGCCCTTTACGAATAGGGACACTAATTTATCTGTGGAGCCGTTATCAATACTAAGTTTTTAATCAGAACTTTCTTTATGAAGTAACGTGTGATGTTTATGTTTGCATTTCAAACAACGAAATATCGATTTACAATCTTTTAGTTGATGGGACGATTTTAGACAGTTAAAACAAAGTTTAGCTTCTATAGTGTAAGACATACGGTCGTCTACTGATTTAGCTAGAAACGATTTACAACGCGTAATTAAATGACTATCTAAACACAACGAACACTTCAAGATTGGTTTATTTTGATCCAAAGTTTTAGTTTTATTTGAGTTATGAGTAACATTTTGACGCTTTGGATAGTTACTAATAAAAGGCTTCAAAGCGTAAGTCCGAGTAGGTGATTCCTTGACCGAATGACTAAGTTTAGAAAGTTCATTAAAATGATAACCGCGAAAAAGGGATTCACATTTTGAATGTAAATAATCTCTTAATTGAGACTATTTAGGAATCTCCACACTAATGTACTTTTCTTCGAATTTACGACGCAACTTTGAATCTAATCTAGACAAAATATGGTATACGAGAATGAAGTCCCAATTATCAACCGGAACATCTTGTTTACGTAAAATGCTTAAGTTTTCGTCAATGCAATCTAATGATCGACGAAACTCAATTGCACTGTTTAGTTTGAAAGAAACGTTTAAAATGTCTTTCCAGCAGGTAAAATACAGTTCACGCTTATGTTGATAACGCGCGACTAAAGCCTCGTACGCATCGGAGTAATAATCACCTGTTACGGGAAAATTTCGAATAAGCGATAAGGGATCGCCGCTCAATGTCGATACCAGGTATTGAAACTTCTCCACGTCGGTAAGAGAATGACAGTCATGGATCAGCGAATTAAACGTATCAATAAATTCAGGCCACTGTTTAATATTACCTGTAAACGTAGGTAGCTGAATTTTAGGTAGCTTGATGTGTGATCTTAATGATGAAGACTCGGCCTTAAAATTATTTGAAATTAGTTTTGATTCCGATTTCTGTAAAGATTTCACTATGGACAAAACATAAAATATGTGTCATCAAAGCGAGTACGAAAGTCATCATCATCTCAGTATTCATCATCATCGGATGAATTCAATAATTCGAGTATTGAATAATGTGCGAGTTCAAAATCAGACCTTATGTTTGATGCTTGATCACAATATGAAAAGAATAGATCGCATTGACTGTCATCAGATTCGGATTGTGCTGCAATACCGACCTCTAATGCCTTCAACATACGGTTTAATGCGATAGTACGCTTCCGACGTAATGACGGTAAATCATGTATGGTGTATTCTGAATTAGTTTTCGATTTAGATTTATGATTTACACTCGTGTGGCTAAGCTTACGAGTAGCACGTTTCGGATTATAGGACATGATTACAAGTTATTTATACTTGTACCTACCAACGTTCCAATTTCGATTTAAAAGAACGTTTATCTAACTGCCTAACCGCGTCAGGAAGAAAGCCCGAGTTATAAATAGAATTACGGCAATCACGCGCTGAACGAGTGATACGTACGAATGCGCGTAAAACTGCAAGCAGCAGCTGACCGTTTTATGTATAACGTAGCAATTTAGATTTCACTTCGATGAATGAAATGAACCGACTACGAAACGAATTAAATATGTTAATATTTTTATATCGATTGGTTGTAGTGTGAGTGAAAACATTTAATGTTTGTCAATATTACAGCCGAATTAAATTATAGGTACTAGACGTATAATCCGTAACAAAGACAACCGAATAAGAACTAATGTATAAATGTCACAGCCGAGTAAGTTATACAAAAAGACATGAAAGTTTTAAGTATGATCCGCGACAATAATAATGTTAGTAGGCAATACGAGAAAATTGGCCTATGTTAACTATATTATTACTACAGCCGACCTCAATTTTACACAAAGCACCGGGTTAGGTATTAATAGATTGCTATAGTGTGATCCGTAATAACAATATGAAAACTGAATGAAAAGTAAAACAGCCGAGAAAAGTATACTTATACACCGAATTAAATAGTTGGATTGTACAGGTATGATCTGTTAATATCTTTTCAACACAGTTGCTCGTAAATTCACTCTTATAACACCGTTTTTAGTATCATAACTCATCATATTACGCACTTGTGCTGTAAAAAGATTATCGCACTAGTGCGGTAATGTAAACTTTTTTTTAAAAAATCCAGCAAAAGTTTGTGTCTAAATATTAAATTATTTAAGGGTTAAGATGACAAATAAATATTTCATTTTATTAAATTGTATATAAATAAACACAAACTAACTTAACTATCATTTTTAGAAACAATAATTTATAGTTTATTTTATTTTTTAAATTGCTGCTACTCGGCTGAACAGCCAGTTTTTCCAGTGCCATTATTGAACCTGCGCGCGCATCGAAATTGCGGCGCGCGAAAAAAACAAAACTTACGGGCTATTTTCCATTATTATTTGGTAAAGTTGTTGCTGTGTGGTTAATTACTATCAAAAATGTCTACTTTAAATAGTAAAGACGAGTAAAATGTTATTCAACCCCGTCGGAAATACTTATCGAGGCACGAAACGCGAGTGATAGCCTGTTGCCGCCAAAATGCATAGAAAAACAGCAAAAACGCCAAGTCATATTCGAAGAAGGTATTTTAGATTTTAGTTTGTTTTTTCCTCGCAACTGTGTTGAAAAACGTCGTATGCAACTCGTGTGCATTGATCATTATCACACTCGGCTTCCTTACCGCGCTCGCCTGCGGCTCGCGCTTATAATAATGCCTCGTGTATAATGACCAACGTAGCACACTTGTATCATAATGTACTATTAACATTCAACGAATATGCGAGTGCACGAATTAAAGCTGCAAATCGACAGAGAATAAATATTATAAGTTTGTTTATGAATGACCAACTTAGCAATACAAGTTACGAGTGAACAAGTAAAGATCGCGAACGAATGGTCAATACAGATTGACACTGTCAATTCTGAATGATGAATCCATACGATTTAGAACGAGTGAAACTGATCTGTGAGTGAACGATTGGATGTTGCTAGTGTGAAATGAAGAATCTCAACGACGATGGACTCTCAATGGACGAGTTTAAAATGAATTATGTTGCGAGTTTATTCTACCCGAAACTAAGAATAAAAATACGAATGTGTGATTACAAGAAATATCGATTGGAATGTATCCTATACTGATTTTAAGACTAGAAAAACATTACAGATTATGGTTTTTATGAGTTTATAGTATGTTAGATGCTATATTGTCACTAAAAATCACGAAAAAAAACCAGCTATGTTTACAAAACGTATTTGCAATTTCCAAAAATAAGTTCATGTACTACCCATCCCGGGTTTCGGCACCATAAAGACGTATCACGATGGTCTTGCCGGTACAGACTGATCACGACACACTGGGTCAAAACCCTGAGGAGGCTCTGCCAACAAAATATAACGAGTCAAGGTTCGCCCGCCCTTCACCAATAAAGCAACAACACTCACCAGTGGGAGCAGGCTTTTCCACGTACGAGTGGACAGGATGGTCTTGATATGACTTCTTCTTGGGATTGCACGAGGAGTCTGCCATGCGGTTCTCCGCGAGGGCAGGTGAAAGCTGGTATTTATGGGAATACTGTCTACACAAATCACAGACGTTCAAGACGACACTTGTTTTGCGCACCGATGATAACACAGAGCACAAAAGTTAGGATAAAATGAAGATTTGCAGCCTTCGAGTTAAAAAGCTTGCAGCTTGCGACGGAGACGGCCATCACACACTCTCAGTGTCGGCCAATCAAAATTAACTACCACCGATATGCCCTTAGGATTGGGCGTTGCTATTGGCTGAGCGAACGAACGAAGTTTGACTACAAGCCTTTTGGCGGCATATTTTGAATATAGAACGAATACGTTACAGGCCCATTAAATTGTACCTGGTGAATAATTTGTAATTAAATAATAATAATAATAAGTAAGGCGTCGGGAAGTGACGACCCCACCGCCCACTGGTTAAGCAACTAAGTGACAGATAGTTGCTTAACCAGCGCAGTCAGTCTGTACCCTAGCGACTGTTGCTAGAGCCGGTGCCAGTCGCATTACCCAGGGAAATGGGTCAACAAGATGGCTCCCTCGGAGGGAATGAGCGAGACTCCGTTGGTATCTCGCTCACTACATGATGATGGCGGAAATTAGAGAGCGCATAGGGCCGCTGCCTGGGGGTGATCGCCAGGGCGCGTCTGGAGCTAGCGCTGGACGTGGCAGCATGCGGGCCGCCAGCACTACCCGACTGGGCCAACCACCTGCCCAGTCACCACCACCATCGCCTTCAGTGCGCTTGGCACCAGCAGGGGCTTCCCAGCCCCAGCAATTGGTGCCCGCCACTGGAGGTACAAGGCGCATGAGGTGGAATACAACAATGAATGCGAACCTCATTCGCGCTTACTACGGAGCGACAGAGGGAGAAACCGGCAGGACAGGTTATCGAGCACAGATGCATCGCACATTTCTGCAGCTGGAGCCAAATTTGTCAGTCGCCGAACAAAACCTGTCGGATAGAGCTTGGTGGATATTGCGGTCTAACATCTTTAGCACCACTGAGCTCGAACAATTGCAAAGCGAGGCTGTTTCCTGCGCGCCACCCGCACCCACTGAGCGGACTGCCACTCCAGAGCCTTCTGGCGGCGAGAATATGGTAGTCGAAGACGAGCCGGTGGTAGCTGGTGGCGCGTCGGATATAGTCGCCCAGGATTTAAAGCAAATGAGGGGGATGTTAGAGGAGGCGATTTTGGAGTACAGTAATACTCCCCTGGAAGAGAGACCAAGGCTTCCGAGGCTACCACTCAGTGTTCGGATCCGGGATGTCGTTGAGGCCGTAAACCAGATGCTGCCCCAGCATTTGGAGAGCAGCTCTGGCCTGGCTAATACCAGTACGATTCTCTTCAGTGCAGCAATGACGGTGTGCCGATTCACAGGCATCCGAGTTGCACCAAGTCCAAGTGCTGCACGTACTACTCGCAGGAGTAATACTGTGCCAGCCTGGAAGAGGAAAATCGAACAAAGTATCGAGCAAGCCAGAGTCCTCATCGGCAAACTGACGTGCTTCCGCTCGGGCAATACCAGGCCAAGGATTGTGCGCTTTGTCAGAAGGGAGTTTTCTGGGATAACAATCAATTTGGCTAACCCAGAGTTTGCTCGGAAACTGACGGAGCGCATCGACGAGCTGAAGCAGAAGATCGCTGCGTGGGCGAAGCGTATCAGAAGGTACTCTGAAAGGGTTGAGAGATACGAGCAGAATCGCCTTTTCGGGAGTGACCAGAGAAAGTTCTACAAACGCTTGGAGAGCTCTGAACCTCGCAACACTGGTGCAAGACCGAACAAGGCCGAAGTTGTAAGCTTTTGGCGTGGCCTTTGGTCAACACTAGTGGAGCACAGCGAAGGACCCTGGATTGGCGCGCTATAGGAGGCGCGTGCATCAGTTCCTCCGATGAACCCTGTCTTCATCACTGATGAGGACGTAGCCACTGCATTACGTCGAGCCCCGAACTGGAAAAGTCCGGGACTGGATGGCCTGCAGAGTTACTGGCTAAAAGGATTCTCGGTATGCCATGCTACCTTGGCCCGCCAATTTCAGAAGGCGCTAGAGATAGGAGCTCTCCCAAACTTTCTCACTACTGGGATCACTCACCTAGCTCCTAAAACACAAAACACCGCTGAGCCATGTAAATACCGCCCGATAACGTGTCTGCCTACTATCTATAAGACACTAACATCCGTTCTGAGCGCCAAAATTCGTGATCATATAGACGCGAATTGTCTTATGTCTGGCGCTCAGAACGGATGTCGGGCTGGTAGTGGCGGTTCAAAAGAGCTTCTCCTCATAGATGCTGTCGCTGGCCAACTGATCAAACGCAATCGCCGGAACTTCTCTGCTGCCTGGATTGACTACAAAAAAGCATTTGACTCAGTCCCCCATACATGGCTAAAGAGGGTCCTCGAACTGTATAAAATTGATTATACGGTTCGACACTTCCTCGAGAAATTTATGGAGCAATAGAGTACAATGCTTAATCTCCAGGGCGAGAGAATGGATGCTGAAGACCGAATAAGCATTAGGAGGGGTATATACCAGGGCGATTGTCTGAGTCCACTTTGGTTCTGCCTTGCCCTGAACCCTCTAAGCAGATTTCTGGAGAATTCGGGGACGGGATTTCAGTTTCGGAAAGGGAGAGATCGGGTGTCGCACCTTTTTTACATGGATGACCTGAAGCGGTTAGCCCCAACAGCTCCGAAGCTGAGGGAGTTACTAAACATCGTTGTTGATTAGAGTTGATGATTTTAGTGGCTCCATCAGAAAGGAGTTCGGGGTTAATAAGTGTGCGGTTATCCATGTAACGAGGGGAAAGATTACTCGGTCGCAGGAGGTTAACCTTGGTGTCGTCCAACTGCAAGCACTTTCCGAAACTGATACGTACCGGTATCTGGGTATGTCACAGAGTATAGGTTTGAGTGAATCGGACGTAAAACAGTCTGTTGGTGAAGCCTTCTTCGACCGCCTTACAAAGGTGCTTAATAGTTCTTTGTCGGGGGTCAACAAGGTCAAAGCCTATAACGGATGGGTTATGCCTATTCTCTTATACACCTTTGGCATTCTCAGATGGACTCAGACCGAACTAAACGCTCTGGATCGTTAAGTCCGCACAACTATGACACTACATAGAATGCATCACCCCAGGTCGTCGGTCATGAGGCTGTATATCCCGAGGAAATGTGGTGGTCGAGGCCTGTTAAGTGCTAAAACCATGCACGACCGCGAGGTATCTAGCCTCAGAGCGTATTTCCTGGCAAAGACCGACACATCGATGCATTGTGATGTCATAGAATGTGATAAAGGACTCACCCCTCTTGATCTGGCCAACGAGTCATGGCAGTCGCCGGCCATACTAAGTGTCTCTGATCGCGAGACCGTATGGAAAGAGAAAGAGCTGCACGGACGGTTTTTCAAGGCTTTACACGAGCCCCACGTAGACCGAAAAGCTTCCGTGCATTGGCTGCGCTTTGGAGACCTCTTTGGGGAAACCGAAGGGTTTGCTTGTACGATACAAGACCAGGTTATCAGGACAAACAATTACCGAAAGTACATCATAAAGGATGGCACAGTGGATATTTGTCGGGCCTATCGCCATCCTGGAGAATCACTCCGTCATGTGATTTCGGGTTGCTCGGCTCTTGCTAACACTGAGTATCTGCACAGGCTTAATCAAGCAGCCAAAATTCTCCACCAAGAGCTCGCCCTGAAGTACGGTCTCGTGAGCCAGAGACTACCCTATTTTAAGTACTCGCCGGAGCCAGTACTCGAAAGTGTTAGTATCCGGCTCTACTGGGACCGGCCCATCATCACTGACAGGACTATTCTTGCGAATAAGCCTGATATAGTGCTGACGGACCGGGCGCAATCGAAGGTGTTTTTAGTGGACGTCACTATCCCTCATGACGAGAACCTTGTGAAGGCCGAGACCGAAAAGCAACGCAAGTACTTGGACCTAGTAGACGAGTTTACCGAAATGTGGGAAGTGGCGTCCACTGAAATCATACCAATTGTTATATCGGCAAACGGGTTAATCCCAGCCACATTAGGTTCACACCTGAAAAGGCTGGGATTCATTGGCGGCTCGCTTCCAGCAAAGATGCAGAAAGCGGTGGTGCTTGATGCCGCACGCATCGTCCGCCGGTTTCTATTATTGTATTACAGATTACCAGCCTCTTCACCTCAGAGACCAGCGATTTAGATAGGAGTAATTATATCTATGCCATAGGCGTACGTTGCAAGAGAACATTAAAGAAATATTTATATTACAACAAGTTATGTTTTAATGTGTAATTTTTGTGTGGGATTTGTGAATTTGTGAGTGTGTGTGTGTGTTACTGTGTGAGTACGTGAGTGTGTGTGAGTGTATGGAAGTGTGAGCGTATGTGTAAGTTTTAGGAGACGACCGTTAACAGAATTTCAGTAGCTTCATAATCTAATGTTTTAAGCTAATTAGTGATAATTTTCTTGCATTCATATTTAGTCTCTGGGCAAATGTTGAGTTCCTTGTTAATTTATTATATAGAAAGCTACCTATATAACCAAATAATCTCTTAGAAAATGACGTATTACCCTGGAACTTCGGAGCAGAGACTTTGTATTTGAGACGCTTCATTATATTCAGACAGGGATCATATTTAATTAGAGAGCGCTGCTTTAGTACAGTACCGAGAACAAATAATTGACGAACACTCAGAACATCAGCTAGTGTGAAAAGATCTTGAGTAGGGTATAGAAAGGGTTTGGAGTAGCTTACTTTTAGAATTGGCCGCTGTGCTCTTTCGACCTCAAGCAGACTAGTTTTACTTGCATTTCCCCAAACCGTGATGCAGTATGTTAAGATTGACTGACAAAGCGATTGATAAATAAGTTTAATTGAAGCTAAGTCAGCAACAGAACGAAGGGTTTTAAAAATATACATCAACGTACGAACCCTAGATGATAGAAGTTCTATGTGGTTTTTGAAGCTAAGGGTATTGTCGATCATAACACCAAGATATTTAATTATCACACAGTCTTACACAGTCTCGTTCACCACTTTTATGGATTGGAATTACTTCAGCAAGTTTAAATATATCAGGGAAGACACCTGTCGAGACGATCAGATTAATTAAATAGGTCAAAGGTGGGACTAAGATTTGACAGTAACGTTTGAGAAATGATCCAGATATGTTGCCTCTACCTGTTGAATTGATTTTCTTTAGAGATAGAATACTTGACAAAACTTCGGTTTCATCAACAGGCAGTAAAACGAAGGAATACGGGGTACTAACCGAGGATGTTTTGTCAACAGGACCGGCAACATAGGCTTTAGACCTTTAGTAACCAATAGAAACAAAATAATGATTTATTTTATTTACTGAATCTGAAGGGTTAATGAGTGAAATAAGGTCATTAGGAGTATTATTGATTTTGTTATTATATGTCAGTTTTTTGACGGCGTCTCAGAGTGATTTGTTTTCGGTACTAGCTGCTTTTTGAAGTATTTTTTGTCATAGTCTGATTTAATCTTTTTTAGTAGCCAATTGCAATAATTTCTGTACCTTTTATAAGTAATCATTATAATCTCATTATTTGGATTCCTTTTAAGTTTTTGGTGAAGCCTGTCACGGTTTCTGACACATTTCATAAGACCAGCGGTCATCCAAGGCTTTTTTATTATTTTACGATTTGGAATAAGTGTGTTGTGCGTGTTTTCTTTTATTGCTTGTTCTAGTTTACAAATCAGAGGCAGCAATATTAGCGTCAGTTATTTCATACAACGAGTCAAGGCAGATGTTCTCCATGCTATTATCAAGACCAACATAGTCAATACTCTTGCGAGACAGGTAGTTAACAGTTTGCTGGTGATGTTCTAGTACAAGAATAACTGTGTCATGGTCAGTAATTGAGGCTTCTGCAACATGACAGAAGGCAGAGCGAGAACATTTAAGCATGACGTGGTCGAGACAGGTTTTGTTATGTGTAGGAAGTAGGTGTGCCGGCAGAAAACTGTGTAAAGCCAAGATGTTCAGATAGGTCGACGAATTGGGATCTCTATTGTTTTCTAAAATATCAATGTTGATATCACCGATTACAATGACATTAGAACCATTTAACCTACCAAGGAGATCGTCAAGAGATGATAAAAATGGCAGTGTGTCCCTGTAGCCAGCTGGTCTATAAATAGCAACTATAGTGGTGTTATTATCTATTTTGATGATCAGACAGTTTGCATCTTGAAGATTGTATTCAGAAACTCTAACCGACAGCTGGTTTTTAAAAAAGATTACAACACCTTCGTTTTATGTTATGCTATTTTTAGTTTGAGCATGCTTGTATCCCGCCAAAGACGGTATTTTAGAAGTATGACGCAGCCAGCATTCAGTAAGTAGAATCAAATCCCAATCCGTCTCAGATCTGTGCAAAAGGGTCAAAAAGTCTGAAAAGTTGCAATTTATGCTGCGAATATTTTGGTGGATAATTTTTAATCTGTTAGACCTCCCTATTAGCTTCCGACAGTCCTCTATTCTACAAAGTGAAGAATCAGCTATGGTAAAGTTGTCAAGTTCATTTGAGAGAACGTTATTTTTATCGAATTTTGATAAATGTAACAGAAACGAATACAATTAAACTGTACCTACTGCTGGAGAAAGTGATGAGCGCTGCTAGATGGCAAAGTTTTAGGGACGTTAAGGGATTAATTAATGCATTAGAGAAAAAAGTATATTGGCGGGTTCTAGGTAATTCGATAGGTAATTGTAGTTTATGTAAAGAAGTAGTATTTGTGTGCATGTAGTGTATGGGTACATTAAACGTGTGGTAAGTGAGTGAGGGCGTGATACGTAATTCTGTTGTGTAATGTAGGTTACAAGTTAAGCAAGAACTAACATGAATATGCTAAGAAGTATGTCCGAGATAAGATAATAAATTATAAATTTCCTAGATGGGATTTGTACAATTTGCCAAAAGCAATCGCGATGTTGTTAGCATGTAAAAGTTAAAAAATAAGTTAGCAAAGTATTTACATTTAGTCATATCTTCCTCGCCAACTCCGTCAAGCACTTCTCAGAGCGGATAACGAACGGCTTGCCGGCTGGACCACTGCGCAAAAGAATTCTTCCATTTGAATGCCAGCAAGAATAGTTGTACTTTTTAGCGAAAACTGGTTTCGAACATAAGATTTTTTTGTGAGGGCGCAAGGTACTCATCAACATACACAGGTCTTTTTTCCCCTGGTAGGCCGATAGATTCAGTGTTTAACTTTTCAGATACGGGTTTTTCTTTCTAAAATTTGTATCCTAGATTGGAATTCATTCTTAGCATGAACACAGGCAAATTCGGCTACTATAGGTCTTGATACTCCTGGTTTCCCTGGTAGACGATATATATCACGTATATCTTTTGGATTTACTCCAAACTCCAGCGCCGCACCAATTTTTCTCAGAACCGAAATAAGGTTGTCAAACTTTTCATTGTCAAAACAGGGGATATTGCGTAATTCCAAGGTTGCTTGTAATGTCTGGAAGTTAATATCCTGTATCTGAACCTGTAAGTTTTTTATGGCATCTGTATTGGAATTTTTGTCTTTTTCAATTTCTTTGACTTTGTTAGATATCTCTTCCTGTGTTTTGTTCATAAATTCCATCCCTTTTTCTATTTCAGCATTACTCTTTTTTATTTCCTGACATTCTTTTTTCAAATGTGATACTTCGGTCACGAGCTTAGATAGGGTGTTATCAAGAGATGATTTCCATTCACTGAGGCATCGGTCCTGGTCTTCTTTCCATCCTGTGAGCATATTCAGAAGATTCAATCTCAGGTCGTCTTGAGAAGTGGAAGGCGCTGGTGAATTGCCAGGTGGCGACGTTTCTAATCTCTGACGTTTGCTTCTCGTGGTAATATTCGTATCATCAGTTTTGGTGTTACCAACGTTGAACTTCGACAAGTCGGATTTCGAGCGCGAGCCGGACAAGTTTGATAATTTTGAGGGAGAAGTTTTCTGCGTATTCGGCATAGTGTCAATGTCGTAGCCCGATCTTAAAATTAAACACTTCATGATGTAGCCGGCCATTTCATAAAATGGTCTTATTTCATAAAACGGCCAAACAAAACTGGCCTTAACGTTTAAACGTCAACGTTTGATGATATGTCAATCAACGTTTGGCCATATCATTAAAATAGGTATAAATACGTTTACAAGTTACAGGAATTAGTTTAATGAAATTTTTGGACAATAGATAAATGAAACATTATAAATATTTGTAATTTTGAAAGGAAACTAATAAATAAAAAGATTTATATATCCTAACTAACCTCTAAATTACGTGTGGAACTCCACAATAATTTGACGTTGCGCCTTTTTTTCGAGTGACTTTAATAAAAATCACCTAGCTAGGTGATTTTTCAAGCTTGATGTCTTAACGATAATTCACTGCAATTTAATCTTCTAATTACACTTATTATTCACTTTCACAATTCACAAGAACAGTATAATAATTGTCCGCCGCCATGTTGTACCACAATAACAAAGCGACATCAGCGCCTCTACCAGTGGATAATATAACTGTTTTACGATATGACCACCAACGTTTAGCCATTTCATGAAGTAGTCGGTCATATCGTCAAACGCTGACTGATTCATTGATCTGGCCTATCAACATCATGATGTGGCCAGCGGGTACTGTGCCGCATCATGAAAAACGACCATTTTATGAAATGGTTGGCCACATCATGAAGTGATTAATTCTAAGATTGGGCCACGACATCAATATAAAATAGGGTCTTACTTTGCTTGAAACTTATTCTACAAATAGTCGCTCACACAAGTTGCCGTAGCAAGTCGTAGTCAGCCGTAGCAAAATTTCGTAGCGAGTGTTCAATCGTAGACTCACCCGTAGACACAGTGGAGGCAATGTGTTGAGAATTTCGCCGCGCAGGTACTCACTCAATTGGCTCAACGGTCAAAGGCGGCACTCCGAGCTCCAGCGACACGAGATCGAACCCAAGCCCGAACAAACAATAAAATATAATTTTAAGATTTAAAATTTAATTTTCTTCCAAACACAACACAGTGGACTCGTCCAAGCGCTTTCGCGGTCCGGGGGGAAGAGGAAATAATGATGATGATGTTGTCCTGTAACTGCTACTACGGGGGAGGTTAAATGAAACCACCGTGTAGCCTGGTCTAAAGGTGTATTAAAGATGTATATGTATAAAAGGTTAACATGGACTATATATAGAAAAGGAAATTTCGTTCTCTACCGCGTACTTATGCTCAACACCGCCATCTATCGACGAACGATGCAAACGTGAGTCTATACAGAGTTTTAACATGCCGCCCCCTTAGGACAATATTGACAAATTAATGTCCTAAAACCAATGTTTTTTTTTTTTTTGAAAGAATACAAAAGTTATAACAAACTTAAACGATACTGTCATCGGACACTTATGAACTAAACACAGTTTTACTAAACTAAATAGATATCACAAATTGAACTTAAGAATTAACTTATTTTTAAACAATGAATAACAAAAGTGAACTTCAAGTTGTACTATAAAAAATTAACCAACAAATATAAAATAAAAACAATTCTGTATCCCTTTTTCTATTCAGTTACGGGCAAAATACATAGTCTGGAAGTTGGCCGTTTGATGGTAGAAGATTTTGTACGCAATGTTACCACACGGGTTATATTATCGTGCCCTGGATGTTTTTCAATTATATGACCTAATAACCAGCGGGATGGTGGTAAATGACTTTCCTTAACAAGAACTAAATCTCCTACTTTCGGCTCTTCTGCTTGTAATATCCATTTATACCGTTGAAGAAGATTTGACAAATATTCGTCAGACCAGCGCGACCAAAATTGTTGCAGCATTTTTTGTATCATTTGCCACCGCTTCAACGAGCCCACATTAACATTTATAAAATCTATATCCGGTACTGCTAACAAAGACTCACCTATCAAAAAATGACTCGGAGTTAAGGGAATACATTGCCCTGGGTCCTCCTCGTTAATAATAGAAAGGGGTCTAGAATTTAGACAGGCTTCGATCTGTATTAGGAGTGTACTTAGTTCTTCATAGGTTAGTGTTGTTTCTCCGATAATCCTCCTGAGATGGTGCTTAACGGACTTTACACCAGCTTCCCATAAACCTCCAAAGTTTGGGGCATGGGGCGGTATAAAATGCCATTCCGTTCCCTGAGTTTCTAAGTTTTCTGCGGCTGCTATTTGTAATTCGTACAACTGTTCAAGCTCCTTAGCAGCTCCCACAAAGGTTGTACCATTGTCACTGTATACCCTCGCACAGTGACCTCGTCTCACAACAAACCTTCTGAAAGCAGCAAGAAAACATTCGGTGGTCATGTCACTGACCACTTCTAAATGTATGGCTCGGGTTACTATACATACAAAAAGGCAGATATAGCCTTTGTAAGCATGATGACCTCTTCCTTTGGTAGTTCTTACATTGATAGGTCCCGCATAATCCAAACCGCTATGCAGAAATGCTCTAGCTGGCTTGCAACGTACCGACGGAAGTGAGCCCATCATCTGATCTTTGGTTTTGCCACTATGTCTGATACAAGTGATACACTTTCTTACATGTTGTCTTATTATATCCTTGGCACGAATAATCCAATAACCATTTGTTCTTAAATAGTTTAGCATTAACTGCTGTCCTCCGTGCAATGTCTTAGTATGTGCTTCTGCGACTATTATTTTGACAAAGGTGACTTTGAACTCAGTACTATTGGATGTTTCATATATTCATCTAAATTGGAATTTTGTAATCTGCCGCCGACTCGAATAACACCTGCATTATCAAGGAAAGGTCCTAATGATCTGAGCTTACTGGTTTTTATTTTAATGAATCCAAATTGTTTTAACTCTTTATATTCTTGTCCAAATTCTTCTTTCTGTGATATTTTAATACAGCATTCTAATGATTCGGCTATTTCTTTTTTATTTAAATATGATCGGGGGGTGAAAGGCAAAAGGGGTTAAGCGACATTTTGTAAAAGTGTCAGGAGAGAGGTTTAAAGTTTTAGTTTTCGAAAAAAAAATCATTAAAAAAAAACTACTGAAACGACTTTGATCAAATTAATCCCAGATATGAACAAGTAAATAAGACAGGTTCTCGAGTTAAATATATCAATGAATAACTATTATTTCATTCAATTTATGTCGCTTAGACCCAAATGCATCGATTGTTGTTTTTTTCAGAGTAAAGCAAAATGGTTCAAGTGCATGAGTTATAAAAAATCGATAAAAGCAAATGCGTTTAAGCGCCGGTACCGACACAAAACAGAACCAGGGAAAAATAATCACACGCCAAATCTTCTTTAGATCGAGTATGTCAAAAGAGTTTAGGTGACATCACTAATTGGACCACATTGAAGTATTTTGATGCAGGCGACCATCAGCGTGGCACCAGGATAGAGCAAAACGAACTTAATACCAGGTCAACACAGTTTACTCAACCAATTTCATGCGGAAAACTTAAGATAGAAGATGAAATAACTACATTACGTTAGTATTTTAAAGATTTATTGCGAATAAACTAAAAATAGCAAAACTAACATCATAGTCACAATAATTTGTAGCAACAAATAATGTTAAAAATGGTTGGCAAAAACATTTTTTTCATTATTTGGGAAATAAAACAACCCGTCGAATAAAGTACATAACGGCTAATTTTAAAATGTCATCGCTATTGTTAAAACAAAATACTGAGTGACGTTTTAAATTCAGTCAAAGTATAATTTGTAGGACTGTTATTTTACTTGCAATTAATAAAAATTAACAAAAATAACATACCTTTCTGTTTAAAACTAAAGCAAAAAAGGTTTATTTTATAAAATAAAACATTCCTTTTGTAACAATCAAACAAAATAAGATCACTGAATATTTTTTTTCAATCACCTGAAGATTTCTTCAGTCGATTGATTATTATTTTCAATCGTAATAATAACAATACTATAATTTTAACTGCAAAAAACTAATCACTGTATTTTTTTTTTAATTTGTAATATATGGGGATATTACCGAAGAATACCTTATCATTGGCATCCTTGAACAGAAAAAAAACATAAAGATCGAATATTGACTACCTATAGTCAAACGTCAATTATGTTAAATGTAATACAATAACATTTTCCTGTGGTTCTTTATTACTATCATCTGATTGTGGAGGCTTCATATTAATTAATTGACAAATGCAACAACATCAGCTTACCTTTCACACTCACTGATATCACCACAAGCATAAAAGCACTCAAAAACGGCAAAGCTGCTGGCTTGGATGCTATCACAGTCGAACAGCTGAAACACCTGGGACCAGTGGCTATATCCTGGCTGCTTAGCTTATTTAACGCGTGCATGGCATCAGCGAAGATCCCTAATTTGTGGAGGAAGTCAAAAATTGTGGCCTTTCTAAAACCTGGGAAATCTCCATCTGACCCTAAGAGCTACAGACCAATTTCTCTCCTGTGTCATACCCTCAAGCTCTTCGAGCGACTAATACTCAACCGACTCACAGGTACCATTGAACCCACTCTCATCCCAGAACAGGATTCTGGCCGGGAAAATCATGCACCCGTCAGGTGCTTAGCCTCACTCAATTCATTGAGGACGAATTTGAGCGGGGCATGGCATGGTCTCAGGTGCTGTATTTGTCGACCTCTCAGCAGCGTATGACACAGTGAACATAAAAAAATTGCTGTCTAAAGTATCGAGTGCCACAAACGATCCCACTTTCGTGTCACTGTTAAGTGAGCTCTTTCGTAACCGCCGCTTCTGCGTCCATTTACACGGAAAGAAGAGCAGATGGCGATGTCAGAAAAACGGCCTTCCCCAAGGAAGCGTCCTGGCACCACTTCTATTCAATGTCTACACGAACGATCAGCCCCACCACCCTAACACTCAGCGGTATATCTATGCCGATGATCTTGCACTAACTTGCCAAGATAAGACCTTCGAAACCGTGGAAAGTATACTGAATCTTGCCTTGGAAAACCTTCATGAATATTACGAGCATAACGTTCTAAGGACCAATCCAAGCAAAACCCAATCGTGTGCTTTCCACCTCCGTAACCGCGAGGCAAACAGGGAGCTGAACATTTCCTGGAAAGGCGTCGCCATCCAACACTGTAACTTCCCTAGATACCTGGGAGTGACACTGGACCGCTCTCTGACTTACAAAACCCACTGTAGAAACACAAAACAAAAAGTTAGTTCCCGCAATAACCTCTCTCCTCCACTAACTGGGGAGCAAACCCAACGGTTATGCGCACTACGGGACTAGCTTTGTGTTTCTCAGCAGGAGAATACTCGTGTCCAGTGTGGGCTAGGTCAGCACATACCAGAGACGTGGACGCAGAGCTGAACGACACCTGCCGCATAGTGACTGGCTGTCTTAAGCCAACCCCGGTCTGTATGCTATTTCCTCTTGCGGGAATAGCCTCACCCAGAGTCCGCAGAGAAGTGACATGTTCGCTTGAAAAAAAAAAAACAGGAAATCGAACCGAGACATCCACTCTACGGGCTCTCCCCCGCCACAGGTCGGTTGCGAAGCGGCAAAAGCTTCCTGCGGTCTACGCAGCGTACCGACAAAACACCTACTGACATGAGGTGCAGGCTTTGGGCAAGCGAGTATCCACATTCACTGTACCCCCCCGATGAAAATCTACCTCCAGGCTATAAGGAACCTTGGCCAACCTGGAGAAGTCAAAATAGGCTGAGGACCCAGGTTGGTCGAAGTAAAGATAACCTGTGTCGGTGGGGGTACTCAAGCAGTGCAGACGCCAGCTGTGAATGTGGAGAACCTCTGCAAACCATGGCTCACCTGGTGAGGTGGTCGGGCACGCGGGACAGTTTTTTTTTAATGAACAGAACACATATAGATCTAAAAGTTGATACTAATTTAAAGTTAATCAGACGTAGTTTTGGTAAATATCCCGCTGGCTGGAGGTCGGTTAGAGAAGCTTATATTTCCGTTTGTATTACGGAACAAATTCCGTTTTCAGCATAATTTAGTAGAGCAAATCCAGATCTAATTATCTGTATCACTCATAAGTCTGCCAGACATGGGATCCCGCTGAGTGTAGACACACAAAATTATACTGACAGATAAAATATAGGTACAATAACTGAATTTAAAACTTCATAAGGTATTATTCGATAAAATTGTACAATCTTTTTGATGTGATTCTGCTAACTGGTGATTACAACCACTTTTCTACGTGAATGAACATTGGAACCAGGTCCTAAGCAGGGGCACACCTTAATTTAGTGGTACCTTGTATAAATGTTTGAGTTTTACATTAACTCGATTGGGAATCGAGCCCGGTACTTTCAGAGATGGCGACGTCAAGTCTTGCTTGCCCGCTTCTGGACCATTAAGACAAGATACTAATTGATATTTACTGATAATAATCATTAATAAATACCAAGAGCTACGGCTAGCTAAATATATCTCCAATTAACATTTTTAGTGAAAATAGGATAATTTTAATACTTACCTCAAAATATTCCGATGCCCTCGATCACACACAACTTACTTCGCTCGCTGCCGGCGCGTGACGTGACTGATGCGCCCGAGCGGGGAAATACCTTAGTACTGGACACAAAAATGCACCGCGCAGCAAAATAGCCGGTATTCCAAACGACTTAGGTCTATGCCATTCAACTAGAATTTTGATGGATCAAGTAATCAAACCTTATAACATTTGATCCGGAAAAAGACGTAAATACCTAAATTATAAATATTGATATCAGGCAAAATGCAGTAACCGTTGTTAGCTAAAAAATATGAACAAGCCAAAATGGTTCAAGCGACATGATTTAATATTCTAGAGAAAGGCAAAAGGGCTCAAGTGACATATCTTATTATTCAGTAAAAATACAAAATGATTCATATGACATCGCCAGGTGTAAGTCGAAAAGGTAGAACGTCTTAAAGCGCATCAGTCATTAAATATGGTGAGACAAAAATAATCTAAAGGACAAATTAGTAAATCATGAGAAAAGCCTAATCGATTTAAGTCACTTTGTTTCCTAAATGGTCTAATTTATTGTCGCTTCGATCCCTGACCTCCAAAATGAACCCAATTTTGCTGGGGGGGTTAAACGCCAAAAAAGTGCTCAGAAAAAATTGAAACCTAGCTCAAACGACGGAGAAAAATTCGCTGATTCCATATATGTATATAACTCAATATCGCAAAAAATGTCGCTTAGCCCCTTTTGCCTTTCACCCCCCGTGATGTAAATTGATTCGTGTCCCTTTTGTGTTTAAGGAACCTACGACAGTAAGCTAATACTCTCAATAGCCTCTGCATCTTTGAAAACTTTTCTAACAACGAATCATCGGAAGCAATTGCTATATGAGTTTTTACAGATTCTTCTAAATAAACTTCTAAATCTGTAGGTTTTGAGTAGATGACATTTTTACATCTTAAAAATTTCGGCCCCTCTAATTAAAGTTTGTGATCTGCCAAAGCCGATGGTAAAATACCTCGTGATGCGCTATCTGCTGGATTATCCTTCGTAGGTACATGGAACCATTGCGATGAATCAAGAGATGTCAATATTTCCGAAAGGTTCCCTACAAATGTCTTCCATCTGCTTGGGTGACTATTAAGCCAGGCAAGTACTACAGTGGAATCAGTCCATGCCTTGACGTTTTGTTTAGGAATATTCAAAACTTCCATAATTTCGACTAACAATCGAGTCATGAGAACAGCTGCGCACAGTTCTAGTCGTGGAATGCTTACCTGTTTTATAGGTGCTACTCTTGTCTTTGCTGTTAACAATGAAACAGGAACATTACCATGTAAGTCCACTCGACCGAGATAAATTACGGCAGCGTATGCTACTTTCGAGGCGTCATTAAATCCTTGCAACTCCACTAGGATGTCGTCGTTCTTCGTGCTCAACCACCGTGGAATTCGCACTTCCGTAAGCCTTGGTAATTCTTTACGGTAAGTATCCCATTCATTTAGTAAATTTACAGGTAGTTCCTGATCCCAATCTAAGCCTGCTAGCCAAAGTTTTTGAATAAATATTTTTGCAAGTATTACAGTGAGTGCTAGCCAGCCTAGAGGATCGAACAACTTGGCAATATCTGACAAGATTGACCTTTTTGTGGCACATTTAGATAACTCTGGTAAATTTACCATGTACTGAAATACATCTTCACTGCGGTCCCAGGTAAGTCCTAATATTTTTATCGCAGAATCTATTTTAATTTCCATAGTCTCTATTTTGTCCTTTTCTTTTACTGTTTCTGTGTCCTTTTTGTTTCTGTGTATTCTACTTCTTTATGTTCTTTATTAGCTAATTCATATTTATTTATTTTTTTCAGTAGTTCCACACTGTTACTGTTCCATTTTTGCAGCTCAAAGCCTCCCTTGATCAGTAATTCTTTCATTTGTTTACATAATTCAATGCCTTCTTCTACTGTATGTGATCCAGTCAACAAATCATCCATATAAAAAGAATCAACTACCCTTGCTGCGGCTTCGGGATAACCTTTTCCGTCATCGCTAGCTACCTGGTTTAGCGATTTTACAGCTAAATAAGGAGCTGAGCCTGTACCAAACAATACGGTAAGAAACTCGTAATCTATGATGTTATCCTCGGGATTGTTTCTCCATATAATGCGTTAGAAGGATACATCTTCTTCAGCGATTCTGACTTGGCGATACATCTTTACAATGTCTGCGACGATACCGATACCAAAGGTTCTCTATTTCAGTATAATGTGACGAAGCTCCGGTTGTAAGGTAGGTCCTACTATCAACGTATCGTTTAGCGATAATCCGTTATTATACTTGCAGGAGGCATCGACCACTACTCTGACTTTGGTTGTTGTCCTATCATTTCTTAAAATTGCATGATGAGGTATATAAACACCCTTTTTTTCATTGTTTTTATTTATGGGACGCATGTGATTCAAAAGTAAGTACTCTTCAATGACCTCTGTGTACTTCTGTTTCAAATCTGGATCTCTTCCAATTTTTTTTTCCAGAGAACTAAATCCTTTTAAGGCTACTTCCCGTGAGTTGCTATCTTCGCAAGATGGAACATCATCCTTAAATGGCAACTTTACGACGTAGCGCCCTTCGTTTGTTCTCTTTGTTGTACTTTGATATAACTCTTCACATCTTTGCTCTTCGTAAGACAATATTTTTTTTTTGTTAGTAAACTGAGAATATCATCTTCTGTGACCTGAGTATGTAGTACTGATATATTTTTTGACATTAGAGATGTACTATTTTCAGTTGAACTTACTACTCCAGACAATATCCAGCCTAACTTGGTGGATTGTGCTACTAAATGATTGTTGGGACCCCTGAGTATTCCGCTGTTAATTATCTGACTATAAACTTCAGCCCCTAATAGAATGTCGATTTTATTAGGTATGTCAAATTGAGGGTCTGCTAGGTTTAATTGTGCAAGATCTATCCATTCAAATGAATCTACATTTTTTTCGGGCAAGTAGGTAGTAATGCTATTCAAAACAAACATTTTAATTGGAAGTTTAAAATTTGGATCATAACGAGATTGTATAACAAGGTTAACTGTACTTTTTGTGACAATACCTTTGCCCTCACCTAATCCTGACACCACTCCATGTACTGGGGTTTTCTTTAACCTCAATAATTGTACAGCATTTTCGGTAATAAAACAGACTTGCGAACCTTGGTCTAATAATGCACGCACAACTTGATAGTCTCCAGATCTAGATTGGACATTCATGAGCGAAATAGCCAACAACACCTGTTTAGGTTTTTGTATTTTTCCAGTTGACAGACATGTGACAATTGGAGGGCCGTTATCTGAAGTCGAAACTTGTTGTTTATCTTTTTGAAGTGAAGGTTGACCTATTTTTTCGTTAGAATATTGGATATGCAGTAACGAATGGTGACGTTTATGACAAACTTTGCAACTGGTCGGTTTCTTACAATCGTACACTGTATGGTTGCCACCGAGGCAATTAAAGCACATTTTATTATTTGATAAAAATTCGCGTCTTTGTTCTACAGTTTGACTACTAAACTTCTTGCAGAAACAAAGTTTGTGTCCATCAGAGCAGAATTCACATCGCATGGTTTGATTTGCACTGGTTGCTAATAAAGATTGTGTGTTAACCTGATGGTACGTCGGCTTTTTGGTATCTATGCACTCTAACGCTCTAAATCGGTTTTCCATAAATATTTTGAACTGATCAAAAGTCGGTAAGTCATTCCCATCGCAATTGGAAATGCTAAGTTCCCACTGTTTACGGGTCTCCGGGTCAAGTTTAAAGGTAACTATATGAATAATGATTAAATCCCACGTGGCAACATTAACGCCCATGTTTTTTAACGTATTTAAACAATCGGATGTACAATCTAAAAGTTCTTTAAATCCCGAAGATGTCTCAAAGCTTAAACGTCTCTGAGAAAACAATCGCTTCAACACACAGTTCGCTAGGTAGAGTTTATTGTTATAACGCTTTTCTAATTGTTCCCAACACTGACCATAATTCGCTTGAGTAATGGGTGTGTGTCGTATCAATTGCTCAGCCTCACCAGAAAGGTGTCCTTTTAAGTAGTGTAGTTTTTGGACACTATCTAAAGTTTTATTGTTATGTACTAATGATACGAATAAATCACGAAAAGTCTGCCATTCTGTGTATTTGCCGGAAAAGATGGGTATCGATATTTTGGGTAATTTAACAACAGAACTGTTATCATTACTAGAATTACCAGTACTTTGTACATTTGACAATTTTGCTACAGCCGTCAATTTATTAATTTCAACCTTTAGACTCGATTTGTATGAGATATAAGTATCTTCGGTTTTGTCATAAAGGTCGTCAGTTATATAAATTGATGACTGGATGTCCTCAGACTTTTGGGTTTCATACAATTTTGTATTATTTTTACGAAACAGCTGCCAGTCTCTTTCTAAATTCTCTAATCTCGTTTCTAAATATTCAACCGTAATTCTGTCTTTAGGGCTCTTTCTATAATTAACAAAAGCTTTGTCAATTGATTTTAGTAGATCTTTCTGAACATTTACAATGCACTCCATTATGAACTTTAATCGAAAGTGAACTAGAGCAAAAGTGTTTGAATCTAATGAAATTTAAAATGAAATCTGGCATAGGTTCCCCGTTCCGTTGTTTTTTTGAAAATTATTCTAAGTTCTTAAAATTAATTTTTAAATGTCCCAAATTCTATGTGAATTCTTCCAAACAAATAATGTTCAATTCACTTTAATTTTGCACTGCACTCTTAATATTTTAAAGTAAATTCTCACTTAGCAATAAAGCTCAAAACTGTACTCACTTTTTGCATTCCTTACAAATCGTCTTGTACTGGATGACGTAGTTTGAGGAAGCCGATGCGATGACGTCGTGCTTACTCGCTAGTGACGTCACGATGTCCCGATCTCGATCGATAGCTCCTCTGAACTGCCTCGTCCTAGCGAGCTGTGATGGCTCCTCCTCCTCAGCAAGGTGCTCCACAGGAACTGATGCTGGCGACCCTTGTATCTGCAGCGATCCACTGCAGGGTGCGCCGATCCTCGCTAGGACCCACTGACTCCAAAAAATTCGGTCTCGCTGGACCAATGTTAAGGTAGGATGGCCTAAGTTGTCCTGGAACTGCTACTACGGGGGAGGTTAAATGAAACCACCGTGTAGCCTGGTCTAAAGGTGTATTAAAGATGTATATGTATAAAAGGTTAACATGGACTATATATAGAAAAGGAAATTTCGTTCTCTACCGCGTACTTATGCTCAACACCGCCATCTATCGACGAACGATGCAAACGTGAGTCTATACAGAGTTTTAACAATAATGGACCTAGCTTTAGGATCTAAGATTCCAGTTGCCGACGATGCCGTAAGCCTCTAGTGTTTGGGCTCATTAAAATGGTCCTGACCAGTAATTTGTGATAGGATGATGATGGAGACTGAATCTAACCTTAGAATCTGAGATTGCAGTTGACGTAAACATGTCGTGTTTGGGCTCATTAAATAGGTCTTGATGAGTAGTTCGTGACGTCATGATGGTGATAGAGGGTCTGATGGAGTTTAAATTGAATTAGTGCTCTATAATTAACGTCAATTTGGCTAAGCGTATCATGTTCATCGCAATCATGGTTCGTTTCTCTTTAAATAATACAGAATAAATTGTAATTTAGAAAAACTATATATTTTTTGTAATATTGTAAATAAATGATTTAAAAATTATAATTTAGAAATAAAAAACCTTACTCTATAGACGAAGAAAAATAGTAAAATTAAATTACATAAAAAATATTTTTTACTTTACAAGCTGAAGATAAATAACACTTGAAAAAAAATCATCGACCTCAGGTGGGACTCGAACCCACGTCCCATCGCATGCCGGGCGAGTGCTTTACCAACTAAGCTACCGAGGACGTCACGTGACAAGTAAAGCACTCGCCTTACTTAAACCTTGCATGGAATTGCTACAAACAAAAATTTACAATGTTTAAGCATTGCTGATCTTAACCAATATTCAAATATTTGTAAAAATATTTCTATAGGGTGTTGACGGTAGTATACTACTCAGCTATACATATAGCTACAACATTGATCAGAATACGCTGGCTTTGACAGCGAGAAAAAAAACACTTGAGGAATTTCATCTTGTCACGTGACGTCCTCGGTAGCTTAGTTGCTAAAGCACTCGCCCGGCATGCGATGGGACGTGGGTTCGAGTCCCACCTGAGGTCGATGATTTTTTTCAAGTGTTATTTATCTTCAATTAAACGTTGCATGGAATTGCTAAAAACAAAAAAATACAACGTTACAAGCTTTCATGTACTAACCAGTGTTGAACAAGAAAGGATTAGTATTGGCAAAGAAATATGATTTGACTATGCTTAGTGATCATAAGTAGGCATTTGTTTTTATGGTGTTTCGTTTAGGTACTTGCATACTTAAAGCTTGTCGCTATTATGATAACAAAGGTAAGATTATTTTCATGAAATAGATATTTCTTAACCATGCACGATTAATGATATGTGTTCCACAGGGAAATACTAGCTTGATAATTAGAAGGTAGGTCAGTAAGTGTGCTTTGTGTTTTGCAAATAAATAATTTATCTATCTATCTATCTACATGAAAGCTAGTAACGTAAAAAATATTTTTTAATTAATTTTATTTGTTTGCAAGATACCTTTATTGTCTTTAGCCTTAGTTCTATTGATTTATTTGACGTACAATAATAGCGAGGAAACCAAGCTACGCGAAACGCGGAGAACGCCTGTTTTTGCTTCCGTTTATAACGGTAAAAAACTTATCACACAAAATTTTTAACTTTTGTGTAGGTGATTAGAATAATGATGAAAGACTAGTACTATTTTTTATCTTCCTAATTATAATGTAGTGATACAGGATCCTTAATTTCAGGAGTCTTTAGATGAGGAGGATGAAGAAGATTAAACGTCGTACGTTATCAACCATTTTATTCGATTATGTATTCTATGATTCAATACCTCAATTGGAACCTGCAAAAATCACGTTATGTTAAAAGAATTTTCCGACGTTCCTTTAGAAATAGCAGTCTCAGTGGAACGGATTGCTGCTTTAATAGGCTGTAGGCATTTTTAGAATTCAAATGTTTATTTAGTTAAAGTTTATGTTCATTTTATAATTAAACGAAATTAACAATTCATTGTTTTAATGCATGCATATTACAATACACACATCAACAGAATCTAGGGATATTTTTTTTTAATCAAATATCTAAAAATCTATATAAAGAATTTTCTCATATAGTAAATGAGAGATTGATAGCTTATTTTAAGATCTTTCATAAAAAATAAAAAATAACGTATATTTTTTGTTTTTAGTTAAAAATGTGAAGTTTTAAAATCGCCGTAGAAAATTTATATATTTTTTTTATTTATTCCTACTTACTTACTTACTCCTTTGGCGCAGCGACTCAAAGTGTGTCTTGGCCGTCCGCAACTTGTAGCTACTGCAGATCTGATATGACGGCGTCCTTCCAGCGGTATGTCGGTCTGGGCCGGCTGACGGGGTGGCGGCCACGAGGTATTCCAAGATACGCTGCTTTGTCGCTACGATCCTCCCCCATTCTTTCGAGATGGCCCATCCGACGGAGTCTCTGGGCTTTGGCTTGTCCCAAGATGTTGGGTTCGGCGACCAGCTCCTCGACCTCTTGGTTTTTCCGGACCCTCAAGCTGCCATCTTCTCTGGAGTTGGACCCAGAATCTTCCTCATAATCTTCCTCTCCGCCAATAAAAGCTTTTCTTCCTTCTTATTTTTTTTCTTTTTTTTATTTCTTCTTAAAAACTATTAATAATGTAGAGACAACACTTGGCTAAGGCCCGTGTTGCCTTGAAATTACCAGCGAAAGCTGAGACGTAAAAATGAGAAAATTAATAAAAATCTTATGAAATCTAATTATTAATAATCAGTGTTGCCACCTCTTACATTAATTACACATCAACATCGATTGTTCATATTTAAGACTGTACTGCACGAAATTGTGAAAATAAAGGTATTTTCTAGACGCTGAATTGATTAAATACATTAAAACCACCTTTGTATGCTAGCCTGATCCAGGATCTAGGTCGCCGCCTCGTTGAAATTTTGAAAAAATACCTTTAAAATAAAACAAATACACATGAAAGGTAATAACTTCTAAAAACATTTTTTTTCGAAACTTTATCAATTTTAAGCATTAAACAATGATTCTCACATGAAAATGTTTGTATTGCAATTCCGCAGACCGCCCCCTTCTTAATATTTAGTATAAATATAAAAAAAATATGAATATTTTAAGATTTCTTAATTTAAAACACAAACGCCTGATATATTTTAAAAGGAAACATTGCTCTTATTAATTTACTAGGCGCACTTAATTGAATGGTGTGATGCGTATTTTCAATAAATTCCTTGGTGAGGTCAAGCACATGAAGCACAGATATTATTTCTCCGATGTCCCCAACTAAAGGCAGCCGTGTTACAAATCTATACTTTGCAGTACATTTTAGTGTTTTTGCTGACTTTCAACTCAAATGTCAAGCCTTATCCCGTACAGAGTACTGCAAACGCAGAGCATGCAAACCAGTATGTATGTAGCTAAAACAGAGTCTATGATAATAATAGATGTCGTCAATAATGTATAAATAATAATAAAAATTGTAAATTCAATGTTTCGTTCACTTTTTTTTTCAGCTCAGCTGTGAGATTTATTATAAGCAAACGGTGCATATTTTTATTTCAGGCTAATTTAAAATGTTATAACACCTACTTGGAAAATAGATTTTTCTCAAGTAGCTATTATAAAATTTTGGTGGTCCGTATCAGATGGGACCCGAACCCTGGACCATTGCATTGCAGGTGAATGCTTTTCCAACTAAGCTACTGAGATGATAGCAGAGCTGTCAAATTTTTCAAGCGCCAAAAGAATCACATTTTTTTTAAAGCTTTTTTGATTTTAATCAATAGTTAAATATTTGTAAAAATATTTCTATCGGATATTGATGGTATTATATCGCAACATTGATCATAAAAAAAATTAAACCCCTGCCTAAAAAAGTAAAAAAATATATATGTAATGTATTTGGTAACGTTTTGGCCGTTCAAATTTATTACAAGAAATGTTACCTCAGTTATATTTTAATCCAATCATCATTCGGGTCGAGGGAGCGCTTGGATTTTCATTAATGTTGCTGGGTAATCATAATCATCTTTTTGGGGTTCCGTAGTCCTGGATTCCGTAGACAAGGAACCCTTATAGTTTCGTCATGTCCGTCTGTCTGTCTGTATTTCCGTTTGTCTGTCCGTCCGAGATTTTGCTTGGAGACTGTTGACCCTAGAGAGTTGTAATTTTGTGGAAACATGTACATCAATCACTTCGACAAAACAGTAGAATAAAATGATGAAAAATACACCGTGACATTTTAGTGGTTGTTTTCCCGCAGTAAAATGATTCTATCTTAGTAGTACTATAGATTGATGAAGTATTTTTTTATTCAAATCACCTGTAGGCATTCAAATTCAAATCGCCCGCAGCGCGTGTGATGCAGTTTATGCTGTATTACTTTGTGCGGGAGCTTCTTTTACTTTAAACATTTATTTTGTGCGGCAGGCAGTACCCAAATACGTCACATCTCGTAAAAGAAAATGTCGTTTCTCACGCTTTCGAGTTGACGATTATTATTATTTTTTTATTAAGGAAACAACAGCATGAGTTATTACATGTAAACTTTTAAAATAAATAAATTATACACTAGCCTTATTAGTTTCCACGGTTAGGTTTAACATGCATTCTGTTGATCAAGAGATCGAATTAGGTACATCATAAACGAATTTTACAAAGCTATACACTTATTAAAAGCAAAAACCAGTGAAATCTTAATATTAAAAAGTTAGGGAATCACTAAATTAAGTAATAATTAAATGAGAAAAAAAAAACAGAAACCACTATGCAGGCCCGGCCGTCAGTTCTTTCAAATAGCGACGAAATTGACCAAACTTCGCATGAAATATATCGATGTCACCATAGGTGGAATTATATTTTTTACTCGCTCTAATGTGAAAACTATTGGCTCTGTATTTAGTTTTGCATAAGGGAACAGCAAAGGTAACCGCACGTCTTGTATTGGGTCTAGAACATTTTAAACCCAATCTATTCAACAAAAAAGGAGAATCTATAAAACCATTTATAATTTTAAATAATAATATCTGATCTTTGTGCTCGCGGCGAACAAACTAAGACTCAATTTTATTGGAGTTAAAATTCTTGAACCTATACCCTAACCGTTTGATAAACTTATTCTGAATCCCTTCCAACATATCTATATATTTAGAATACATTGGGTTTCCATACAGGTGACGCATATTCCAACTGAGAACGAACGTAAGAATTAAATAATAGTATCAAGGTGTTAACATTTTTAAAATCCACGCTCTGGCGAAAAATACATCCAAGTAATCTGTATGCTTTTGCGGTGATTCTGTTAAAGTGTGGTTCAAAATATAGACCACAGTCCAATTGAACGCCCAGATCTCTCACCTCTGTAACCCTCTTTAGTGATGTATTATTAAGTTTGTAGTCGAATTCGATAACATTTTTTTTCCTTGTGAAGGTTATAGTGTGACATTTATCTACATTTAAATAAAGACCATTACAAGCACAGTATTTGCATAACCGATCAAGGTCGCTTTGAAGTAATTGACAATCGTTTTTAGATTTTATAGATGCAAATATTTTTGCGTCGTCAGCGTACAATAATATTTTGGAATTTAGAAAGCATTTAATAACGTCATTAATAAAAATGTTAAAGAGCAAGGGCCCGAGATGAGATCCCTGAGGAACACCGGATGTAACAAGGATAAAAGTTGAAGTAAAACCCTTGATTGTAACCGCTTGAGTTCTATTTCTAAGGTAAGATGTCAACCATCGCAGGAGATCACCGTGCACACCGACTGACTCCAGCTTGGAAATCAATAATGAATGAGAGATCTTATCAAAGGCTTTAGAGTAGTCAGTGTACACCGCGTCTACCTGCAAACCCTTCTCCATTGAATCGAGAACATCTTCCAAAAACTCACACAAATTAGTCTCCGTTAGATACAAAACCGTGTTGGTGAGTTGTTAATAACGGGCTAATAGCAGGGTACAGAGAGTCATAAACAATTTTCTCGAAGGTTTTAGGAAGAACCGAGAGCTTTGAGATACCGCGGTAGTTTCGAACATTGTGTTTATCGCCGCTCTTATGAATAGGGACCACAAAGGAACGCTTCCACACTGCAGGCATAACACCAGACGATAACGATAACCTAAATAGCAGCGCAATGGGATAAGACAACTGCTTACTACATTTTACCAAAAATAAGGGGTGTAAGCCATCAGGCCCACTTCCCGTAACATTCTGCGTAACTTCTACGTTAGTAATTGTGGCAGAGCTAGATTTTACAACATTTGGGTTAAACGATAGAGCGTCATTTACAAATACTGATTTAAAAAAAAAAAAAAAAAAATTGGAGATTGATTGACCGTCATTGGCTACCTCCTGGTCTAGATTCAGCATGTCAGGAATGCTATTAATGTTTTTTTTAGATTTAATGTATGTCCAAAAGTGTTTAGTACTTTTATTAATATTTATTTCTGATCTAGTAATAAACGAATTTTAGCACGAAACTTCCAAGTCTTTTACTTGTTTTCTTAAATCTGAGAAAAGTTCGTAGTCAGATATTCTGCCATAAGTTTTCCATTTTCTGTGATATTTCTTTTTTTTTCTTAATCATTTTAATTAATTTATAAGAAAACCAGACGGGATAATCGTTATTACTTACATTCGTTTTTTTATTTGGTACATTTTTATCGATTATTTTACTAACAATTGAATAGAAGGTCGCCAATGCACTCTCAATATTCGTATTAGATAAATATCGGTCCCACGGAACCCTAGCCAACTCCTCGTTGATAAGGTCATAATTAGCAGCATGAAAGCGGCGTACTATGCGGGGAGGCTGCTTCAGACAAACATCACTTTTCAGGACTAATGCGTCTATAGCCAAAGACGGATGATGACTATCCTCTGGTTCTGACATGGGCTCAGTTCTAAATACTCTATTTCGAAAGCTGGAAAAAACCAAATCTAAGGATCTGTTATTATGATTCAGAACGCCATTGTACTGAAACCATCCCGTAAAGGACATGAAAGTAAATACTTGAGCTGTCATCGTATCATATGATGGGTTCGCTAAAACAAAACTATCATTTGCACTAATATTATTACATGTCCATGATGCATGTGAGATATTAAAGTCACCTATCACTAAAAACTCGTCATCGGGTCTGTCCATACTCAGTTCAGATATTGCTTCAAATAACTGTGATGATGATTGATCAGCGGTCCCTGGAAAATAACAGCAGTACAAATGAAGCCTTTTAGGATGTGGTCCCGTTGTCAATAAAATATCAACATGAGTTACATCTGCATCCGAAAATGCAGGGAGTAACCCCAAACAGTTCATGTAGACCACGAGTTCGCGCTTGACCGCTATGAGGGTGCCACCACCCCTTTTCATACCACGTCGTTCGTAGTCCCGGTCCGTACGATAAACATTATATCGCGCGTCAAATACCTCGGCATCAAAAACACCAGGCAATAGCCAAGTCTCACTTAAACAGATTATGTCGTAGTTAGAATTAATTAGATTTCTATAAAATGTTTTTGTCTTTGACCTTAGGCCGCGAACGTTCTGATAAAAACATTTTAATATTCTATCAATCACTGTGAAAGTATAAAAGTATGATAATATTTTTGTATAATAATGAATTCTAAGTATGGTTTTATTATCTCCGCCCTATTGAGCTGTATAACATTTGAATAATAATTACTATTCCGTTTTCTTATATACAGGCATAATTCAAATCCGTTATACAAAAAGCATTGTTTCAAGTGAAATTTCGCTGTGAGTTTGCCAACATAAGTAAGGAAATGGTTGCAAGTCGGCCGATACGCCCGTCGTACGAATGAATCTTCAACTAATACCTTCAAAGCTGCCAAACAACACGACGCCGCGCAGTCTAGTGGTAATTTAAAAGTGAGCATAATAAACTCCAAAAAAACAGAATCATTGACATTCATAACATTAACATATTGCACACACCACATCGCTGCTTGACCACTCAATGCAGCAACGATGCGCGAGTCGCACCGATCAATGTATGCGACGCGCACCGATACAGTGAGCGCCCCAACAACGCAATAGTAACAGCCCTCAAACAAGTCTTCACACAATAGTATCGCTAGCGGTGTAGTAGTTCCCAAACTTTTGTTCAGAATAAAGTAATAACAAAGTAAACATCGACATACTTCACCGGACAGTGGCCAGCCTACACAATGGTCGTGTACAAAATTATAACAAGCCAAGTATAAAGTTAAGATTACACCTAAATTTACACTTATGTAACTTTTTTTAAAGATTCCTCTGACGTTATATGGATGACCGGTGACTTTTCAGATTTGCGGACCATAATTGTGCAATTGCGCACCCAGCAAAACGCGTAGTTCCTCTCCTTGGCTTTTAGTTTGGCTTGATGATAGAGATTTTTATTACGTGAAGACAGATGATCGTTGCAGTAAATACGATAATTCGTTCCTACGAAGCCGATATCACACGACTTCAGATCTTTTAGTTTACGCACAGATGCAAGAAAATCGTCCTTTTTATACCTAGATTGCAACTTTAATATGATAGGCTAACTTTTCCCGCTCTCAGTGTCGTTTTTCACTGCCACTCTTGTAACGAAGTCTATGTCTGTTTCAGGAACAAGATGAAACCCACTGCGGTCCGCAATCGATTTAACTATGTTTATAAGGTTTTCTCCTGCTTTCTGAGGGACACCGTTAATCTGAATATTTGAGCGTCGCACCTACTGCTCGTTTTTGTAGCCATCTTCGAGGATAGATTTGACCTGAGTTTTCAATTGTTCTATATCTTTATTCAGGCAGTCCACTATTGAAACTCGCGACTCAATTTCGTCCACTCGTGTCGAAAGGTTATCAAGTCGGACATTTAACGTTGCCCTTAGGTCCCCAATGTCAGACTTGACCTGTTGAAGATCCTGCTGAATCAAAGAAATCGTGGACATCTGAGCCTGCAAATTTGATATTTTATCAGATATATCGCTCAATAATGCCATATGCGAGTGCTCCATTTTGTCATCCCTCATTATCATTGGTTGCTTTGGAGTCGATGCTGATGATGAAGAGGCAGTTCCCGGGTTCAATGGTAGCCCGGATGAGAAATAAGGCTTACTTGGTGTAGAGGTTTTCTGCGAGTCCTCCACTTTTGACACATCCAATCCGATCTGCGAAGCATCCCTACAGCTGTTACACATCCAGGTAGCTCGTCCCGAACCCAATCTCGAAAAACCTCGTTCAGAGATTCCACCACATGGGACTGAAAAATGGTATATCTTCTTGCAAACCGAACATTCAGCGCCATCACCCACAGCCTCTGCACAACCCGCACATCTTGAAGTGAACATGTTGAGCACCACTGAATTTTTGATTCGCACCGTAAACACGTCTCTCGTCGACAAGCGCTCGCGCTGACTGATTTTGATTAGTTAGGAACATTTTTTTTTTATTAAAAAAAAATAATAGCTTGCATGGTTGGATAGTATACTGAAGGTAATCGTTCTGCCGCGAGAAAACAACCACTAAAATGTCTCGGTGTATATTTTTTCAGGATAGCTCCCATACATGTATCGTGGGGGTATGATTTTTGTTCATCCATTATTCCATCGTGTGGGGTATCGATGAATATCATAAAATGATTTATTTTAGGAGTTGCAAAAACAATTTTTCGATTAAGGGATCCGTTTGCGATACATTAAACTTTAAAGTGCCAATTTTTGCTCGAGTAGGGCTCTAATGACTTGAAAAATCTAGAAAAAATCATGATTATATACCTAGTACCTACTTTTCATGAACTTTCAAGAAAAATTATAACGGTTAAGACAGATCAGTTGGTTTATGAGTAATAGTCGTTCAACTTGGCCGTTCAAAAATTCCTTAGAGGAAAATGTTTAAAGTGATTTCAATGAAGTAATTGCTTAAATCTATTGTGGCAACTACGAAACCCTATACTGTGCGTGGCACGACACGCACTTGGCCGGTTTTTTTACTTCGTCACTGCCTACTTACGCCTACCGAGTATGCCTACGCGAGTAGAACTTGATGCCGGTGTACGGGGCGCCGTTGGACCCAGCAAGTCTTTGGGTCTTCGCTGTACTGCATATACAGTATCGGTCTAGTAGGCCATCTGAGATTGAATTACACCTAGAACACAGAACACACCTTTAAGTAGAGGATCTAGTTGTGGTATAAGTAATTGACCAAAGTGAGAATAAATAATAAAAATACTTACGAAACAGACTCCAATGCTGGCACAATAGCCAGGCAGTGAGGTTATTTGGCTTTTGATTGATTTGAGCTATTGGGTTATACCCTTAGGTCGTACGATAACGGAAACATTCTTTTTTCTCTGCACTATCACGTAACACTTGATAAATTTTGTTTTACACCACCTAATACTAATGCACTAATGTTCACGTCCACAGTCTTAGTAAATGGATATATTTCATTTCGTTTGCGGGTAGAAATTTCCGTCTCGACGGCCCCACCCGTACTGGTCGCCTGTCGCGGTGGTCTGTATTACGTCATCGGGCGCACAATATATATATATATATATATAATTATTATTATTATTTTATATATAAATATGTATATATAAATAAATTGGTTATTATATTGCTTATAAAAGTTTATGTATTTATTTATTTTTAAAAGTTAATTATTAGATATACTTATTGTTATTTAATGTAGTTTACTGAGCACGCAGTGATTACGAACTGGGCCACCTAGGGCTCCAGCTGAAAATCTGCGCTGCAATTTTCTGCGGCACATGCTGAGCTGGTGCCCATTAGACACCACATCGATGCGGATCATGGTATGCAATCTTTTCTGCTTGTTCTTGTTGTTTAATGTTGTTATTTGTCTGCCTTTTCTTTTTTATGTTTTTTGTATTTTTTATGTATTCTACTTTTGTATTGTTGTGTGTGTCTAATAAAATATTTCTCTCTCTCTCTCTACTTAACTTTTTTTATTAATACATATTTAGTTTTTTTTTCTTTAGCGGTCTCCCGACACGATTAAAGCTTGGGTTATGGACGATTAAAACATAACTAGGTAACATTTCTTGTAATAAAGTTATGGGACCAAAAAGTTAAAAAATCGTTTACATATTAATTTTTCCTTTTTTAATCGTTTTTTTAAATTATATTTTATTTAATTCTTTGTTACGACCAACCCAAGGTCTCAGTCATTATCTAAAATTCACTTATAATCAAAATTCACAAGAGCCCAAAAACGCTGTATTGGCTGCCTAGGTGTTGATTACCTTACCATATACTTTCAATATCATTGAAATAACACGGTACCAAATTTCAAATCGATGTGAAAGGTGGTCAGATCCTCTCATCAACTACTAAAGAGCTGATGATCTTTAATCAAACGGCTGATCAGGTCATGGTTACATTACCTACCATAATCTTTCAATATAATTGAATTAACACGGTACAAAATTTCGAATCGATCGGACATAAGAAAATTAGTCAGATCCCCGCAGCAACTCGAAAAGAGCTGATCTCTTTAAACAGCTGTAAAGATTTTCATGAAACATGGCTAAGAACACTTAGGATAGACAGACAGAAAGACAGACACGTTTAAGTTATAACACCCTGTAAATTTTTGTTTTTAGCAATTCCATGCAAGTTTTAATTGAAGATAAATAACACTTGAAAAAAATCATCGACCTCAGGTGGGACTCGAACCCACGTCCCATCGCATACCGGGCGAGTGCTTTGACCACTAAGCTACCGAGGACGTCACGTGACAAGATGAAATTCCTCAAGTGTTTTTTCTCGCTGTCAAAGCCAGCGTATTCTGATCAATGTTGTTGCTATATGTATAGCTGAGTAGTATACTACCGTCAACACCCTATAGAAATATTTTTACAAATATTTGACTATTGGTTAAGATCAGAAATGCTTAAACATTGTAAATTTTTGTTTTTAGCAATTCCATGCAAGTTTTAATTGAAGATAAATAACACTTGAAAAAAATCATCGACCTCAGGTGGGACTCGAACCCACGTCCCATCGCATACCGGGCGAGTGCATTGACCACTAAGCTACCGAGGACGTCACGTGACAAGATGAAATTCCTCAAGTGTTTTTTCTCGCTGTCAAAGCCAGCGTATTCTGATCAATGTTGTAGCTATATGTATAGCTGAGTAGTATACTACCGTCAACACCCTATAGAAATATTTTTACAAATATTTGACTATTGGTTAAGATCAGAAATGCTTAAACATTGTAAATTTTTGTTTTTAGCAATTCCATGCAAGTTTTAATTGAAGATAAATAACACTTGAAAAAAATCATCGACCTCAGGTGGGACTCGAACCCACGTCCCATCGCATACCGGGCGAGTGCTTTGACCACTAAGCTACCGAGGACTACTACTCAGCTATACATATAGCTACAACATTGATCAGAATACGCTGGCTTTGACAGCGAGAAAAAACACTTGAGGAATTTCATCTTGTCACGTGACGTCCTCGGTAGCTTAGTGGTCAAAGCACTCGCCCGGTATGCGATGGGACGTGGGTTCGAGTCCCACCTGAGGTCGATGATTTTTTTCAAGTGTTATTTATCTTAAATTATAACACCCTCTCTTTTGCATCGGGTTCTAAAAACGCTGGCTCCGACAGCTTCTCGCTGTCGGAACCAGCGTTTTTGACACTTGAAATATTTCGTCTGCTCTGCAAACGTTTCGGTAGCTTAGTTGGAAAAGCACTCGCCCGGTATGCGATCGTCGTGGGTTCGGGTCCCAAGTTCCCAACCCTTACACACACACACTTACACACCCCAATTCTCAATTTGGTTGCAATTTAAGTAATTCAAATATTACTGGAGAAAATAAAAATGGTTTTCATAACTACTTTTACATGGTGTGCAAAATTAAAATTGGAGAGTTGTAGAAATCCTCAAAGCAGCAAAAAACTGACACACAATCACGAGTAACATTATGTCTATAGGTATGGGAGTCGGTGCCCTCGAGTATGTCAAAACTCCTCTTGGTATACCAAGGGTGTTCAGGCACACATGCATGTGTTTTTATTTAAGTGGTGGAGCGGGTATGGTAACACCTGCCGCAAATTTGGCTCCCGCCAAATTTGGACTTTCGCGCGCAAAATGCGCGGGAATCTACGAGACGTGCGCCGACAGCGCCGCGTCCACTGCAGACGGTTTTTCACGGAAGCTCGCTCTCTCTCGAACACCGGCCGGCGGGATGGGCATTTTTTACCTCGGCTCTTAAATATTATGTGAAATATGTAAGTTTCTATCCGGATAGACTATAAAACCAATTGTGTGCTGTGTGAACTCTGTCGTGGACATTGGATTTCTGCAGTGTCAGTGTCTGTGTTGCAAATTAACTTCGGGACCGCCAATCAAGCCATCAACGCGGCAAGCATCTTCTTACAGCACAGGTACCTACTCGTCTCTGCTACCCATAATAATTCACTGTATGTTGTGCCTGAGATTAGGGTTAAAGTCTAGCTATCGAAGGAAGTTTTAACATAATTTTTGGTCCTTCGAGCCGGATAGCGATAGGTAGGTACTTACATACTACGGTTTGGTATTTCTCGGTTTTACGTTTTTAGAGACATATTTCGGCGGTTTTGTTACTTAATTAACTCGGTTGGTTACTTTTATCGGTACTTTTAGCGCATTTTGAACATTATTTCGGTTTTATTTTCATCGCGTGTTTAGGTACTTCTACACCAAACGTGTTGTTAGTTATTTAAGATGGCGGCAAAAAATTTTGAAATAAAATTCAAAATTGAATTCGAGTGGTTTACTCACACGGCTAATATGATAAAATCAAATGAATACTCGTCAGGGGTAATATCGGCTCGTATACGCAAGTTAGATGAACACTTTAAAATTTTATCGGAGTCTTATGAGAATCTGTTAAACATAATAGAAGATGAAAAAAAGATTGGACAGTATGACGAGCAATTCAAAACGGCTAATATATTCTACAATGAGCTCGAGGCAATTTCGCTTAAATTTCCTCAAAGCGATGGTTCCCATGTAACTACAGAAAGTGCGGTACATTCTAGATTGCCAACATTAGATTTACAAAACTTTGATGGCGATACTTTCGAGTGGTATAGCTTTATTAGCATGTTTAACTCTTTAGTATTGTCGAGAAAAGATCTTTCGAAAACAGAAAAATACCACTATTTATTTACTCATGTACATAAGGAACCACGCACTCTTATACAACATTTAACTATGACTGACGAGTCCTTGGATACTGCTTTGGAAATTTTAAAAAGTAGATTTGACAACAAAAGAATGTTGATCGATCGCTATCTCGGCCGGTTGATTAATTTACCTACTTTAGTTCACCCACAAAATCTCCGCGTAGAAATATTGAATCCTGTACTCGAATGTACCAGGTCCCTTAAAAATCTAGGCTTATCGGTTGAAGACTATGTGCTTCTCTACGTGGTTTTGTCAAAATTGCCACCTGAGATAAAGACTCGTTTTGAACAAGTACACGGCGGCTTACGCAATACTTTACCAGAATTTAAAGTTTTTATTTCGTTTATTGAAAATGAATGTCATTTCATTGATACAGCCAGTTATTCGAACTCCGTAAAAGTTCCTGATTACAGTAATAATGATCGATTTCGTAGAACATATTTTAACGTAGAACAACGTAAACAAGTCGGCGGGTGTTTATTCTGCACTAACTCGAATCATAAAATATTCGACTGTTACAAATTTTCTAATATGGCTCGCGATGAAAGACGTGCTTGGATTAGATCAAGGGGATATTGCTTTAGATGTTTTGGTGGTCATTCGGCGGCTTCATGTACGCGTAATGTTGCCTGTTCCTATTGTGGTAACACTGGTCATCACAAATTGATTTGTTCTTCGAATACTAATGGAAATACATTTAATAAAAATAAAGATTTGCACAAAAATCAACGTCATGTTTCAGTGGGTGTATATGAGGATAATTGTTCTAGCAATGAATACTTAGATGATTTCGGTCGGTCACATTCGCATCGGAGCGAACGGTTTGAGAATAACATCCCATCGCCGCCGTCTGTGTGCGAAAAGGTCGAGCCACGCGTTCGGGAGGAGTGCTCGTGCCAAACGGATCTGAGTGAGACGCAACGTTCTGCATCTCAAGATGCAAAAATTCACAATCCTATACAATAGCAATTAACTAATAGTTGTGTCGCTTCATCTGACCCCAAAATAAAGGATAATGTTTTATTACCTACAGTTATTGTTTACGTAAAATCAGCCTGCGGAAATTATGTTCCGGCGCGTGTTTTATTAGATTTTGGATCCCAAATAACAATTATTCGCAGTGAATTTGCTAATTCGTTGTCCCTAAAGCGACATAACTGTTTTATTTCTATTTCCGGTGTCGGCGGCAATAATAAACTTAGTGATCAGATGGTAATTTTAAATTTCAAGCCCCAAGATAATGGTGTGGATTTGTCTTGTTCAGCGGTTGTTATGAAAATACCTACAACTTATGTTATTAAAAATACGGGAAAGTATAAATTGACGGATTCGGAATTATCGCGGTTGACACGGGTTGACATTATCTTCGGATGCGATATTTTAGGTGAAGTTGTCAAGGGCGGAAAGTTAACGTTGCAACCTGGGGGTCCGTATGCTTTGGATACAATTTTTGATTATGCTGTATTCGGTCCGGCAAAAAATGAGGTTTCGGTTTTAAATAATAGTGCGGCGGTTTCGGTTCTGAATAATATTGCGGCGGTTTCGGTTTTGAATAATAGTGCGGCGGTTTCGGTTTTAAATAATAATGCGACGGTTTCGGATAATTACACGGTGATATCAGATACTCATTCGGCGGTTCCGGTTTTAAATAACAATACGGCGGTTTCGGTTTTGAATAACAATACGGCGGTTTTAGATACTAACTCGGCAGTCTCGGCTTTGAATAGTGACGCATCGACTTCGGTTGGCAAGGTTTTATCAGACACTAAATCGAATATTCAGATTTCTTATAATAATTCGGCGGTTACTGATATGGTTGATTCAATATCATTTTCTTCGGGTATTACCCTAATTGATGCGGTGGAACGGTTCTGGGCTACAGAAGAGCTACCTTCGGCAAAAATTATGGATCCGTTAAACGTAGAATGTGAACAATTGTTTGTCAAAACGACAACTCGCGGTTCGGACGGCAAGTACACGGTACGCTTACCTCTTATACCTACTCACTGTCAGTTAGGTGATTCTAGGCAGATGGCCTATAGGCGGTTTCAGGCCTTAGAGCGTCGATTTAAAATTCATCCAGATTTCCGAGATAAATATGTAAATTTTATGAACGAATATTTAGCGCTCGGACATATGGAAAAATCCAACTTTCATGATTACTCGGACGAACATTATTTTTTAGCGCATCACGGAGTCTTTAAATCTTCGGGTGACACTTCTAAAATACGGGTCGTCTTCGATGGTAGTGCGAAAACATCGAACGGTATTGCGCTTAATGATTGTTTGTATGCAGGGGAAAAACTGCAAAATGACATAAGCAAAATCATTTTAAATTTTAGATATCCAAATTTTAGTTTTCACCTCGGATATTAGAATGATGTTTAGACAAACATGGATTCACCCTGATGATCGTAAATATCAGTTAATACTCTGGAGAGAACGGAGTACGGAACCTGTAGGTGTATATAGGCTCAACACGAATACATACGGCCTTAAGTCGAGTCCATTTATTGCCATTAGATGTTTGCAGCAGTTAGCGGACGACGAGGGTACGGTTTACCCCAGGGCAGCCAAGATTACGGCATAACAGTTTTGTTGATGATCTAAACGGTGGGGGGGACACAATTGAAGAGGCTATAAGCGTTCGTGATGAGCTCGTGACATTAATGTCTACTGCTAACTATGAACTTCGAAAATGGTCGGCGAATGATCCACGGTTATTGCAGGGCTTAGCCTCGGATCATTGCGAAATACCTAGTAGTTTTGATAAGGAAGACGACCTCGGATGTGTAAAAGTATTAGGGGTTCAGTGGGACCCTAAAACTGACTGTTTTACATATAAGGTTAATATTCCTACGGAAACGAAAATTACACGGCGTACGATATTATCCTCCACAGCTAAGTTATTTGATCCTCTCGGTTGGATAAGCCCTATTATATTTCGAGCAAAACTGATATTACAGGAGTTACTTAGTACGAGAGGCAGCAGTAATGAAGTCGAATGGGACGCCCCTGCACCTGACTGCCTCGTACTCAAGTGGCTTGATCTTCTTTCGGACCTACCTAATTTGACTAAGCTTGCGATCCCACGTCGCCTGCGGTTAGAGGAAGGCAATAATTATACATACTCATTACACGGTTTTTGCGACGGGTCATCAGCAGGACATGGCGCGGTGATATACTTGCGTACAGTAACCGAGAGTGGTCGTGTGTCGATTCACCTGTTATTAGCTAAGTCGCGCGTATCTCCATTAAAAAGGCAGATTACAATACCTCAATCGGAACTTAACGGCGCAGTTTTATTAGTAAATATAATAAAACATGTTTATGATACATTGGTTAACGAAATCGGTATTAAAATTAATAATGTTTTCGGTTGGTGCGATAGTACCATAGTATTAGCTTGGATTCGGACGCAACCTCATAAATTACAGGTTTATGAAGGCAATCGCGTTTCAAAAATAATATCTTCGGATGTTCCTATAACTTGGCGTCATGTACCAACCGATCAAAACTGCGCAGACGCGGCGTCACGCGGTACATCAGCAGCGGAACTACTGAATCACCCTCTCTGGTGGAATCCGGATTGGCTACGTCACTCACCTGAAACTTGGCCAACACCATCTATGGCACTTGACTTACCGGAAAACCTACTTCCCGGTTTAAAATCAAAATTTGTTGCTAATACTGCGGTTTCAGGTGAAGAGGATTTCAATCTGTTTGAGCGATATAGTTCTTTCGATAAATTAATTAATGTAACTGGCTTTATGCTACGTTTCATTCAAAATGCTCGTAACAAAAACTCTAAAATTACTAAGAAATATTTGTCCGTAGATGAGCGTAGAAATGCACTAAAAAAGCTTATTCAATTAATTCAAGCAGATGTTTTTAAAGACGAAATAGATTCGCTCAAAACAAACTCAAAAATTAGGTCACATTTAAAGAAGCTGAATCTCTTTCTCGATAGTAATAAAGTGGTCCGAGTCGGTGGCAGACTCCGCCATTCAAACTTGCCTTATGACGCTAAACACCCAATCTTACTTCCGGGGAAGGGTGTATTTACTAAACTCTTAGTTGAATACTACCACCATAGACATTGTCACGTAGGTGCGAACGCATTGGTATCGATATTGTCACGAAGTTACTGGATTTTATCAGCGAGACGCGTAACTCGAAGTGTTACATTTAATTGTATACAGTGCTACCGAGCGCGACCCCGACTCGCACAACCCTTGATGGCTGACCTTCCACCAGACCGTGTCAGATCCTTGCGACCGTTTCAAGGCGTAGGTACTGATTTCGCGGGACCCTTTTATGTAAAAACAAGTTCTCTGAGAAGTGCTCGCGTTGAAAAGTGTTACCTCTGTATTTTCGTTTGCCTAACTGTAAAGGCGGTACACCTAGAGGTAGTCACAGGCCTTTCAGTCGAAGCCTTTGTTGCAGCTTTTAGTAGATTTGTCTCGAGACGCGGCTTGCCAGCTCTTGTTAGATCCGATTGTGGAACTAACTATACAGGAACGGATAAATATTTAAAGGACGTATACGTATATTTACGAAACCATAACTACGAGCTTAGTCGGGAATTAGCAAAGTCTAACGTTACATGGCTGTTTAATCCGCCTAGCAGTCCTAACATGGGTGGGATCTTTGAAGCTGCAGTAAAGTCTGCAAAGTCACACATGCGCAGAGTTCTCGGAGAGCAAAGCTTGACTTTTGAACAACTAACCACCTTCTTTACCCGAGTTGAAGCCGTTATGAATTCTCGACCACTGACTCCACTTAGCTCAGATCCAAATGACCTAGAAGTTTTAACGCCCGGTCACTTTTTAATTGGGGAACCCTTAGTAGCTCTGCCAGAGTACAATTTTGAAAATACTCAAATTGGTCGGCTTAATCGCTTCCAATTGTTGCAACGTCTTTCACAACACTTTTGGTGTCGATGGCGGGACGAATACCTGCATACACTTCAGTTAAGACATAAATGGACTGACACGACGGACCCTATTAAGCTCGGCGATCTAGTTCTTATTAAGGAAGATAATTACCCACCCTTAGAATGGAGGCGCGGTCGTGTAGTCAAATTATTGCCCGGTAATGATAAAATAGTACGAGTGGTAGAGGTGCAGACCAAGAACGGTAGGCTTTTGCGGCCTGTCTCTAAACTTGGTCGACTTCCGCTTAGTGATTAGGGTCAACCAAGGCGACCTTGGTTCGGGGGGGAGTGTATGTTCAGGCACACATGCATGTGTTTTTATTTAAGTGGTGGAGCGGGTATGGTAACACCTGCCGCAAATTTGGCTCCCGCCAAATTTGGACTTTCGCGCGCAAAATGCGCGAGAATCTACGAGACGTGCGCCGACAGCGCCGCGTCCACTGCAGACGGTTTTTCACGGAAGCTCGCTCTCTCTCGAACACCGGCCGGCGGGATGGGCATTTTTTACCTCGGCTCTTAAATATTATGTGAAATATGTAAGTTTCTATCCGGATAGACTATAAAACCAATTGTGTGCTGTGTGAACTCTGTCGTGGACATTGGATTTCTGCAGTGTCAGTGTCTGTGTTGCAAATTAACTTCGGGACCGCCAATCAAGCCATCAACGCGGCAAGCATCTTCTTACAGCACAGGTACCTACTCGTCTCTGCTACCCATAATAATTCACTGTATGTTGTGCCTGAGATTAGGGTTAAAGTCTAGCTATCGAAGGAAGTTTTAACAAAGGGTATACCCTGTATGTCGGAAAATCTTTAATGCTAAATATCATGCTAAGGTATGTGAACTCTGGGAGCTGGCCAAAGAGAAAGTCATAGAGGAAATAGCAAAGAAAGGGAGCAGAGAAGAATTTGAGTGGATATTAAAAATGGTGACGTGAATGCATGTGGCGTACCAATGATAACCGTTGTAGCCTCTTACTCCATCATGCACTTTTGGAGTAAGAGGTCGTATAGAAAAACATAAATAACTTTATCAGGAGCTGCAATTATCATTGGCTACAGAAAAAGCTCTCTACATTGCTGTTAAAAATAAATAGTGTATGGTATGCGCGTGAGCTTAGAATTGCAATCTTAAAGTACCTGAGCATGTGTGCTATAAAAATTACACTGGATCATCTAGCGGTACGGAGTCAAGTGCCAATGATTACACAAAATTAATTTAGAACAATAATCATAGTGTACTCTATAATTTAGATCGCCTATGTTTAATTAAACTGGCCTGTGTTTCACATTACCTAAATACCTTTTCTGCAATTTAAAGCTTAGGTTTGCTTTTCAATAAAAACAATGTTTCGTTAATTAATAATAAAGTTTGTAAATATTATTTAGAACAAAAGTTTACGTAGGTATTTATAAACTAAATATTATGTATGATCATAAATAGTATTTACTTCTTCACATTCATTTTTTCTTTAAGAAAAAATAGCAGGTAATGTTTACTCTGTCGTTCAGGCTACTCCGTAAAGCAATTTTTCTATGTGTGAGTGTTCACGTACGGGCCCGATCGGCTCTCTCCTGCTGTCTCCGAAGTTTTTCATTTGCACGGCACCCCCTTAAAATTAAATTTTCAATGTCTTGTTGCGGTATGAGGTCCTATGTTCGACCGCTCCCATATATGGACCAAACCCACAAGTACTGAGCCGTATGAGCATACCTAAATACTTACCTGAATTTTCTGGTGATCCGATGGAGTGGCTCCACTTCAAGCAAGCTTACACCGAATCGACTCAAATATGCGGCTTCAGCGACAAAGAGAACGTCTGGAGGCTAAGAAAATGTCTTCGTGGACCTGCAAGGGAAGCCGTCTCCGCACTGTTAATTTGTGCCTCGTCACCCAATCAGCTGATGTCTACACTAGAACTGCAGTTTAGTAACTCAGATTTTATATTGTCTAAAATCTCGCAAGACCTCCAAAAAGTGCAACTTTTGCCGTTAGATTACCAGTGTGAAATAGTGCCATTCGCAATTAAAATACAAAATTACGTAACAGCAGTACGTGCAGTGGGCCGTAACGAATACCTACGCGGTTTTTACCTATCCAATATTATTCTGGCTAAACTTCTCACTGTACCGATTTCCAAATGGGCGGATTACAGTAACCCGAAACTGCAAGATGGAACTAATACGTCTAGAATAGACTTGATTTCCGAATTTCTATTCGAAGAGGCACGTAAAATATCGGTCACAGCTAATATGTCTATAAGAAGCTATAACACAAACAAAAACAAATACTACAGTAACACTAAGAATCCTCACACTGTTTTGATTTAATACCTTGAAAATAAAGACGAAGAAATCAATTCAAAGTGCAAGTACTGCAACAAAGGAGAACACGTCTTGACAAAATGTAAACAATTCTTAAAAGCGTTACGTAAGGATCGGTGGCGTCACGTGAAGCGATATGGCCTATGTTTCAAATGCCTACTGTCTCGGCACGGCCGAGAAACCTGTTCCGCGCCCGCTTGTGATATAGATAACTGTGGCAGGGCGCATCACAAACTATTACATAACCCTCCCAGGCGAGAAAAGGACGAAACAACGACCGAAGAGAAGTCTTCATCGTCACCAGCACCAGCGGAAACCATCGCGCATATAAGTGTAACGAACAAAAAAGTGTTGTTAAAAGTAGTGCCGGTCAAAGTTCACGGACCTAACGGTGTAATAAGTGCGTGTGCGTTATTACACGACGGGTCTACGGTATCACTGATAAGCGCTCAGCTGGCGGCCCGCGCAGGGCTGCGCGGCCGCAGAGAGACCATGCGCGTGTGCGGCGCGTAGCGTGGAACGACGAAGCGCTCGTGTGCGCGTCGACACCCCTGACTCTGGACTTGCCTAGCAAGGAAAGTAACAATTAATCGCTTACAATTAATGTACGAAGTGTGACTTAGATTTGCCGGTCCAAGATGTTTCTCTAGCTAAATTCCAAGATTCATCACCAGCCTATATCAGTCCACTGCTGGACACAGGCCTCTCCAAACGGAGGATTTTGCCATAATTGCCACGCTTGTAACGAACCCACCCACGTCTGACTCTAAAAATATGGAAATTAATAAATAATTGAGATCGAAATGGACTACGTAAATAACGTTTGACTGTGATAATTTAAATTGGCTGTGTGATCGTCTAGTTTAAATGGTAGGACCGTACGTTGTGTTAATAGTAGTAAACCACATTCTTTTAGAGGTACGTGGATGTTATAATTAAGTTTTCTCGAGTGTTTCATGGGTTTGCGCGCATTCAAGGAAGAGGAAAGAGAACGCCCCGAGGGGCGCCTGGTGAGCCCCAACACCAAACACTCACCAGGAGTGGTGGCCATGTGATAAAAAATCATCCCAAACAAGCAATCTGCCACCCCCAGGAATAAGACTTAAATCTGAAACAAAACGCATTTAGCGTAATTATGCGCAACTAAGGGAACAACTGAGTTTAAAGAATTTAATATGACATACTAAAATCTACCTATTTGACTGCATGATAAGTCAACCAAGGGTTCGGGGTCCTTAAATGAATTACCTAAATAAGTAATCTGAATCCTTTAGTCCAATATAATTCCAAGATGATCCAACAGTATCGATGACAACTCGTATAAGACCGGGTCCTGAAATCTGCATTATGTCCTATGTGAAGTCAACGATACTCCCACATCAACCAGCATTATTTAGATTAAAGATTCTGATTATTTTCCGACTAGCAAAATATTTATACTAAACCCCTCTATATGAAATATAGATTGACCTAACAATATCCATGACACCAAGTAATGTCAGATGGATATTCCCACATCAATCAAAATCGTTTGGATTTGAAATAAATGTTGAAATTAATTCAATACAATACCAAGATGATCCAACAGTATCTATGACAACTCGTATAAGACCGGGTCCTGAAATCTGCATTATGTCCTATGTGAAGTCATAGATACTCCCACATCAACCAGTATTATTTTGAATTTGAAATAAATATTGTAAAATTGACCCTTGAATTACTTATGTTTTACAAAATATTTTAATTTGAAAATAATCTCAAAACTTTTATTAAATTCTTCTCTCAGTTTTATGGATATAGAATTTTGTATAAGGATCTCTAAAAATAGCCCATTTCCTAACTACCTAATTACTATAACGGTTACCCTAAACAAATGAAGCTATTTTTAGAAGGTAGGATGGAACAGGTATTAGGAAGGATAGGTCATTATTTAAGTTCATTCGGCATTAAATCTGTGAAATAAGTAGTTATGATTTAAATCAATTATTTACGTTATATTTATTATTATTTAAAGCAGATCAAATTAAATCACATTTTGCTTTCTATGATGACATGAAAATAAAGTTGTTAAATTCCTTTTGATTAAAAATTACGTAAAACAAGAGAATTATGTAAAATATTATAATGACGTTTTAAATAATTAATGAATAAGTACTTTATCATCGCGCAGCGGCATCAACATCATCATCGACACCAAAATTTAAAAGTTACTGTGTCTTTAAATATTTTTATTAAAATACTTTCAAAAGGAATTTGTAATAATCAAAACACTTACCCCTCTGCATCTTTTCTTAGGACACACGCGAACACCATTCGGACCGTCTACGTCAGACCGCCCAAATCTGACTGTCCCTGAAGCCTAACCTGCTAAACTATTTAACCTCCCCTGCGTCCCGTGCCTCATGTTTTTTTAAAAGCTGACGTTCGAAATCTTTCAATTTGCAGGGGTACTCAACCTTCTATGATCCACGAGCCCCATTTCAACATAGCACGACAAATATTCTAACACATACTCTATCTTTCCTAAAGTCCTATTATTTTACTATATTGGACTAATACAAATATGACTGTCTGGAAATATACATTTACTTCCTTTTTGTTTATTATATTATTGCATATCAGTATGTTTACCTTCTTATTTAATATGTGTCATAATGTAAATAGCTAAATTAATATAAGGTAGCTTTTATGTCTAAGACTTACGCTCACTGGTACATTTAATATGATTTAATTAAATCTTAATAACTTTTAATATAATAATTTAAAATCATTCAAACGTTGACAACATCTGACCTCAAGTGTTCTCGCCTTGCTATGGGATACACGTGCGTAGTTTCGCCTGCGGAGTTAATGGCGTCCCTTTCTATGGTCCTTTTGTTTCAAATGCAGTATTTTTTTGTATAGTTTCACATTTCTATTTGTTAAAATTCCTAAAAGCTCTTTTTTATGCTATGGCTTACAATTTTGCATCATATGTCCAGCGTCAGGCACAAAAAACATTACAACGTGCGCTCGCGCAATGCACTGAAGGATCCGTTTAATAAATTATCTTATTGTTTATCTGTCAATTCCGGTCAATCCCTGTAAAAAGCTTGTTTTATTAGGGTTTTGAATTGGTTAAAAATTACAAAGAAAGCATGGTGTTTAATGAGTTGCCCTTTTTAGTTAGAAATAATTTGAAGAGAAAAATTTAATATTTATTTTATTATTACTTAAATCATACTTTGATTTGAAAGGGTATGGTCGTTACAGTATCTAAGTTAAAAATTACAAATAAGCAATTCAATTTCTGAATAATTCATCGTAAGGAGCCATTCGACCAGCTTTGATTTAGCGATTTTAATAGGAAGAGCCTTGATGTCGCACTTGGTTACAGTCCTGTTATACACAAACGGAAATAAATAGGCACTATGACGTTTGGCAAAGGAGGTGAATGTTTTTGGTGTTTGAATTCTAAAGGATCGTTTTTTGAGTAGAATTTCATAATTGTCAGATCGGATAACAGCTCTATGTGTGGATAGGACCGCTTTGAGAATAAAAAGACTTCGAACGCTTAGGACGCGGCTCTCCTTGTAAATAAGACAGGTTGGATATCGACGCGGTCTGCCCAACATAACCTTGACAACAGCTCTCTGGGCTCTCTCGATCCGCAACATCCAAGTTTTATCTGTTCCTCCCCAGGTTGAAATACAGTAGGTTAGGATAGATTGACAGAGCCCAAAGTAGACCATCCGAAGAACCGACAGACAAGCGGCGTCCCGAAGGAGAAACATTATATAAATAATTTTACGAACTCGACCCGATAGAACGACAATGTGCTGATGAAAGTTAAGTTTTTGATCGATTAAAACACCGAGGTACCTTAATACTTCAACCTGTTCAATACGGTCGCATTTACATGGGGGCTGATTACAATTGGACTTTAGGTTGCAGTCACCTTGATGAATTTTAACATTTGGAACCGAGCTCGGTCTTAATGCGGAGGTTTTGTGAAAAGTAATAAATTTCGTTTTTGGGATATTAAGTGACAAAAGATTGCATTCCAACCAACGCTCAACGCCAGTCAAACCCAGCTCCAGGTATTGAAATGTTTCTGACCACGATGCGCCATTAAACAGAATAGCCGTGTCGTCGGCGTAACAGATCAGATCGGCGTTTAGCAGGGTAAGAGATAGAAGGTCATTAAGGTATGTTAAAAAGGGTAGGCCCCAAAACACTGCCCTGGGGCACCCCGAAACGAATGGGTTGTGTATCACTGATTAAATCTCCAATCCGTACACACTGCTTACAGTCTGTTAGGTAACTTTGAAACCAGGCCAGGGCTACTCCTCTGACACCCATTCCTTCGAGTTTAGCCAGTAGTATAGGTATTGACACTGTATCAAATGCTCTGGCAAGATTAAGAAATACTCCGACACAAAAGCGATTTGTATCGAGATATCCAGTGACCAGAGAAGACAGCAAGTCAACAGCATCCTCCGTAGAACGCCCCTGCCGGAAGCCAAACTGCTGATTCGCTAGCAATTTGTGGGTTTCGAGGAAGCTAGATAGACGCTTATGGATAATCTTTTCCAGTAGTTTTGACTGAGTGCTCAATAATGAGATTGGCCTATAATTACTTGCTATGTCTTTCGGTCCTGATTTATAGACTGGGGTAACTACCGCTTTCTTCCAACAATCTGGGAAAGTGCCACAGCCCAGGCTAAGATTAAAAACATGAGTAAGTGGAACTATCAGGGACTCTCGATTCGATTTTAAAAAGGTGGTGGTAATCCTGTCAATCCCTGGAGCACTATCGTTTTTTAAGTTATAAATTAGAGCACACACTTCCGATCTGTCAGTTGGGGCCAGGAACAAAGAGTCACCTGGGCTGGAATTAACTCGAGTGTGTTTGGCTAGGTACTCTTGTGTGGTACAAAGTCTTTCAAGGGTATTATTTGCCATTTTCTCGCCCAATGTTGAAAAATAGGTATTACACAGGAAAAGGGATTCATCTGGTGAGTTAGAAGAACTAAGCAGTTCTGTAGGATGCGTCTTTTTTTTGGTTGTGTGACAAATGTTATTTATAGTTTTCCATAATTTCTTAGGATTACTTTGATGTTTCTGTAGTTCCTCATTATTATATTTGTTCTTCAGTTTTCTCAATAAGTCATTGCAGAAGTTTCGGTAGCGTGTGTAGGTTAACTTAAGTATAGTATTAGTCGGCTCTTTTCGTAAGTTAGAGTGCAGTTTGTCTCGGTTTTTTATGCAGCGAATCAGACCTGGTGTAATTGATGGCTTTAAAGCGTGTTTTGATCGGCTAGCCTTCACTCTACGAGTGTGCTTAGTGATTACAGATTGTAAGATTTCCGTCAAGGTTTGTGCAGCAGTAGAGGGATCGGTGTTGTTAATAACAGGGGACCAATCTAAGGTTTTGAGCTCTTTCGTAGCTGCTAAATTATCAAATTTGTCAAAACATCTATCCTTCACTCGTCCTTGCTTTCTAGGTAGCGAAGACAAACCATCGCCAGCGAATGATCAGTAGCACTGCTTGGACCGATAACACCAATGGCTGGACTATATGGTCTAAAAATATATGGTCTATGCAGGAGTTAATGCGTGTAGGTTTGGTTATCGCTGGGATCAAGCCGTGTTCAGATAAGAGGCATAAGTAATTGTTGGTTTGTAGGTCAGGGGTTGGCTTTATAATATCAATATTTAGGTCACCCACAATTATAAATTGTCTCTTGTGTTTGTAAGTTTTAAGAATCCGGTCTAGTTTTTCTATGAAGTTCTTGATGTTATTTGCAGAGGGAGATCTATATATTCCAAGAATGCTAGTAACACCTGCAATGAAATTTTCGAAAATTTTTTGCAGGCTTCGTATATTGTATGTCAGTAACGTGAGGTCCCATTTGTCATTATTAATGTGAGTTGTACAGTCTTCCAATCGGCTTAAAGAAACACATTCGATGTTTAACGAGTCGTCTATTTGCTTTGTGGCTATAGCTGTTAGCATGTTAAGTAGTCTGTATTATTGAAATAAACGATTGCCAGAAGTGGCTGCTATACAAAGTGTAAAAATATTTTTTGCTATCTGGTTTGAATATAATTTTTGCGACTCGTGTAATCTCTGGTAAGCAGGATTGGATATTAAATCTGATTGTTGTATTTTGTGTGTGTGTGTGTGATTCAGTTTTAATAACAGGATATGAAAAGTGTTGTGAAATGATATGGAATGAATATGGTGCATTATAGGTGTACATTTTTTTATGAATATCCATTGTTGTAACAGTTCTGTCTCAAATGTATGGCCATTGTTTTTAAACATGAGTTTAGTTAGAAGAAAAAACGAACAATACAATAAACAAGACATGATTAGGCTTAACAGTGCCAATGTTTTTTAAAAAGCTTTTACTAACTAGGCAGCGGTGAAGACGATGAGTGAGTTTGAGATTGGGATGCCTCTGGTACCTCCAAACCATCATTGGCGTGACCAAAAATACGAGCAAGGTCAGTAGGGTTTTTAATGGCTTTGGCGTGGGCTCCATCAATGGTTCTAACGTAGATTGTGCCTCCCTTTGTCCAACAATATCTGTAACCCTGTTGCCTAGCCTGTAATCTAGTATCACGAAACAGACTTCTGTTGGCTGCAGTAAGACTTTCATTTACGTATAGTTTAATTGCCGGGCCCTCCAATTCGATATCTTTTGACGTTATATTCCTACGACCTTTGCAGGCCTTGATAAACTCATCGCGCGTCCTACGTTGAATGAAGCGAACCACGACAGGTCTTGGAGGAGGTGATTTGACCTCCAGGTCAGTGTTTGTGGAACCAGTGGGCAGGCGTCGTGGCGCCCCCACCCTGGTAATCGAGTCTATTTCTCTGTCTTCCAATCTCATACCAACCCGCTGAGCCAACAACAAGACGCTGTGGAACAGATTCTCGCGGGCAGACTCAGCCAAGCCAGCTATTTCGACTTCGCTTCGCAGAGATGATTGTGCTTGTTTATTGAGTTCCTGTTCGAGCTTTATTTTGTCGTTTTCCAGCTCCACGATTTTGAGGGAAGCAGTAGCTATTTGGTCTTTGAGTTCTTTCTGTTGTACGTGGATCTGGTGAAAAGCTTTATCCAATTCTCCTTTCCATCCGTGTAGGACAGAGTTAATTTCACGCTTCATGGTAGTTTCAATGTGGTTTGTTAAGCTTTCTCTTATGTTTTCCATTTTTTGGTCCAAAAGGTCACTGAATTGAGTTATTGTTATAGTTATAGATATTGAATGAGGGCCTTCGTTTCAGTGTTTTTAACTTGTGCTTTAGTGGCAGGCGCAAGTAAAACGTTAGGTGCATCGTTTAGCGATTCATCGCAGGACATAGTTGTATCGTTCATCAATTCGCAGTTTCTACGGACTGGAGTACTACTATTGTCGCCTCGTCGTCGCGTCACATTCATGCAACTTGAGCATCGCCACTGTCGCCTCGACGTAGCAGGTATCTTTGAAAATACGTCTGCTGACATGTTAAGACATTGATAGTCGAAGTAGCCGTCGCATGTATTACACCGTAGTGTTTGCTCAACGGGAACAACCGAATTGCATGCAGTACAGGTTTCCATGTTGTCAAATGGCAGAAATAAAATAGGTAAATAAGTAAAATAACGTAAGATTGTCCGCAACTGACGAAATAGTCAATGTATGATGTATGTGGGTATCTCCGTACAGCTAAACTACTTCCTTGCTTGTATTTACACCGGGCCGCGGGAAGAAGGTCCTAAGCGCCGTGCGATAGTCGGCGCTTACGCGTTACACTCAACGGCTATCGGGCAAAATAAGCGGTATCACTAGTACATTTCAACACCACTGATTACTGTTTTATTTAATACACTTAAGCACTTTTATAATGTAAATGTTGCTGCAACCTTGTATATGAATGTTATTTAGTTAGTTTAAGCCTAATATGCACACTTCCACACAGTTATTCGAGATTTTTAGCAAGACGGGATTGCGGCGGTGCGCACCCGGCGATCACCCGACTCAAATTCTTATATACAGGATCTAACGAAATTAGTTACATTGCTTTATAGGGTGGTATCTAAAAATCATACTAAATACGATGCCAAAAAATAAGGTACTGTTTCATAGTTATTTTTAAAAGTTATGTTTTCTAACAAAATAAATCAATAAAATCACAGTCAAACCTGAAACACTCTGTATCTTTTCCAACACATGTGCAAGCTGTAGTTTACAGATTGTGTACGTACGTAGTGTACGTACACAGCGCGCGCTAGCAAGTTAGTTGTGTGTATACTAACTGTCAAGTCAGCTGATCTGCGATTGGTTTAGCAGCACGGCCGGGCTGTCTCGTCGACCAATCACAGACCAATTGTAATCTGCTCCTCTTCATGCACACGTGTGTGTGTAGAATGCGCTTCTTATCATAATAATAATGATTGTTATCAAACATTAAAACCAATGCCAATTAAATTAATAGCCAACATTGTTTTTTGTTTGTTCGAACTTTGAAGCTTAAGAAAAGATAATTTCAATGTTTTATGACTGAGATTGCCACGGACGTAAAAAAAATACGGACGTAACATCACATTAAAAAAATGTGAAGCATGCAAGGTACTACAATTTCGTTTGCGTTTTCGTAAATGCGTTCGTTGCGTCAACGATTTATTTGTCAAAAATGCCGTCTTGTGTTGTTAAATCATGTAAAAACTACATGAGTAAACGTAAAAAGTCACATGGAATCACCTATCATACGTAAGTTATTATGATTCGTGATAAAATAAAATATTTATGTTTTAAATACTTTGCCGAGAATTCTAGAGGTACCTAAAATGCAAACAGTGTTGTCACTTTATTTACGGGAAAATTACCCTAAAGGTGGGGAAATCTATATTTGTATGCAACAAACTATGTATGTGACTCTATGAAATCAGATTTCGTCAGTTTTTGGGTACCGTTTCTCAAAAGTAAAATAAAAGATCCCCATACTTTTAATATAAAATATCTCTTACGTATATCATCATATTTCTAAAATAGAAAGTATTTCCCGTACATTAGACAACAAAAGACAAGTGTACAAAAAGTTGACACAACATAAAGGATTTTAGCGCATCTTTATTAATTATAATAATAATATACGTACTTAATATTATTATTATACTATTATAATATCAAGCAAGTTAAAGGCAAGTTCTGGAGGAAATGGGAGTGCCTTCTCACCTGACGACGCTGATCAGGAAACTATACGAGGACAGCAAAGGCTCAATACGCGTTAAAGAAACTATGTCAGATGACTTCAGTTTCCGGAAAGGCGTTCGGCAGGGATGTATTCTTTCGCCAATCCTCTTTAACATCTACGGAGAATGCATACTTAGAAAGGCGTTGGATGGATGGCAAGGAGGTATAAGCATAGGGGGCGTGAAAATATCTAATCTGAGATATGCAGACGACACCACCTTGTTAGCAGAAAAAACTGAGGAAATGGAGGAACTACTTGGACGGGTCGAATCGGTCAGCAAAGAGTTTGGGCTTACTATAAACCGAAGCAAAACCAAAGTAATGGTGGTGGACAGGTTTGGGAAACTCCAGCAAGCGAACGCCTTATCGAACCTTGAAAAAGTTCAGGAGTTCAACTATCTTGGGTCAATGTTAACAACGAATGCTTCCTGTGAACCTGAAATTAGGCGAAGAATTGCCAGTTCGAAGAACGCTATGGCGCAGCTGGACAAGATTTGGAAAGATAGCAACATTAAACGCAAAACAAAAATGTCACTGGTGCGCACCTTAATCTTTTCAATCTTTCTGTACTGTTCGGAAACATGGACAATCAAAGCTGCTGACATGGACAGAATAAACGCTTTCGAGATGTGGTGCTATCGCCGGATGCTTCAGATACCCTGGACCGCTTTCCGTACAAATGAATCCATCTTAAGCCAACTTCGGATCAAAGAACGTCTTACAAGCATCGTTCTCAAGCGGTACTTACGCTATTTTGGCCATCTCGCACGCAAGCCGCATGATAACCTTGAAAAGAACATCATATTTGGCAAAAGGCAGGGTAAAAGACCACGTGGCCGCAGGCCGACACGATGGTCTGATCTACTTGTAAAGACCCTGGAAATGCCATTTCACGAGGCGCTCAGACGAGCGCAGGATCGCGAGGGCTGGAGACAGCTCATCACCGAGGCGACTGCATAACAGGGTCACGATCCTCAACCATGAGGGACCGACTATGGAGGAGGATTATAATATATGATGTAAACGTATTTTTGATTTTTTAACCCCCGACGCAAAAACGACGGGGTGTTATAAGTTTGACGTGTCTGTCTGTGTGTGTGTGGCATCTTAGCTCCCGAACGGATGAACCGATTTTGATATAGTTTTTTTCGTTTGAATGATTAATTAGTCAAGAGTGTTTTTAGCTCTGTTTGATGAAAATCGGTCCAAGATGGCCGCCGTAACAAAATGGCGGATTACATATAACTCCCTCAATATGGGTATCCAATGAAAGGCCTGACTAGTAGAATTTTTATCCTTTTTCAATTACGTATTAAGCGTCGTGGGGTTTTCAAAATTTTTCAATTTTACTTTTTGTTATTAAGGGGTTAATTTTATAGATAATCATAGCCTTATCACTATTATTGTCATGTGTAAAAATATATTTCTTTGTACGTAACATGTGTTTTATTTTCTATCACAGTGATCATAAAAAATATGTTTGGTAGGTCAACATAGATCAACCGTTTATATTTCTGTTAAAAAATATATGTAAATTACAAAAGTTAACTGAGATCGATTGATACCACCAAACAGCAGGGAAATTGATGGTTTATATAGAAACCCTTAAATCACGCACACAGCCTAAACGGGCGGCCATTATTATGCTTCACTTATGGTTAGACGAGGTTACGTCCGGTCCGTATTTTTTTACGTCCGTGTGAGATTGCATCCTTATTTTAAGTAGATAAGGTATTTACTTGATTTTAATTGTTGTAATCAATTAGTAATTTTAAAGTTTTATCTTTTCTTAGCAGAGTCAGTAGGCGGATAGAAATAAAAAATAAAATACGGTTTTAATAACATTTATTTTATTATGACACCCTAATCCCTATCACATTTTCACAGGCTACGGTCTTGCAAGTTAAGCGTTGTTGTAAGTGTAACTACCTAGGTACCTATCTAATAAATAAGTTTTTGACAAACAACTAAATAAATTACAAATCAATCGAGTAAGTAGGTGCCGCTTGGTTCCAATCCACCTTACCTTGCTTAACTAGGAGTCAGTTTCTTTAAAGGCATTTACAAATCACCAATTTATAAAAAAAATATGAAAATATCCTTCACTGACGCCTTCAGACCAAAGGTCACCTACTGACGTGCTTTTTTACGCGCAATAACGCCACGTGTCACTGCCACTTTTCGCTTTCGTTATTGTGATGTGACGCACTTTGAATGTTAAGATCACTTTCATCACACACTAAGTCTTTCACTTCTCATGGAAGTCGAGAGGCATAGGGACCAGGGAACGTGCCGACCAGAGAACCGGCCCAGCACAACCAATCCTTCGCGCGATGCCGATGCGATGTAGGCAGGCAAGCAGGCACGCACGTACGTGCAACGCGGTCGTAGTGCGCCGGGGCTCCATCTTGCTAGAAGTACTGCAATCCACGGCGGAGATGAAGAGGGATGTTAGATAGCAGTTCCTCCAAGGTTCCTTGAAGACACTCGAGGTAGCTGTGTCTATTGAGACGCTCCAAAAATATTGCGCCAATTAGTTCATCAACAAGTTGGTAATTGGCAATAGGGTAGTACATAACCATTTGTTATGCAGATCGTCGAAATCGTATACCGATAGAACATCGTGTTGCACCTGACTGACACGTCACACACGCAAGGAAGCAAGTAAGAGACTGACTGAGTGACTGACTGATTTATTTGACCACACAAAAACTGCAGCGCGCGCGCTTTGTTAAAGCCGAAAAAACGCCAGCTAGGGATGCGCTTATGATTGGATTATTTGTAAGATACGAAAACATGCCTGATTGATAGCGGATCGTGAATTGGAAATTGACACCCCGTTTTAAACTAAATCGAGAGTGTGACACAAGTTTTTGACGTGATAACGTCTTATAAATCGATGTCTGACTGCACCACGACTGCAGGCACGAAAGTTTCACGTTGCGCGTACGAGCGAGAGCGCGGAACAAGCGATAGAGAGGCACTATCGGCCTAAGCTTTCAGCTAGTGACGCTTCTATCTCTCTTACACTCCATCGGGCTATGAGTCCGAGATGCATCAATGTTTTATCGAACTCCTTCAGTCCAAACCAATAATAATAAATGTGTGTGTTAAAGATACACACGCACTGATAAGTGATAACAATTAAGGACGTTTTAACTATTGTTTAAACAAATTAGGCCATACTGTTGTCTTTTATTTACGCGAACACGATACATTTAAATGAAACTACTTTTACGGATTATTTCGCGATTTATTAACATTTTATTTAACCTGACGTTTCGAACACTTTACAGCGTTCGTGGTCACAGGTAGACTAAGGTGTTATTCGTCTTTACAATATTTTGAAAAAACTATAAACTACCGTCACTCAGTTAATATTAATTTGTGTTCCTATCTACGCAAAAAGAGCTAACTGTATCTAGAGGTCTTGCAGTGCGGGGCCTAGCATGGGATTTCGTTAAAACAGGATCCCATGCTGGTGGTATTTTCCAACCATCTTCTCTGTTGAAATTCGGGTGTCTTCTAATTTCAATTGCCTCCCGTAACATGCGAGGAACAAATCGTCGTTCTCTTGCAAGGACTTTAGGCTGGTCAAATCGTATGAAATGGTTGGGTGTATCTAAGGCATGTTCACACACTGCAGACTTAGTATTCCGTCTATGTTTGATGTCGGCTATATGTTCTATATGAAGTATAGGCGTGCGGGTAAAAGAACATATAGCCGACATCAAACATAGACGGAATACTAAGTCTGCACATGTTACGGGAGGCAATTGAAATTAGAAGACACCCGAATTTCAACAGAGAAGATGGTTGGAAAATACCACCAGCATGGGATCCTGTTTTAACGAAATCCCATGCTAGGCCCCGCACTGCAAGACCTCTAGATACAGTTAGCTCTTTTTGCGTAGATAGGAACACAAATTAATATTAACTGAGTGACGGTAGTTTATAGTTTTTTCAAAATATTGTAAAGACGAATAACACCTTAGTCTACCTGTGACCACGAACGCTGTAAAGTGTTCGAAACGTCAGGTTAAATAAAATGTTAATAAATCGCGAAATAATCCGTAAAAGTAGTTTCATTTAAATTAGGCCATATTGAACTGTATCAGACATTTTATTCTTAACTTACAGACGTAAAGGTTTTTTTTTATTCTTAACCACTTAGGTTTTATTGTTAGCGGCAAAAGTAAGGGATTTCTAGAGAAATCAAAACACTTATAAAATGTATAATTTTTTAGCACGAAGACGCATAAAACATTGTTGTCGTCATTAAGACTAAAATAATAACAATAAATCGCATTCGTTGATATTTGTTACTAAATGTACCTAAAAAAGTTTATTACTTAACAGTACTAACTTTTAGATAGTGCAAGAATAAAATCTTTATTAGTAAAGTCCAGTCCGACCTCCGCCGTTAGTCGAAAATTTTTAGCCCTAAGATCGGATCTAATGTGGGCTGTGTGTGGCACATCTCTAGCTCGCTCATGCTTTGACCTTGCCCGCCACGTGCCCCGGCGGCACCGGCGGCCTTTCGGCGCGAGCGGCCAGTCGGATACTCTGCGACTTGTTCTTGTCATACTTTTACCCCTAAAATTTATTGAAAAAATAAAGTGGAATTTGAATGGCCAGAAATTTGGATTTAATGATATTGTAATTTTTTGTTTATTATTGAGACTAGCTGTTAAATTTAATGTTATGATATTATTAAACGACACTTCATAAATCTCGAATGTTAGTAGTTTTGTTTATAAAATTTAATAACTCATTACACTACAAGTTGGCGGCCGTGATGAATAACTAATTAATCGTGTACCTAAGTGGTTTTATTAAAGCTGATTATGCAACATTACTTGAGCTTGCGACAACAATAAAATAGTAGCTTGTCGTTGTCTCCGCGGTTTTTTTTTAATAATTCGGAAGGATACGTAAGTAAGAACAGCTTTGATTATCAAAGAAGTGATTTTTTTCGTTTTTTTACGTGAATCAAGTCGCAAGTTCAGATTACACTCTTTGGTCAGTTTGCGGCATCCTGATCCCTTCAATTTTGCGTACCTATTTTCGCAACCGCGTTGGCTACGTGATAGTGTGATCATAAAAATCATGGGTAAAAAACCGTTCGTTAAGTTTTAATGACTTATCATCACAACGTTAATTACAAACCTAGTCGTATTTTTTCTTATTACTTTATCGAAAAAAAAACAACTCAAAAACTTTAATTTACCCTAAATACAGGGTAAATTGTTTCATGTTGGTATTCCTGACCCGGCATCTCACCCCACCGCTGACCGCGCTTGATTTTTGGATTTTGAGTTTGCTTGTGTGCGTATTTAGTGTGTCATTGTATAAGTAATCAGCTGTAAAGGATGTGGAATTTTGTAGTTACGAAATAAGATCGTTATGATGAATGTCTCCGAAACTAGCCTGAATTTTTCGCTTAAATTTTGTCAGGCTCCTTGGTATGACGTATAGATACCCCCATTAAAAGGAATGTAACTAAAATCGTTAAATCTTACGAACTTCACCTTATTCTGAAAATTTGAGATTTTTATTGATATACGCTGGCCACCCTGCAGCAAAATTGGTGATGGGATAGCACAAAAACAAAATATCGATATCGATTTAACCACTTGACCTTTAGGTCACCTAGAGTTGGCATTCCACCCAAATGTATTTAAAAAATGGTAATATATTCGAAACATTCCCAATAAACCCACCCGTTGGGAAAATAAACGGGTGGATTAGGTTTTATTGTTTATATGAATTTATTTAACACAAAAATGATGTTAAGGCTTAGGTTACAAGCATTTTTGTTGTTATTTATTTACACATACAATAAAAACTGTATGGTGTTATAAATTTTGTGTAATTTGGTTGCTTTACTGTAAGATCCGTGTTATGTATATAAGAATAGGCATTGTTATAATAATATTATGTTATAATATTGTGTCCATATTAAGATGCCACTAAATATTAATTTTCATTATTTTTGCGAAAATATAACATTACAAAAGGTTACGACAAAATCTTTGAGGCACCTAAAATATCTTATCATTTATCTTAAACTCTAGAGAAACATGTGTTTTGTACTTCGACATTTTGCTTGTTGCTAAAAGTTACCAGATTATTTATTATTTAAGCGTATGTTAAGGCTCGGACTATACCCATTTGGAAACCGGTCCGGGTAAGAACGGTTTCAATCCATCGCTTCAGCAATCGCGTCATGTTTTAAACGGATTCTTGCGGATTTGATAATGTTTCGGATAATGTTTTTTATTCATTATTATTCCTTACCTTCTCAATTACTGATTAAGTCATAGAAATCAATCCATTCCATAGAAACAAAACTTTATATTATAATGTTTCCGAGCCAACCATCTGCAGTCACCACCATAGACAGACCCAGACCAATAATATTTGAATTCATTTACAACTTTCTAAGCAAGCAGAAAAATTGGTATTATGATATTCTTATTTCATGATTTCTCTTGACTAATTTCATGTTTTCGATTTAAGAGATGAAAATATCTGTAATATTTTTAGAAAGTCTTCTGCCTGAACCGGGAGTTGGGCCAGCCAGATGTGGAAAAAGCAAGATTAATATTTAATTTGTAAATTAAATATTAATCTTGATTTTTCCACATCTGGCTGGCCTTTTAATTATCTTTATCTATCTATCTGGAGAATGCCTTTACTACAAGAGGGAGGGGCTAGATGAATCATATCCACAACGATATAGAACTACCTTACCTACGCACTTTTCGAAATAGTATACAGCGCGAATACAGCTAAATAGTTAACACCCAATCTTGCAAATCCTACTTTACAAAATTCAACCTTCTAACTTTACCTTCAATTATATTTACCATTTTTGCGGGTTATAGCCCAGTATTTTTTTAATTATAATTATGACAATACACCTGAAAACCAAATTTTGCAGGTATTTCTTGCAGTTTTTGGCTTGGACTTTAACCAGCCGGAATCTGTTAGAATCAGCTAGAATTCGTTCACGATGACCTTATTGCTTGCGATGGATTGAAACCGTACTTACCCGGACCGGTTTTCCGGCTGGGTATAGTCCAATCCTTAAACTCTACCATACTGACGTATATTAATAAATAACCCTGTAGATCTTAATGACAGCCAAAAAGAAAGTTTCTATCATCACCACTACCAGCCTATATCAGTCCACTGCTGGACACAGGCCTCACCAAAAGGAGGATTTTGCCATAATCGCCACGCTTGGCAGGCGGGTTGGCGATCGCAGTTTGGACAATGGTGGAGAGGAGACGCTGCTGCCCGTCTTCTTATGGCGGTTCTCCTGTAGTCGCCTCTACATAAAGTTTCTATCTTACACATAATAAAGAGTCTGAATTGAATAAAACCTTATCATCATACTGGCAGAACTCATCGATAAAATTTATCGATAGTGTTAAGCACTATCTTCGTTTATTTAAAACTGACGTCACACTCATGCATGGATAAGTTGCCCTTGTGTGTGAATATATTTGTGTGCGTCTAGTTTAGAGAAGATACTGACATGATCTACGTCAACGAGCACCTCACAAGAGAAAACAAACGTCTTTTTGCTGCGTGCAAGCTTAAGGCCAAGGAATCAAGCTATAAATATATATGGACAAAAAACTGCTGAATATTTGTTCGAAAGAACGATACAAGTCCGCCGATATTAATATCTTCTATTGCAGACCTAGAAAAAATAGCGTAACTGATCCTTTAACGATTTTTATTTTATTTTTAATTTTAATGTTTAACGCCAACATTTATCGCACCTCATTGAAACTTGCATGCAACACGATCACACACACTTCACTCATTTCATCACACCATCAACTCAACTTTTTCACAAGTTGTCCTACCCACTATATTGTGTCTTTCTACTGCACTTTGTTAACTCTGCAATTTTCTAGTTTGTTATTGTGGATGCATTTAATAGTGTGGTTAATTAATTTTACAGTAACTTTTTTCATTTGTAAGCGCTGTTACCCCTATCTTAATCCAAATGGCTAACTCACGTAATAAACTTCAGCTGTTTTACCAAAATGTAAGGGGCTTACGTACTAAAACAAACACTTTTTATAACAATATGTTGCTTTCTGATTGTGATATAGGACTTGTTACAGAGTCATGGTTATGTGAGGGCATACTAGATGGTGAAATTTGTAGCAATAAATACGACGTTTTTTGTTGTGACCGCGGATCTCTGGGAGGTGGCGTAATGATACTATGTTCACGGAAATTGGAGGCTCGTGGTCGAGCAGAGTGGCAAAGACCCGGTCTTGAGTGCATCTGGTTAACAATCTCAGCACAATCACTCGGTTGCGACAAAAACTTGCACTTAGCTGTTGTTTACCTTCCCCCGAATCGAGACATCCCCTCACGTCTGCAACAGTTCTCCGAGATAGTTGAACATGTTTCATCTACTAATCCTGATGATCATTTAATTTTAGCAGGTGATTTTAATTTACCCTGTATTGAGCGGAACAAAGGTGATCCTATAATACAAAAGAAAGGATCCACTGAAATTCAAAATGCAGCATCTAATTTTATTGAAGTAACTTCGTACATTGGTCTAACTCAATATAATTTTATAAAAAACCACCAAAACTGTACTTTAGACCTTGTTTTTTCTAATTTTGCTCTCAAAGCTGCTAGATCAGACTCTCCTGTAGTAGCTGAAGATAAATATCATCCTTCTTTGAAAATAACTGCCTCTGACCTTTTAATTCCACCAATAAAACCTCAATTGAGAATTATACATCAGTATGCTGATTTTTCAAAAATTGACAGAAGTCTCATTAATGAAGATTGGTCTTTTATATCAAAGATGACTAATTTGGAAGATATAGTCGAATTTTTTTATTGTATATTATATAATGTGATTGACATGCATGTTCCAAAAGCCCAGGTGTCTGGCTCTCGTACTTACCCAGTTTGGTATAATAAAGCTCTAATAAACGTAATAAAAGAAAAATCCAGACATCATCGCAATTGGAAACTTCATAGTAACCCATTAGATTATCACCTGTTCTCTGCCCTAAGAGCCAAATTAAAAGTTTTGCAGAGGAATTGTTATGATTTATACATAAAACAATCACAAGAAAATATTAAAACTAACCCTAAATTATTCTGGTCCTATGTAAAATCTCGTCGAAATGGTCAATCAAATTACCCTAGTATAATGCATTATGATGACTGAACTTTAAACAATAAATCAGATATCTGTAACGCATTTAATGACTTTTTCCGTAAAAACTTTGAGAGGCCAGCAGCTAACTATCCTAACATGTATTCAGAGAGTCTGTCTCAAGACGTCATACATTCTATTAAAATTACTGCATCGTATACCCTAGATCTTTTAAAGAAGTTGGATGTAAAGAAAGGCGCTGGTAGTGACAATATACCACCTATCTTTTTCTCACGTTGTTCTAAGTCTTTGGCTGAACCTATATCATTAATTTTTAACAAGTGTCTTAGTCAGGGCTACCTTCCTTGCATCTGGAAAACTGCTCATGTAGTCCCTGTACACAAGAAAGGTACCAAATCATCTGTTTTGAACTACCGTCCTATTTCTCTTCTTAATGTTCTGAGTAAATTACTTGAAAGAGTTGTACACGATCATATTTATCCCGTAGTCTCACCTCTAATTCCATTGAAACAGCATGGTTTTATGAAGAACCGTTCAACCACAACTAACCTTGCAGTCTTTACTGAGGACGTGCTCCATGGCATGGACGGAGGTCATCAGATTGACGTGATCTACACGGACTTTGAAAAATCACGTCATACTTATAAGAAAGCTTGGTGAACTGGGTATAAGGGGAAACTTGTTGAGGTGGATTGAATCCTACTTGCGTAACAGGAGTCAAGCTGTGGTGTTAGGAGGTTATCGTTCGGATTATACAGACTTCTTATCAGGCGTACCCCAGGGCTCGATATTTGGACCCTTGTTATATGCATGCTATTTGTACGACGTTACTAAATGTTTTAAATTTGTAAATTTCTAATGTACGCAGATGACACAAAAATGTATATGAAGGTCAAAGGTCTCCAGGATTGTATCTGCCTACAAGATGATCTTGATAGATTAAGTGTATACTACAGGGAAAATAGGATCAATATCAATGTTAGTAAATGCTCCCACTTATCGTTTACTCGTAAAAGAAACCCTATTAAGTACGGCTACAGCATCAATTGTGTTAGCATCAAGCAGTTATCAACAGTAAAAGATTTAGGTATAATTCTTAATTCGAAATTAACTTTTGTTGAGCACATTGACGCCGTAGTATCTAAAGCCTTCCGGAACCTAGGTTTCATTTTGAGAGTAAGCCGTCCATTCTTCAACGTAACTTGTCTAAAAATCCTTTACTACACGTATGTAAGAAGTATTTTGGAATATTGTAGCTGCATTTGGAATCCCCAATATGTCACCCACAAACATAAAATTGAAAAAATCCAGCATAAATTCATAAAACACCTAAGCTTCCGCGACCACCGTAGGTGTATTGATTACGAACACTCATGTCAATCCTTTGATCTCATGACACTTGAGAACCGGCGTTGTTAAATAGTATAAATAATTGTAAATCATATGATTCAACATTAGGAAACATAATATGAATTGTGTGTGAGTGATTAACCTTTATTTCTGTATATAACGGATAAATATAAAAGTCATATCAATATTCTTCATAATTAATCTCCCCTGCACATTCGTGCACCACAGTGGAGGCGCCACCCGATCCCGAAGAAGCTCCGTCATTAATTCAAATTCAAAATATTTATTTCAGGCTCGGCCCATATAGTGTTAGTAACAATTTAACTTAAGACTATTGTTAGTAAGCAATACATCATGATGAAATTAAATAAATTAATAAAATTAAATCAAATTACACATTACAAATATTATTTCATTATTTATAATAAACATTTCAATTAACTTTTTGAGGATTAATTGGTGATAAAACATTTTAATTTTTGTGTGAATTAACACCCATCTCTGAAGGAGCGGTGAATTCCATCGGTCTACAAAATCCTTCAGGATTTTGTTGGTACTGCCTCGGAGACGAACTAGTGCAGAGGCGCACCGTTTTCTCATATTGTGGCAAATCCATCAGTTCGCGCCTCCGCGAACATCCCGGATGCGCTACATCGCCAAGGCAGCCCCAACAGAACCCTGAAGGCATTATTATATTGGACACGTAGATCGCTGTATGCCCGCTGCGTAAAACTAACCCATAGGCTGCATGAATAAAATGACTGGCAGTATGCTTTAAAAAGCGTCAGCCAGCATGTTGCAGCGAACAGCCAGCGATCTACGTTCCCTCTCAATATCGAGGTTGTCCCTCAAGTCCTCAGTGACCCAGTGGCCCAAGTATTTAAAGCTTTGAACCAGTTTCAGAGCCTTTCCACATAGACAAATTTCAGGAACTTGAGTATAGTTCAGCGATCTTGCTTTAAACAATAACCATTCTCACTTACTGGTATTGTACTTAAGCCCATGAGCCATCGCATAAGACTCGCAAATAGAGAGGAGTCTCCGCAACCCACTAACAGATGCAGAACAGCTCAACAGGACCATATCGTCTGCATAACTGATGTTATTCATACAAATCCCATCAATGTGACATCCAACATTGGCGCCGTTGAGTCCACCCATCAGCTGGTTTACGTAAAGATTGAAAAGTCCGGGAGAACTTAAGCCTCCCTGTCTCACCCCACATTTCAAATCATACTCATTGGAGTAAGCTCCCGCCCATTTAACCATATTTTTCTGAGTTCTATACCAATATTGAAAAATTGACACAACCTCTTTCGGCACTGTTGTTTCTGGACTAAGCTTATGCCATAACAGGTCGTAATTTACGAGATCGAACGCCTTGGATAAGTCCAAAAAACAGGCAAATATTGGCGTTTTCCTATCAGTGTAGTAATGAACAGTCTGCTTGAGACACAATATAGCACTCTCGGTTGATAGGCCAGGCCGGAACCCAAACTGATTATCGTAGAGCTCTATGTGATCGGCTAGTATCTTATCAAGCAGACTGTCCAGTAACTTCGATATAATCGTAGCCAAAGATATAGGCCTATAGTTGGCGATATCAGACGCGTCCCCCGTCTTGTTCTTTATTACTGGCACAACAATAGTTCTAGTAAGCTCCTCCGGCAAATAACTGTGACTAATGCATAGGCTAAAAAACATAGATAGCACTCGTGGCAGGTGCAGGCGGACTTACCCCGCTCCATTCGTCGAATGACATTCCTGACCTCACTAAATCTAACAAGTGGGTTCCCGGTAACGACAGGTCCAGCATCGCCCATCCTCGGAGCCTCTAGTAAAGGTGGCTCAACTTTGAAATACGCCTGAAATGCATTTGCTATTTCAGTCGGCACATGCACGCCCGCAACGCTCACTGGGACGCCCGGCCTATGATTCAACCTATTGGTTGATTTCCAAAATTTGCTAGACTGTTTTTTTGAATGACACTGAGCTATTCTATCCATTTTTATTTGTTGCTGACTATCCTGACAAAATTTGAGTTTAGCTTTAAAAACTTTCCTTGATTGGCACATGTTATCGTATATAAGGCCCGACCTAGGTTTTCCGTACAGCAGCCAATTTTTATAATGAAGTCGTGCCTCACAGTGAGCATTGCGAACGTGCGTGTTCCAACCTGATAAGTACCTTCTATCATGACGGAGCCTGCTTTTAACAAAACATATCTCAGCACCTTCTTTAAGAATAGCTATTAAATTTTTATACATATTATCCAATAATAAATAATGGTCAGTGTTATTACATAATCCGTCTGCACAATTACTACACTCATTAGGAAAATCAATTAGGCGAAGTTTAGAATTACAATATTCGCCATACAAATTCGTTTGATGTTGGTCCCTTTCCCCCCAAATAACTTTGTTATTATATGAGACAGGTTGAAAACACTTAGGTCTTATTAAGCCAACATTACACTCTACTAGTAAAGGAATGTGATCAGAAGAGTAAACATCATAGAGGACAGAAACGCTAGTCACCAAGGGCCGAGCGGCACTAGTCACAAGACAGTGATTCAACCACCGCCGGGATCCATTAGCCGTACTTATAAAAGTGTATGTGTCTGTGGGTAGTAGTTCCATGTCTACGCATGACTACATTTTGTTCATCATAAGTAGTAAGTAACTCACTCGAAAATCTGGTACCTGGGTGGGCGTTGAAGTCTCCCAGCACAAAAACACTTTCCACGCTACTACTCTCAACTATTGAGATCACTTCACTTAGGCACTCCGTAAATTCCATAATATTGTCCGCACAGTCGGTTTAACGAACGATTATCTTGCACTATTTTTATACACGAGATGCGATCACTGTGACAATTTATACGCACACATATACATATGCACAGTGGGTCGTCGGGCTGTGACTCGCCAACATAATTGTAACCTTGTTGTCACTGATTATGTCATGTTGTCAAATACCGGCATAACGTGATTATTAGTGTATAAATTGTACTCACTTATAATTATTTTATTATTTAAATTGTACGATACAAAATTGTTTTTCCCAGTTACAAAAATAATCTAATTGTACTAAAAACGTTTGTAAGAAACTTTATTTTAAATCAAAATGGAGTCAAATGTATGTATGATCATGAGAATGAGTTTTTAGAAATCAGAATAGATATTTACGTGATTACGTCAAAAAATCTAACTACTGCAAATCTTAGGATCTCCTCAGATTAAAAATTATGAAAGCCTTTTCCTTACGAACCGACCATTCATCAGTTGCATTTGGTTCCAAATCTTTCGACGCGCTTTGTTTGTACCCTTGCTTTTCTCTCTTCTATTGCTTTCATAATATACCTAAGATGGATCTCGTATATTCATGCAACAAGAATGCCGTGGGTCAACTAATTCTGGAAGCATGCAATCGTTATAAAGTTTGACTAATTGAGCTTCCATTTTTGCTTTTCAAAATTCGTCATCAAGTTGAATCAAATACACTTTCATAGATACCACTTTACCAAACCTAATGCCGGCATGTAGAGTAGACGTCTTTTTGGGTTATAGTTAATGGGCCTTGAATTTAGTAATACTAGTGATGCTGTTGACTAAGACGTATTTAAAATGGAATTGAACTTCCAAAATGGTTTATATACCTTATATCGCAGAACTTTCTGTATGCCAGGTGCATCACTTGATATAATAATTAATCGTATACAAAATAGTAAATTAAACTCTGACTCTATCCTTGTTACAATGCTAGGAAATAGTCAAAACCTTAATAAGACAAAAATCATTTAAAATTACTCGATTTTGTCCGGCCTAAATGTAAGGAAAATAATATTTTGTGCCCTACCTTTTTGTAAAAATCAAATAGCGCAAGAAAATGACAGTATTCACTCATTGAATATATTAATTTATAATATGACTCAACGTCATAACGACAAATTTGTGTTTTTTGACACAAATAAATTTATTAATAATAGCTTTCAATTGACTGGCAGCTCTTTACACCTGCCTTATAAACTAAAGAAACGAGTAGCTACTTTGTTAGCATATAATATTAACTGTATTGATTTAAAATACAAAAATGAAACCGTTTTTGCAGTGATAATATTAGTATTTGTACTAATTTAAATATTAATAATGATAATAATATTCATTTAAATTAAATAAGACAATAGAGGAAATCTCTTGCAGTCAGTCCATTATGACAAAGGAAAAGACCAACAGCCTCAATATTGTTCATCAAAATATACAAGGCTTTTCCGGCAAAGAACTGGAAATATCATTATATTTACAAGACATGAATATACATGTCCTTTGCATAACTGAGCACTGGTTTAAGAAATGTGAAGTGCTCATAGGAATCGAAAACTGGGAAGTTGTTAGCTTATTCTGTAGAGAGTCAGCTACTCGAGGGGGAACATTTATATTAATTAAAAAAATATATTAAATCCAAGGAACGAAAGGATGTCGTGGCACTTTCTAAAGAGCAAACTATTGAACTCGTATGTGCTGAGTTAGAGCAGTATATTATTGTTAGTGTATACATACCCCCATCGGCAGATTACCTTCTTTTTGAGTTCACTATGGAAGAGGTATTAAAAAAGCTATGTAAATCAAACAAAAACATAGTTGTATGTGGAGATTTTAGTAGACAAATAGCCTCTTTTGAGCACCATCATGTCTCGCCTATTGTGAATATTGTTTGTAGGCCGGTCACTGCTAATAAATTAGATCGATTTAAAAATAATATAAATTGCGGAATAAATGTATTACCACCAAACAGTGACACTGTAGATGTATCATATGAAAACCTATTTGAATTAGTCAAAGATGAATTTAATAATATATTCAAACAAAAACATATAAAAGCAAATATAAATAAATATAAATTTAGTGACTGGGCCACGACTGGTATTCACAAAAGTAGGAAAAAAATATACGAATTATATGAACTAAGAGCGCAAACTCAAGACCCAAACATTTTTGAATATGTTAAAAAATTCTCCAAAATTTTTAAAAAAGTATGTTCTGTAGCCAAAGCCAATTATATCCGTGGTATTATTACAAACTCCAAAAATAAAATTAAAGCTACTTGGAGTATTATCAATAAAGAAACAGGCAAAAATAGACAATCAGGTCGTACTATTGACCTCAATATCGATAGTAAAATTATTAAATCTGACAGTGAAGTAGCGAACGCATTTGATGATTTCTTCACTAAAATACCTTTAGTTGCAACTAGTAAATTAAACTCTTCACTAGGTCTTGCCAAAACTTATCTAAAATCCAATGTTGACAAATGCAATTCTATATTTAATTTTAGACATATTAATCCAGAAATTATTATTAAAACTTTTAGAGTTGAATATTTAAAAAACTGAAGATTTATGGGGAATTTCGACTAATATAATCAACCATATTATTGATAGTATAGCAATGCATCTTGCTTGTATATTTAATCGGTGTATTGATGAAGGTTCATTTCCAAATTTAATGAAGTGCAGTAAAATAATACCTTTATTTCAATCCGGTGATAAAAGTGATCCCTCGAACTACAGACCTATATCAATACTACCAGCTCTTAGTAAAATATTTGAAAATATTTATATTTAATCAACTCTTATCACATTTTAGAATTACCGAATATTATATTGCATGAGAAGCAGTTTGGTTTTACTAAAGGCAGAAACACAACTGATGCGGGAGTTGCACTCATTACGCATATATTCGATGCATTTGAAAAAAAGAAAGATGCTTCAGGAGTGTTTTGTGATTTGTCTAAATCATTCGATTATGTAGATCACAAAACGTTAATAATGAAATAACGGCATTATGGTGTCTCGAATGATTCAGGAAATTTGTTAGAGTCATAACCTCACTGACAGATTACAAACAGTTATTATTAATGGAACTGACTCTTTTGGAGCCCCATTAGGAATGGGTGTGCCCCAGGGCTCTATATTGGGACCTTTATTATTTCTAATACATATAAATGACCTTCCTTACTTTATTAAAGACCTTTGTGAGATAGTATTGTTTGCAGATGATACATTTTTGATTTTTAAAACTGATAGAGGTAAAGCTACCTTCGACGATATGAATGATGCGCTCTCACAAGTAGTACGCTAGTTTACTGCCAACAATCTCTTACTAAATGCAAAAAAACCAAGTGCATTAAATTCACTATGCCCAATGTATGGCAGGTCAGTACGCATATAAATATGTCAGACGATCATATAGATGCGGTTGATTCAACAACATTTTTGGGAATCACATTAGACTCACGACTGCAATGGGGTCCCCATATAAATGCCCTGTCAGGAAGGCTCAGTTCAGCGGCTTATGCTGTGAGGAAAATAAGGCTTTTAACTGATGTCGAAACGGCAGGACTAGTTTGTTTGTTTGTTTCATAGTTTGTTGTCGTATGGTCTATTGCTATAGGGCTCAGCTGCTGACATTGAATCAATCTTTGTGTTGCAGAAAAGAGCCGTACGTGCAATATACTGTCTTGGTTTCTCGAGAATCTCTGAGGGAGATTTTTAAAGAGGTCAACATATTAACAGTAGCGTCCCAATACATTTTTGAAAATATTATGTATGTAAAAAAAAATCTAAGTTTGTTTAGTCTAAAAAGTGATTCACATCATTATAATACTAGAAATAAAAATAAACTTGCCGTTCCGTGCTTCAGGTTAAAAAAAGTTAGTAATTCATTTATGGGGAATGGTATAAAATCATTATATATAATAAAAGTCAAGCGATAAAATGTGCGTGCCGATAAAACTTAAGAAGGATTCTCAGCACGATAAAGGGACTTTATAGTGTGATAGCCCTTTATCCCCCCTCGAACAAGAAAGTTCCCGTTTTAACCTAAAGGGCATGTTTTTAAAGATATAAGGGCCTGTTCAACCCTTCAACTTGGAAATTAAGTGTAGTGGCGCCATCTGTTGTCGAGTAGTTGAACTTCATTCATTGTACACAAGATGGACTTAAAAGAACAAGGATTGTTTGGGGTGCATTTCGAAAGGCGCTGCGAGCAATTGCAGCATATGTAGTAATGGCGCGAAATTTAAAATTCCAATTTCAATAAAGTCTTAAAGTACATTTGTTACAATAATAAAGTTTTTAAATTTTGTGTATTTATACAGCAGTAGCTAACTTATATTTTGGAGTTAAAGCGACATAATTTTAGGTATTCAAATTAGTTCTGAAAACATTTTAAAATTTAAGTTTTTAAATTTCGCGCCTTTATTACGTATGCTACAACTGTAAAACCTATTGTTACGGCAGACGATAATGTCGAGAACATTTTAGAAGGTGTAAGAAAGAAAATATTTCCAAACTTATGTATACGATATGATATGTACGCAAAAATAGAAGCAGAGCGGATGCTTTACATAAGACTGAATCAGAAGAAACTACGCGTAGAAGAATACATCCACCTTCGAGACGCGATCATAAATGACGGAAATATTGACGATATTGGAACAATGGTAATCTTACCCTCATCATACATAGAAAGTCCAAGACATATGCACGAATATACTCAAGATGCTATGTCCTATGTAAAAAAATATGGACGACCTGATCTCTTTATAACATTTACATGCAACTCATCATGGCCAGAAATCATAGAACAACTAAAATACGGACAAACCTCCATGGATCAACTCGACATAATAGCCCGAGTTTTTCGACAAAAACAAATAAGATTTATTGAAGTTATCACAAAATACCACATCTTTGAAACCGTTAGATGCTGGATGTATATAATCGAGTGGCAAAAACGAGGATTACCTCACTCACACAATCTCATATGGCTACACGATAAAATTTATCCCACGGATATCGACAAAATCATCCAAGCTGAATTTCCCAATCCACAAAAAGATCCGGAACTATATAACATAGTAGTGAAAAACATGATTCACGGACCATGTGGACCATTAAACTTCAATGCTCCGTGCATGAAGGATGGAAAATGTACCAAAAAATATCCAAAACCATACTTGGACGATACAAAAACTGAAGATGACGGCTATCCCAAATATAGAAGACGATCACCGAGAAACGGTGGTTTTACAGCAAAAATACGAATACAAGGCAGAGACGAACTGGAAATAGATAATCAATGGGTAGTACCATATAACCCACTACTTTCCAAAATGTCCCAAGCACGCATAAACGTTGAATACTGCAATTCAGTAAAATCTATTAAATATATATGTAAGTACGTAAACAAAAATATGGCAGTATTTCAAATAGTCCAAAATAGCGAACAAAATAACAAAAATGATGAGATCCTCATGTACCAAATGGGAAGATACATCATTAGTAACGAAGCAGCGTGGAGATGTTTTAGTTTTTCCATACACGAACGCGAACCAGCTGTGCAACATCTAGCAGTACATTTGGAGAATGGATGGATGATGAATGGAATGGAAATGGAGTTTACTTCACAAAAGACTCGGCTAGAAAAATTGCAAATGAACCACCTCAGAACACAACATTAACAGCTTTTTTCCAACTGTGCCAAACGGATCCATTCGCAAAAACATTACTCTATGTCGACGTTCCTATTTATTATACGTGGGATAATACAAGAAAATTTTTTCAACGACGAAAACGAGGAATGATAGTGGAGGGTCATCCAGAAATCATGAAAACCAACACAATAGGTCGAGTATACACTGTACATCCAAACAATGCCGAATGTTTCTATCTTCGGATGTTATTACACGAAATACGGGGACCAACAAGTTTCACAAATCTCAGGACCATTGACGGCTACCTATGCCAGACGTACAGAGAAGCATGTCAACGCTTAGGATTATTGGAAAACGATAACCACTGGGAATTAACACTACAAGAAGCCACACTCACAGCTTCAGCTGAGCAAATTCGATAGTAATTTGCCATAATTCTAACGACATGTAACCCATCAAACCCAAAACAGCTATGGGACTCTTTCAAAAGGAGTATGAGTGATGATATATTGTACCAAATCCGACAAGCTAATCCAGAATTGACTACAGAATTCAGTGATGACATCTTCAATGAAACACTCATTCGCTTAGAAGACAATGTTTAGCAATAAATAACCAGACCTTAGTAGAACTTGGAATGCCAGCACCACAAAGAAATGCTTTCAGTGTGCTAAACTACAAAAATACAAAGGAAAAAAGCTACAACGTCAACGTACTACTTGAATACATTGCTCACAATAAACCACTCCTCAATGACAATCAAAAAAAAGTTTACAACGTTATAATGAACCGGATAAATAACAACACTGCGGTGGAATTATTTACTTGGACGCACCAGGAGGCACCGGTAAAACGTTTCTAATAAATCTAATACTGACGGAAATACGTGCTAAAAAACACATCGCACTGGTACTAGCATCATCCGGCATTGCAGCCACACTCATGGAAGGAGGACGAACTGCCCATTCTGCCTTACAACTACCGTTGAATATAGCCGAACAACAATTCCCGGTATGTAAAAGCTCAGGAAAATCTGGACGGGGTCAACTTCTAAAACAAGCTAAAATTATTTTCTGGGATGAATGCACCATGGCCCATAAAAAATCATTAGAAGCCATGGACAGAACATTACAAGAATTGCGAAAAAAATCTGAAATTATGGGAGGAACTCTACTCATACTTTCAGGAGATTTTCGACAAACACTTCCAGTTATTCCTAAATCAACACCAGCAGACGAGATCAATGCATGCTTAAAAAAGTCACATCTCTGGCCACAAGTACAAATACTGCAATTAACAAAAAACATGAGAGTTGAATTATCAAAAGATGAAACAACAGCACATTTTGCTAAAATACTTTTACAAATAGGCGAAGGTACATATCCTACTGACCAAACGACCGGCCTCATTGAACTCAATAGTGATTTCTGTAACATAGCCACTACTGAAAACGAACTAATCGAAACAATTTACCCAAATATTATTCAGAACTATACCAACGTAGAGTGGTTATTTCAAAGAGCAATTTTAGCCACTAAAAATAATATTGTTGACGATATCAATTTCAATATTCTGAAGAAAATACCTGGTGAAGAGAAAATATATAAATCGATCGACACGATGGTATCCATTGAAGAAAGTGTCAACTTCCCAACTGAATTTCTAAACTCATTACAAGTACCAGGAATGCCATTACACTGCCTTCGTCTGAAAATTGGATCTCCAATCATACTACAAATTAGAAGATTATTTAAACGACAAGAGTGTATGGACTTAAACTGCCTAGCTCGCACTTACTATTGTCTTGTAAAATGTATTTCCTGTAAAATCAGGCTGACAAAGGTGACTGAGTTTGTTGCGCCGTTTCTTGTCATCACCAGGCTATATGTAGTCCCGAAGCGGTGGTAGGGCTAAGTTATATTTTGGGACGTGTATAAGTGCCCGGAGGGGGGCCTACATACAGAATAAAATTTAATTTCAATTTCATTTCATTTCAATGTCATAATATATGTTTAATGACTATGCCACTGTCTGACCGGTTTCCGTCGAAAGCGTGGCGCTCGAGGTTGTCAAGGAGTATGTCTATCTCGGGCAAGTGTTGCAGTTGAATAGATACAAATTCGAGAGGGAAATCGCTAAAAGAGTGTAGCTTGACTGGGCAGCGTTTGGGAAACTGCGTAATATCTTCTCGTCACCATTGTCACAATGCCTGTAGAGCATGGTATTCGATCAGTGCATCTTATCGGTGATGATCTGCGGAGCCGAAACGTGAAATATGACAGTAAAGTTGGCCCACTGACTTTTGGGGCTATGGAAAGGTCGATGCTTGGGACTTCGTTAAGGGATAAAATCTGAAACAAGATCATCAGGCAAAATACCAAAGTAACGGACATTGTCCAAAAATGTAGCAAACTTAAGTGGCCGTGGGCTGGCCAAATTTGACACAGAACCGATGAAAGGTCGAGTTAACAGGTTCTCGAGTGGAGATCACGCTTTGGCAAACATATTGCAGGACGCCCCCCAGGCCGATGGACCGACGACCATAAGAAGATGGCCGGCAGTAGATGGATAAAAAAGTGGAATATAGTGCTCTTTAGCCTCTTTAGGGTAGGCTTTGCAGAACGCAGTGGACTGCAGTAGACTGAATGGATCGATAGAACCATTGTGCAGGATTGCACAACTTTTTATAGTTTACTTTTTTATTGTCTTTGTTTTTTGATATTTTTTATGTCACGTTTGATGAATTATTATAGTTTTGTTTCCTATGAAAACTAGTGGTTATTATTTAATATTTAACATAGCAGCGTTAACGCCGGCGCATTTTCTTTTGGGATCCTCTTCCGGTCGCCCTCTTCCCGCTAACCTTGACAATTCGGACCTGATTAGCAGGAGCAGATGGCGAAGAGCGCTCACGCTGGCAGATCACTTTTGGACGCGCTGGGTGAAAGAATATCTTCCCTCCTTATCGCCAAGAACAGGAGGTGGTGCACCCCCAGCTATCACTGAAGGCGACGTCGTCATAGTCTGCGACTCGAATCTACCGTGCGGTTCGTGGCCCAAAGGACGCATCACTCGGCTGTACCCAGGGCGTGATGGCATAGTGCGAGTGGCGGATGTCACTACCGCTGCTGGCATTCTCCGCAGGCCGCTTAAAAAACTTGCAAAGCTTCTTGTTAGTTAAAAAAGGGGAGAATGTGCGGGATTGCACAACTTTTTATAGTTTTTTTACTTTTTTATTGTCTTTGTTTTTTGATATTTTTTATGTCACGTTTGATGGATTATTATAGTTTTGTTTCCTATGAAAACCAGTGGTTATTATTTAATATTTAACAACCATCATGAAACAGAAAGTTCACAGCCAGATTGGTCTTCTGGCATACAATTCATATCTAAGTAAACAAATCCCTGAATCATCATATCGCACAAAGCTTACAGTCGGAATAGTCTTTTAGCTTACATTTCATATCCTTAGTAATTGAATAACTCATTTAAGTTTTTTTAATACTTTTCATCAGGTCAGCCAGATAGTAACCTGGCTGACCTGGGCTGGTCGGATGGAAAAAGATGCAAAACGCACAATGGCCCAATCAAAAGGCAAAGTGCGGGAACCCAGCTAAACTAACTACTACTACCTCCGGGACACGCAATGTTATCTGGAGCAAGGTAAACATGCAGCATGCAAGCAAGCATGCACTAGCTTGCAATGGGGCATGCAAGCATACATAATGCAGCATACATGGTTTCTGTCATGGGTCTGGCGTGAGTAAAAACCACCTACTCCTTAACACGCCCCTCCGCACCTACGCGATTTTGAATTACACTCTAGGGGTAGAGCAAACAAGACTGCGTGGAGTCTGTTTTGCACTGATTCATTCATATCTGTCACTGACTTTTGTAATACTTTATATTGAATTTTTAAAACAATAATAAAATAAATTTATTGTTGAAGTACAATTAATAAAAATAGCAATATGCCTAATGAACATATTCAAAATAAAATTCTATTATCTTGTTATGCCAAGTGAAATTTTACCAAACGAAATTCTGCTATCTGCATAGTATGCCTGGTAACATTGTACCAAATAATCGTCGCACTAACTAAGTTTAGTGAAATTATGCAGAACAAAATTTTGCCAAAGGTGACTACAAAGCCTGGCGGTTGCGGGTTCAAATTCCGCAAGGGAACAATGTAAGTGTGACGAGCACGAGCATTTGTACCTAAGTCATGGATGTTTATAAACGTATATAAGTGTTTATCCGTTACCTAGTCGCCATAGTACGGACAACAGCTCGTCGACCTACCACAAAATGTCAAATTTTCTCATTTGAAAATGATCTCTAAATGTCAGGCTTAAGGTTGAAAATCTATTGGAGAATTTTTGACTTTTGGGGTAGGTCGACTAGCTGTTGACTGTACAAGCTTTGCTTAGTTTGGGGCTAGATAATTGGTGTGATTGTGAAAAAAGAAAATTTTGGAAAAAGAAACATTTGCCAAAATAATTAAAATAATAATTTTACTATTTAAAAATTATGCCTGAATTATATTCGTCTAAATAATAAATATTGGTCAACATCAGAAACATTGTTCTGATCTTAAATTAAGTAGATAAAGCACTTGTGTTATTGAAATCGGAAAGTCAGGTCAAGTCGACCGATATGCGGCCCACAACCAGATCATCTTTATCAGGCTGGAGCTCCAGTTTGATGAATAGTGCCAGATATTCTTAATTCTGTAATAAATATAATATATCAGGTAGTGAAATAAACTGACCGACACGCACGCGCACACACCATGACTTTCTATGGTATATGTACTTACTTCTTGAACACAATGATCAACATTTTGAATTGCGCAAAGAACCACCCTGAAACAAAAAAATATATACGAAAATTAAATTTTATACCAAGTCAGAGACGCACACAAATAAATTCAATACAAGTACATTACCTTCCATCTAATTTAGTATAATGCTTATTCAAAATAATAATAGAAATACTTACCCAAATTTCAAAACAAATAGGGTATGATAAAAGATGTAACGAGAGCACTGTGCACGGATTTTGTGTAAGTACACGCTTCGATCGCGATCTGTCAATGCGACGCAGACTGACGTGCTCTCACTTCGAAGGCGCGCAGCCGACTGAGATCCGAGCATGGCAACACAAGCTCGCACTCGTGCGGGCTGCTTCCATAGTAATTTGTATGAAGATTTTGAGCGAAAAATTTGGGTAAGTTAGAGATCTTTTTACACAAAATAGGAATATGTTTACTAAGAAATAAAGATTTCAGCGACTTGTTTATAGTTTTTAACTTTATTATGTTATAAAATTCTTTACAAAATTCTTTATAATTTCCACACAGTTGTTACAATGCGGGAGTGTGATTTACACGTTTCTAGTGATTTTCTGATTTATTTTTACACTTATCCATAAGCATTATTTTAAATTCGAATGTTTCAGCGACAGGATAAATTCATTGGCTAGCTATTTGCCTTTTTTCAAGGTTGTGGAGTGTAACCACTCGCCCGCCTATGGCTTGGTCTTTTAATTAAATGAGTAAATATATTAAGTTCGAAATGGACTACGTAAATAAAGTTGGCCTGTGATAATTTGAATTGCCTGTGTGATCGTCTAGTTTAACTGGTAGGACCGTACGTTGTGTTAATAGTAGTGAACCAAATTCTTTTAGAGGTACGTGAATGTTATAACTAAGTTTTCTCCAAAGTTTCCTGGGTTTGTGCGCATTCAAGGAAGAGGAAAAGGAACGCCCCGAAGGGCGCCTGATGAGCCCCAACACCAAACGCCCATCAGGAGTGGTGGCCATGTGATAAACAAATATCGCCAAACAAACAATCTGCCACCTCCAGGAATAGGGCCTAGTCTGAAACACGCATTTAGCGTAAATATGCGCAACTAAGGGAACGATTGAACCTAAGATATTTAATATAAAATACCAGACTAACTACTTAACCTAAAACCTACCTACTCGACTTCATGTAAAGTCAACCAAGGGTTTGGGGTCATTAAATTACCTAACCGAAATAAGTAATCTGAATCCTTTAGCCCAATATAATACCAAGATGACCCAAATTGTAGAGGACGGAGTCCTAATATCTGCATTGTATCCTTTGTGAAGTCATCGATACTCCCACATCAACCAGCATTATTCGGATTAAAGATTCAGACCACTTTTCTAAATAGTAAGGTACCGATACTCTATACAAAACCCCTCTATATAAAATACAGATTGACCCAACAATATCCATGACATAAGTAATGCCAGATGGCCATTCCCACATCAACCAAAACCGTTTGGATATGAAATAAATGTTGTAATTAATTCAATATAATACCAGGTTGATTCAACAGTATCTATGTTGACAACTTGTAGAGGACGGGGTCCTGAAATCTGCATTGTGTCCTTTGTGAAGTCATCGATACTCCCACATCAACCAGCATTATGTTGAATCTATTATGTATAGTTGACCTTTGGTAGCCTATTCATGATAGTCGGAAGTGAGCAGTAAAATTGTATTTTATAAAATACTTATATTTTAATTAAATCACAAATTAATATTAAATTCTTTACTCAGTCTTGAGGATAAACTTGACTTAATGTCCTAGGTCCCCTAGATGGGGCAGAGGGCGTCCCCAGTAGTCCTCCATCGCGTTCGGTCTTGAGCTTCGCGTTTGATTTCACTCCAAGTCTTGCCGATCTTTTTCGCCTCATCTGCTACAGTGCGACGCCAAGTCTGCTTGGGGCGACCACGTTTGCGTTTTCCTTGGGGATTCCAATCCAGAGCCTGTTTGGGAATATGCTCGGGATCCCTCCGGAGAGTGTGGCCAATCCACTTGCGGCGCTTGATCTGCTGGTCGATCGGGGTTTCGTGGCAGCGTTCCAACAGGTGTTCGTTGGAAATTTTCTCGGGCCAGTACACACCGAGGATTTGACGAAAACAGCGGTTGATGAAGACCTGAAATATGTGCAAAATGGACTTGGTGACCTTCCACGTTTCGCACCCGTATAGCAATACTGATTTGACGTTGGACCCGAAAATCTTGATCTTAATCTTGAGGATAAAGGAGTTATGAAAAGGATTTAATAAGGATGGATACCTAAAAATAGCTCATTTCCTAACTACTACGTCCGTCAACCTAAATAGATGAAGCTATTTTTAGAGGATTGGATTAGACAGGTATCAGGAAGGATATGAGTAGTAAGATATTGAGGTATCTGATACCTCAATATCTAACTTTTCAGTATTCATTTCTTACAGTAAATAAAAATAAATTGCATATTTCAGTCTTAATGCAGGTTTAATTGATAAAAATTTAATGATTTTTTGCACTAGTAAATAGAAATAGTTTTTTTAAAATCTTTCTACGTAGAAAATTATTGCTCGTTCACTATTTAACATAATATGATATGAGCTAGCTAGGTACTGCTATCTGATTCTTTCATAATCATTTATTAAGTATTTTAAAGGTGCGACTATCGGCTAAGCATTAGTTTTACTGAGCTAGCATAATACCGTGTTTCTGTCTTAAATAGTAAATCAGTGCGCTATTTATGTAGGTATGATTGCGTCGAACTTTTATTACTAGGAATAACTTACGATAATATTGAAGCTATGCAATAGTCAAGTAAGGGTGTATGATTTTTCAATGATTCAATAAAAATACTTTGTTTAGATTTGATGTAGGTACACTTTTTATTTTTCCTTTTTATTGTTATACTTTACATGTTTTTAAATTTAATTTTTTTCCATACTTATTTGAATTTTCGTCATCAAGCTTTTAACGGTATTATATACATCATCATAGTACAAATTATCCTTATCTACAACATATTGCATGCAAACATCGGCATTACATTTACAAAATATTTCACTTTGAATATTTTCAGTGATTTCCGCGTCATATATCTCCAGTCTAACAATTTTCTTTCCTTGTTTAGGTCTTTTTATGTAGGAATAAATCCACAGCGGCATCTTCCTGCTGCATGTATGTTGCTCACGCGTTGCGCAATAATACTTTGATTAGGAGTTCTAGTTGGGATTGGTTGAATTGGTTGAAAGGGGAAGATATCTTCGCTGTCCTGGAAAAGTAAATCAATTATAATTATTTAGTAAATTCTTTTATAAAACATGTAAGTATAGAAGATATCTTATAAATAAAAGTTGGTATCATATTTATTTGATCTCTTAGCAAAACAAACAACTTGTAATGAACATAATAAATCAATTAAGTTGTGAAAACTGTGTAAAAAATAAATTTTAATTAACTTACCGACATTGGTGAATTTATGTTTAACGTTACGTTGTAACAACCAACGGGAGATTACAATTTTATGACAGTATTTTTTTTTTTAGTTTCCGTGTTATATACTTTTTTTGAGTGTATTAATAGAGTTTAAAATCGTTTAGAATCGTAATCTATTCCTTAGCTGTTCCAAAAATGGTAACGTGAAATAAGACTCGCGAGAGGCATACGATACGCATGAGTCGTGTAGTCAGGGGTGCATAGATTGCGGTGCCCATCCTTAAGAGGGTTCCCTCACCAAAACTTCGATTTTTCCTACTTTTTAGCTGCATTCTACTCCTTATTTGATGCGTATAGCGATAATTGAAAGACACCAAAGTAATCTTTGAAGTTTTATCTGTAAAATCATCGTTTAAAATTTGTATTTCCTCTAATGAATAGTTTCGAAAACAAGCTTTTAAACGACGTCGATAAAAATGTATTCTGTGCGTCTCCTCCGTAATTAATCCTTATCTTATTATTTGGTTTGTACCAATCGGTAGGAAATCAAAAAATCTATAATTTCATCGCAAATTTTTTTTAAATTGATCCATTATTGACAAAGTTATGGCTATTATTCATTATCTACGAACGTCTGATTCTTTGGCGTGCTGTGCGGGGCAGCGGGAGGCAGTGTGCCGCTAGCTGTCCGAGGGGAAGCCTGTGTCGCTCGTTCCGCCGTGCCGATCAATCACTGCTCGGAACAAAACAGCACGCGCGAAACAATTAAAAAATTTCGTCACTTAGCGTGAGTGACTCGATAGCTTAGGTCGCAGAGCACTCGCTATGAATGCGATGGTTGAGGGTTCGAACCCCACCTGATTCAGTTTTTATTTTCAATTCATACTTTGTTTTTTTTTATTTTGCAGTTTTTTTTATTTCTAGTTGTATTTATTTATTTGTATTATGAACAAATTAAATATAAAAAATCTGACCTAACTTTATATTACTACTAACTTGCTATGACAGTGGTCTTAGTCTTAGTAGCAAGTATAATTTTGTAAGTAATAAAGAAATAACCTAAATAAAAAACATCAAAAAAAAACCCTACTTAATATAAAATACACCACAATGTAATATCATAATATATTTTGTTTTATTTTTAAATTTAATAAGAATAATTAACAGTTTTTAAATCTAAAAATTAAAATAACTAAACAATTTATGTTTATATACATAAATTGTTTCATCAGATATTTTATTTATCAATAGCGTAGCGAGAGACACTTGAAAGATTTCGTCAAAGCAGCTAGCGACTTGGTAGCTTAGGTCGCAGAGCACTCGTTATGTATGCAATGGTTGTGGGTTCGAACCCCACCTGATTCAGTTTTTATTTTTTCAAATCATATTTTGTTTTTTTTTATTTTGCAAATTTTTTTATTTCTAGTTGTATTTATTTATTTGTAATATTAACAAATTAAATATAAAAAAATCTGACGTAACTTTATATTACTACTAACTTGCTATGACAGTGGTCTTAGCAAGCCGCGGTTATGCTTAGGAATACCGAATTATTAATTTCAACCTTAGGGACATAATATTAAGGTACATTACTATTCGTCACCTAAAAATCCCTTGCAGTGCCCCCCTTACAGTATAATTCTGTAATAAAGAAATAACCTAAATAAAAAACACCAAAAAAACCTACTTAATATAAAATACACCACAATGTAATATCATAATATATTTTGTTTTATTTTTAAATTTAATAAGAAGAATTAACAGTTTTTAAATCTAAAAAATAAAAAAACAACAATTTATGTTTATATACATAAATTGTTTCATCAGATATTTTATTTATCAATAGCGTAGCGAGAGACACTTGAAAGATTTCGTCAAAGCAGCTAGCGACTTGGTAGCTTAGGTGTCTAAGCACTCCCGGTGGTTGTGTATCCGATGGTCGTGAGTTCGAATCCCACTTGATTAAGTTTTTATTTTTCCAATTCATATTTTGTTTTTTTTATTTTGCAGTTTTTTATTTCTTGTTGTATTTATTTATTCTAACAAATTAAATAAAAAAGAATCTAACTTAACTTTATATTACTACTAACTAAATAAAGAAATAAATTAACCAAAAAAACCCTACTTACTATAAAATACATCATAATATTTACTTTTATTTTGAATCGGGCACTAATCACTGGATTGAATTTCATCAAACGCAAGTTCTTTCCACGGATCGCCACTTTTATTCAAGAGTTGTGCGTGAATCTATTGAAATCAAAAAGTATAAAAATTTCAATCGGGAAGACGGTTTCAAATTATCCGCGACATGGAATCCAGTGATTAAAAATAAACAATCTCGTTTTGTTTCGCGATCGAGTTCTCACCTGAATACAGACGCGGCGGTTGGTGTGCAGAATAGGGACACAGTGAGTGTAGTGTGTGACGGTACTTGGCGTGAAAATAATATTATGTGGGTAGATGAAGAATCTGCCTCTCCTACGGAGTGAAGACATCGCTGTTCCAGTCAGCCTGTGACCACGGTCGGTGTAACCCGATCGAAACGTCAGGCAAAAGAGGTAACATTTTGTACCTAAATTATGATCGCGTTAATTCCCGTTTCATTGAGTTTTAAAACATCATAATATATTTTGTTTTATTTTAAATTTGATAAGAATAATTAACAGTTCAAATGTACAAAATCAGAAAACTAAACTACCTATTTATGTACCTACATAAAATCAGATATTTTATTTATCAATAGCGAGAAACACGTAAAAGATTTCGTCGAAACAACTAGTGACTCGATAGCTTAGAATGGTAAAGCACTTGCCCCGTGCATTCGTGGTGTGTGGTGGGTTCGGGTCCCCCCTGATGAAGTTTTTTTTTCAAGTTTTTAAAAATCCTATTATGTTTCGTTTTTAAATTTGATTAACATTTTAAACAGTTTTAAATTCTAAAAAATATCTCCCATGCGAATATCTTCCGGCTACAAAGTGGATGTCATTTTATTTTATGCTTTGGTGGCGCAATTTCACCATGTCGCTCACCCTCAGTTTGTCGTGTCAGCTCGTCATTGAATGCTCCGAAACGTGTTACTTTGATATAGCCTGTAATTCTTTGGTCTACCCTAGCGATTACTTAGACTGGAAATGTCACTTTACGCATGATTTGACCGTTAGAATTTTCCTAACCTTTTTGGTGGCCTTTTGTTCAACGACTTTTAAGATTTGGTGTGTCGTATTCTTAGTACGTCTTTTAGTTTACGCACAAAATTTTATAAGGTTATTTAGGATTTTGATATTTAGTGTAATCTATGTCTTTATTACGACAATTAACTTATGCAGTGAATTTTCAGAATTATATATTTAAATAATTAATTTTGAAATTGAATCATAGTTTTGGTGGCTCAGTTTTGGTGGTTTCTTCTTTCTTCTTAATATAACAATACTATCCCATGACTACAGACATCATTAGAAACACGCAATGCTTAATGATTTTCTCTTAGAATCTATGCTAATGTGGGTCAAGCGAGGTGTCAGGTCGGGCGCACGTTCCGAAATGGGCCATTGCAAATTGGGCCCGGTCTATGCCCTGCTGAAAACCGGACGATTTATTGAGCCCGCGCTAAACCGATAGCACGGGCTCAATAAATCGTCTGCTGGGCGCAGCAAGGTCGTTCTTGAACAGATTCCCACGGATACTAACGCTAAGTAAGTTTTTGTTTGTTGTTATTGTATTCTGTTAACTAGATGATGATCTTTCCGACCGTTTTCGGCCATGGCGACCACTTCGACTCCTAATTGGACAGGCGCTGGTGCACCCGAAGATGGCTTATGTAGCCGATCTTCGCAGCGAACTCCCGTGTACAATGAGGGCACGTTAGTACACCGCTTACATAATTATAGCTGATGGCGGCAGGAGGACGGGCCTTAAGCTCATCGCGCTTAGCGTCGAGGACAGCTTTACGCTGCTCCTCGAACTCGCGGACTTGTCTATTTACAATCCCACGCCATTCTGGCCGCTGTGCTGCCACATCTTCCCATTAAGAGGGCTCAATGTTGCATATTTTCGGAGGAGTTGTTCGCCATGCTTTCGCTTACCCTCCTCTAGTTCAGAATAGAAGATGCGCTTCGCCACTCTTCTCTCCGCCATACGTGATAAGTGACCGCACCACCGAAGTTGCCGACGCATTAAGTAGGCTTCAATGCCACCGACATTGGCTCGTCGCAGAACTTCGGTATTTCGTACTCGGTCGGACCATCTGATCCTCAAGATGGTACGAAGGCATTTAAGGTGGAATCAATCCAAAGCGCGAATGTGGCGTCTCGGAGGAATACAAAAGGTTTGGCAGCACAATTGCCATGTAGACTGAGATCTTAGTGGCCAGCTTTAGGTCGTGCGAGCAGAAAACCTTGAAACGCAGCTTTCCAAATGCTGCAGCTGCAGCACTGATCCTGCTGTTAACTTCTGCATCAAGGTCACATTTAGATGTAATAGTGCTCCCCAGATATCGGAAGGTATCGACCTGCTTTAGCACATCCTCACTAAGCTTAATGGCCAGTGTCTCACGACCATGTGTGTCTGAAGACATCACCTCCGTCTTTTTGACATTGAACTTTAGACCGAACTTGCAGCATGCTTGGTGTAAACCGGACATCAGCCGTTGCCATTGGGGATTCCGCTAAAAAGAGTCTGTTAACTAGAGTACTAGATAGTAAATATGTTTACAAAGTAACAGTTAGTAATCTCGAAGGAAACTCACAATAATAGGATGTAAACATTCAAAATTGCTTAGTATTCTATCTGTCCCTAATTAGTTGACCACGACTGTATGCCTCTTGGAACCCGCAGTCTGATGCAAATTTTTTAACCCTTACAACAAATGATAACAATAATGCTATTTTATTATCTGACTTTATGGCTACTACCGAAATTCTTCAATTTAATTCTCATAAAAATTTAAATGACCGTATTTTGGACTTAGTCCTGACAAATTCTTCTTGTATCGTAACGGAGCCTCAAAACCCTCTAGTTCCGGAGGATCCTCATCATAAGGCATTAGAGATTTGTCTAAAACTTACTTTATTTAATTTCTTACCACAATGACAAGATAATATTATTAACAACTTTACCAACAAATTGTGTGTAGGTTAGGTATAAACTATATACAAATGTACTCTGTGGACGAGTCGGACGAAGTATCAACAATCAATCGGGGCTGAGCGTGCACAGATTAGACAGTACGGTGACATGTGTCATTCAGGGCACGTTCCGAACTGGACCGAAATCGTTTTTGGCTCAACAGGGCTAATACCTTGTTCGACTAGCAAGGAAAGGAGAATAAAATTGTATTTGTGTCATCTAATTATATATGTATATTGTGTCTTTTTTCTGTCTGTTACTATTATTATTATTCTTCTTCTACTCTCAATATTATTAATTGCTTGTTAAGCTGTTAGTTTTAGTTTTTTCTTTTCCTGTCTCTAGTGCCGTGCTATTGTACCCCTAACGTCAGGGTCCCTGCTGAAAATCAGCGTCGTGATATGTCCCTGGCTGTCACGACAAATGCTGAGCGGGGGCCTTTTTGACACATTTTTTTTTTCTTATCTTAATTCTTTTGTATTCTATGTATGTTGTGTGTGTCAAATAAATATTTTTCTATTTCTATTTCTATTTCTAACAAACCTATCTTTCGGTTAGGTGACTATGAACAAATTCTATGTGGTTTGTCTGAAACGGACTGGTCATGTATGAATGCATTGGATTGTGAAGGTTCTGTGACGTTTCTATACACAGTAATTAATAAATTAATTATAAAATTTATTCCGAAAAAGCGTATAAATCGAAACACTGGATATCCTCCGTGGTTTTCTCGGGCATTGATTAAATTAAAACGTAAAAAGTTGTCAGTGCATAAACGATGGAAAACTTACCTGAATCCATTAGATGAAAGTGAGTTTAAATTCTTAAGAAAAATGGAACATGAAATGGAAGCTGAGTGTTATAATAACTTTATCTCTAAAGCCGAGGATAAAATTTTCAAGTCTCCGACCTACTTTTGGTCCTTTATGAAATCAAAATTTCCTATTAATAGCATACCTGATCACATAACTTATTTGGGAAACACCTCTGGTGATGGCCAAACTATTAGTAACTTTTTCAATGAATATTTTAACTCGGTGTTTGTTCCTGTATCTAATAATACTACTTCCACCCGTAGTCCCGGTACTTCGGTAAATAATTTAATTGATTTATCTTCGGTTGAAATCGCGGAGGACCAGGTGTTTAAGCTTTTAGAGAGACTAGATGTAAGTAAAGGCAGTGGCACAGATCTCATTCACCCTATTTTTATAAAAACCTGCGCCAAGGAGCTTGCCACTCCCCTTGCAATAATCTTTACAAAATCAATAAAAGAAGGACATTTTCCTTTAGTATGGAAAAAAGCTTTAATCACACCAATTTATAAAACTGGTGATGCCGGTTTGGTCACAAATTATAGGCCTATTAGTAAGTTGAATATTTTTGGTAAAGTGTTCGAGAAGATTGTCACCACCACTATCTCAGCCACAGTTTATCAGCATATATCAATCGCACAGCATGGGTTCTATCGGGGGCGTAGCGTTGACACTAATTTATTGAATTTCACTGATTTTGTTTTGAACAAGATGTGTGACGGGTGGCAGGTGGACGCCGTGTATACCGACTTCTCAAAATGTTTTGATAAAATAAACCATTCTATGTTAATTATAAAATTAGAGAGGCTCGGTATACACGGTGATCTCCTTAGATGGGTAAAATCTTACCTAAGCAATCGTAGCCAAGCAGTAGCCTTGAAGGGTTATACCTCCTGTTTTCTTCCTGTACCCTCTGGCGTCCCCCAAGGGTCACATTTGGGTCCCTTACTTTTTGCGTTATACGTAAATGATATGTCTACATGCTTCTTAGAATCACAACATCTTGTCTACGCAGATGACACTAAAATTTATAGAGCTGTTTCATCTGAAGCAGACTGTCGGTTACTTCAATCTGATCTAGTAAACTTTTACAAATACTGTTCAGATAATAATCTCTACGTAAATCTTGAAAAATGCTTCGTTATCAGTTTTACCCAGAAACGGGACGTTATTAATTTTAATTATAATATTGGAGGTAGACAAATACAGCGTGTAACGTCGATACGGGACCTAGGTGTGACTTTAGACACCCAACTAACTTTTCTTCAACATATTGATAATATATGCAAACGAGCATATAAAAATTAAGGTATGATTCTCCGTATAGGTAAGCCTTTTAGACGTTCATGTACCTACAAAATTCTTTATAATTCATTCGTAAGAAGTATTCTCGAGTTTGCTAGTGTAGTATGGACACCATACTATCAAATTCATATTGATCGTATAGAGAGAATCCAAAATATTTTTCTTAAATCCCTTTCTTACAGAACGTGCTATCACTCGGATAGTGCCTCGGCATCTCGTGCACATTTTAGTATACCTACTCTCTGTAACAGGAGACTTTATCTTGACTTAATTTTCTTCTTTAAAATACTAAAAAACGAAATAAAATGTCCTAACTTCTTGCAAAACATAAAGTTGCGTGTACCACTAAGACGTTGTCGCCCGCGACAAGCTTTTTTTAATGTGAGTTTTGCTCGTACCGATTATGTTAAACACACATTTTTCAGACGGGTCTGCAAATATTGTAATGATAATTTAAGCGAAGTTGACCCTTTTCACGATTCATTGTATACCATTAAAAAACACGTTAGGTCCAAGCTGTTAACAAGCTAACTTGTATTGCTTTTAACTTAACTTGCTTGCTTTAATCTTGTTAGAAGAGTATTTTTTATTAAAAATGTATAGTGATCGCGAAATCCTAAGATATTACTATAACTTATATTGTATTTGGCTCTTTATGCGTACTATTGTTTGTTGCGTTTTGGTTGGGAACCTAAAAGTGACGTTTTTGACACCGTCATCCGATTAAAATTTTACCACGTAGATCAATTTGGGTCCTTAACTGAATTGCAAAAAGAGATGATGGTTCGCATTCTTTTAATGGGGAGAAAAACTAACTTTTTATCACGCCAGGGGCGCTAATTGTCTTGTACCTAGATCTGACATAACATCTGTCAGATTGTATGGAAATTTGCAATCATTTCTGTTTGTTTACAATATTTTCGAGGATTAAAGTCGCAATGCAACAGTGTGGTACTTTAAACTCTCAATTACTTACTAGGCCTCACTATTATGAAGAACTGAGAAACATTCAAGTGCTGTAATTTTAGGGAATCTATTTATTAAAAAATTTAATAAAACTAGGAAGTTATATCTGTTTTTTTATTATTATTTTCAAATAACCTTCAAACATGTTACTTACTTTAAATATACAACTACTTCATAATGATGATAATAAAAAAATTTAACATTTCACAAATGTGAGTATCATAATTATTATTACAGAAATAGTATCACGACTACATGCTATGCATCAATCAAATTGCAGAATTTCCTACCAGTACAAAACAAATATCTATGTGTTTGTGTGTAGTAAAAAATTTTCTTTTTAAAGGACAACTTTCTAACACTAATACTTAACTAAGGCACAGTAATTTCATATATCAAGCTTTTTTATATCTTTATGCGGGTGCTTGATTTAATTATTATGTCTTTGCTTAGAAGTTCATCAAGACTCCTTAGAAATTCACAATCCAATCCACGCTTGTCCACCACATATCCTAAATACACTTCCCATAATCTGGAGAACTTTCTTGAACTCTGGTATTGAATTAGTGATACATGTTTACATCATGCATACATGCCACTACCCGCAGCGCTCATAATGGTATAAAAGTAACTTTCTCCATCCTTGCTTTACATTATCCTTTCATGTATGTGATATCACCAGCAGAGTAGAGGTGAACAGTTAGGAGATGACATGCTTCATACAGAACTTTTTCTTGCTTGCTGTTGTATCTGTGAAACAAAAAGCATCAGATGATGAATACTTATTATTATAAAAAAGTGTATTGAATAAATATCAGGAAATTATTTGAATATAAGTTCATACTTCATACCTTTCTAAATAAAGATGTATTTTATGTTTCCTTAGACTAGGAAGTGGAAAATCGGCATCAATGTCTCTAAATTGCTCTATCGCCAGAGAGGCATAATGCAACATCATCTGTAATGTTATAGTCACCGCCAAAGTTTCGGTTCCGCTCATAAGCCTTCAATCTAGAAGAAATAACAGATATAGTCCAAATTAACCAGAATTATGCACAGGAAATAGAATGTAACCTTCAATATTTTCAATGCTTACCTCTCTATCAAATCACAACTTTTCCGTTAATTGTACTGGTCCTTTTACGAAGTCCGCTTTGAAGCTCAGAAAAAGACATTAATGCATACATTATAAAGGCTGAAAAACTTTATATGCAAAAAAATCGCAAATACACACTTGACACTAGCAGTCAACACGGTACAAGCGCCGATTGCGCCATCTACAAAAAGCTTTGCGTGTTTCTCCCCATTGTGTCACAAACTTGATGATAGTATTACATGTCTACCTATGTTTAGAATATTTAGGTCCGACACCGCTGCTTGTATTTTTATACTTGTTAGAATTATATTAAGGAACCTCCAGGTCTTTTATCATACCGAACTTGTTATTAACATGTTTGTATATGACTGTATGAGTTCTAAATAAATAAAATAAAAAATATAAATAAATAAAAATGTCCAGCAGTAGGATGACGTGGGCTGATTATAATGGACTGAGTAGGGTGAATCTTGAAACGCATGAATTACGTTGTCCGGAGTTATATAGTACCCGAGGTTTAATAATGGAACATCAAAATATATTTTTTTATTTAGTTCTAGGTGTATTCTAACTAATGCTTCATGGTTTTTGGCTTCATTTAATTTGCAAATAACTGTAAAAAAATAATTAGGGTAGGAAATTTGATCCCCATGGCGTGTCCATTCAATAAATTTTGATCAAACTGTAGAAAAAACTGCAACTTAGGGATAAAACCAGATGGTAAAATGCTACTTTTATATAAAAAGATTAGTCTGTAAATAGATGAGTCAATTAGAATCTTCACTTAAGTATTTAGTTATGTAGTGATAGCCATAAAAAATATTTTTATTGTTTTTAAAGATCGCTTCTTATAACAAATAAAAACTATTGATAATGCATTATTTATTTAAGTTTGCATTTAAAATATATGTTTGTTAGTTAAAGAGCAATCGATAAAAATTGACGAACTTTGATTCCCGTGTTATTGATTCCCGTGGTTTTAATGCCATGGGAATCAATATTTCTTTATAAAATGTAGGATGCTGTGCCAATGTATTTGTGATTCATAGATAATCTTAATTTGTGTCATTACTTTGTAATTTGTTAATAACACTAAAATAGCTAGATTAAATTTTATATTCAACTTTTACATATTTCACGCAACAATTGATTTGAACTATAAAAAAGATTGTTTTATTGATTCCCATGCCTTGTTTTTGATTCCCGTGGTAGACAAAATTTCAATTGCTTATATTTTCGAAACTAATTGTGCAAAATGAGTGCCTATTAGATCAATATGTTAAAAAACTATCCAAATTTAATATTACGTCATGATTTTAGCATATCTTTATCATTTAAAATTTTCCACGGGAATCAATCAAATACGCCCAATTTCAAGATTCACCCAGTAGGTAGGTAGGACTATGGTCTTTGCCTGGCATTTGTTACTAACAAACTGACTGATGCATCGGGCATTTTCTAATATGAAATGCAAACGCTCGGTCGGTTGGATCGGGCATTTCAGTCGATCCGACCGATCATCATTTGACATTAGTAGCATCGTAAACCCTTCCCCGAATGTATCGGTGTATCAATTTCTCTAATGGGAGGAATGGCTTGCACAGGTTTGTCTATTTGCTTTGTCACCTTCCATAAAGAGTAGTCTGTACTACGGTCACTGGTCAAATGCTCAATCAATTCTTTACAATTTACAAATTTCTAAGTTTTTTATAATGACTAAGGTTATTTCTTACAATAACGGCGCTACCACCTCTAGCACGGTTGTTGGAGTGCAGTGCATGATAGACGTCGTATCCTTTGAATGTTATATGAGATTGTTTGGTAAAATGTGTTTCTGATACAAGGCATATGTCAATGTTTTGTGTGACTAGAACTACTTGCAGATCATTTTGGTCTCTGAGTAGTCCATTGGCATTCCAAGCCATAATTTTTAAGTTGTGAGTCATTTTTTAGGTTTTGATGCACAGTTTTGGCACTGTTTTCCAGTTTTTTTAGTCGTTCATCAAACGAAGACATATATTTTAGGATTTGATCTAATTTCGCAGCACTATCAGTAGGTACATTTGCATCATCGTTATGTACATAATTGATTTTGCTTGTGCGTAGGTATTTTTTTTTACTTACATTAATAATAATTATTAGCATAATTGGCAGGATGTTGTTCACCGCAGTGCACACATTTTGGCTTCTCGTCTGCAGGTTTTCTGCAGTCTCGAGTAAGGTGTTTTCCAGTGCACTTTACACATCTTGGTTCTTTTGCGCAGTATTTCTGGGTATGACCATACGCCTGGCATCGTTTACATTGAGGGACAAGTTTGTGCTTTTCCATGGGTGTATTTCTACTTTACACCCTAATATGGACGTGATGCGATATATTTTATCAATCTCATCCCATCCCATCTTCTGACATGCCCTGCGTGTCCCTACACCTGCACACGCGAAGATCTTTGCAAGGCCACCGATAATGCTATATCGGTGGTTATGTTTTGGTCTTCACACATATGAAAGCCTGAGTCGATACGCAAAGAAGAAGATCAAGTTTCACACCTCCAAGTTAAAGCTTTATAACCACCGTATAGAACAAGTACAATTTTACGACACAAATTATTGTAAACGTTTTAAAATGTATCAAATATGATATTTTGTAATACATTTTTGGGCACACCAAAAATGTATTCCAAAATAATATATTGACATAACAAACAATTTCTTCATATTTTGATTTTATGATGAAACTATTAGAAATGCACTATTAGCACTAAGCCACGAATACATTTAAATAACATAGGTAGGCAACACAAGCATATTTTGTCTAATCTTAGAGACCATTATATTTGGTCGGATTCGCGCTGACAGTCTGACAGACAGCTGATCCGACCAGAATAACAAACACAAACTTTTTTTTGGTTTCAAACTGTAACACGTCGTTAAATGTTTTTTATTTTTCTTAATTTAAAAAGCATTATTTAATAAGTAAGACTCATTTTCTACAAAAATCTTATTATTATACCACATAACTCCAAATATCGAATTATTTTCAAACGACTTTGCGATCGAGTTACGCAGGACAATTTTTTAAAATCAATAAGCAAGAAATGACATTTCATGTGTCCAGCATTTATTTTTCTAAATGTCATAAACAATTGGAATGTTGCAATTTTCTTAGTTTGAATATCTAAAATTAATTGAAATAAACATTTTGCTATATTATTGTCTTTTTATTTTACGCGAACACGAACGCTGTAAAGTGTTCGAAACGTCAGGTAGATAAAATGTTAATAAATCGCGAAATAATCCGTAAAAGTAGTTTCATTTTAACATTTTTCTGTTAATGGAAACCATGTTTACGCATTAGTTTGTCAATATTTTGAATTGGCAAGAGACTTTTACAAAACCGGTAAACTTTTAAAACACAGGCATAACACTAGCACTCAGTATAATTCATTCTGATACTCTTCTACAATTGTCTGTGGCCTCGATGGAATCCCGCGATTTCGATGTTGTTTCGCGTTAAGGTTCCAATCGAACCTTCGGTCGGGGAGCGGTCGGATCCGAACATTTGGATGGTATATTTCGCGCTAGACCCCCTGGTCATCTATTGAGATCCATACAAGCATCTAACGAATTGTTTTTAGTGATATTTAGTTTCGGTGGCGGAATTCAGTTTCGGTGGCGTTATGTTAAAATTAGGTGGCACAATTTCACATATGTTATGTTTTACCCTAAAGATTAGTATTATCAATTTATTTCGTGTGAAAACTTAAAAACAAAATTTGCCATCATAACTGACAAAAAGTCGCATGTGTTGATATTGACCCTTTTATACTTCGACTAGTCTGTATGGGGAATGCAAAAAATCACCATCTTTTAATTTTAAACATTTATTTTCAAAATGATGATAATACATTTAATCTACATTTAAATGAAACTACTTTTACGGATTATTTCGCGATTTATTAACATTTTATTTAACCTGACGTTTCGAACACTTTACAGCGTTCGTGGTCACAGGTAGACTAAGGTGTTATTCGTCTTTACAATATTTTGAAAAAACTATAAACTACCGTCACTCAGTTAATATTAATTTGTGTTCCTATCTACGCAAAAAGAGCTAACTGTATCTAGAGGTCTTGCAGTGCGGGGCCTAGCATGGGATTTCGTTAAAACAGGATCCCATGCTGGTGGTATTTTCCAACCATCTTCTCTGTTGAAATTCGGGTGTCTTCTAATTTCAATTGCCTCCCGTAACATGCGAGGAACAAATCGTCGTTCTCTTGCAAGGACTTTAGGCTGGTCAAATCGTATGAAATGGTTGGGTGTATCTAAGGCATGTTCACACACTGCAGACTTAGTATTCCGTCTATGTTTGATGTCGGCTATATGTTCTTTTACCCGCACGCCTATACTTCGTTTTGTTTGACCGATATAGGAGAGCCCACAGTCACATTCCAGTCTGTACACCCCCGCATCTTGAAGAGGTATGTTGCACTTGACAGGTGGTAAAAATTGGTTAATCTTTTTCGGCGGCTTGAAGTAGGTTTTGATTGAAGCGCGCTTCAAAATGTTTCCAATCTTGTCAGTGACACCCTTTATATAAGGTAGTACAGCAGGTTGGCGTTCGACGGTGGAATGCTTGACCCGGGGTCTGGAACGACGTGGTACCGGCAACTGGTTTTCCCGTAGTACCTTCCTGACATGCTGGAGCTCGCCAGCCAGGTGTTGGTCGTCACAGATACCCCTTGCTCTCTGAAACAACGATTTGCCTACGGTAGCCAACTGTCGAGGATGATGGTGAGAGGCACCATTGAGGTATTTATCTGTATGGGTGGCTTTACGAAAAACTGTATGACTAAGAGTATGATCCGGATTCCTAGTAAGTAAAATATCTAAGAAAGCTAGTTTATTGTTTGCCTCAATTTCCATAGTAAATTTGATTTTTGGGTGGATTGAATTTAAATGTTCTAGAAAAGCAGAGACTTGATTGGTGGGTAAAATTGTAAAAGTATCATCTACGTACCGTTTATAGAACCTGGGTGTTATAGGTGATGTGCCTAGAGCTCTGGCCTCGAAGTCCTCCATGAAAATGTCTGCGACAACAGGTGATACTGGAGAGCCCATAGCCACACCATCTACTTGTACATAGAATTCATTGTCCCACAGTAAATATCCCGATGTTAGGCAATGTTCCAATAGTTCCGCATATTCTATAGGCATATCAAGTTCAACTAACTTCCTTTTAGTAATTTCAATGCAGTCCTGTACTGGTAAACTTGTAAATAGGGACTGTACATCAAAACTGACCATAGTTTCATTATCCGCTAGGTGTAGGTGTTTAACCTCGCTGATAAAATGGTAGGAATCCTTCACATGTGCTGTAGTTGTTCCTCTTAGCCGAGATAGTGATCTAGCTACGTGCTGAGCCAGTCTGTAGGTTGGTGTATCAATCTGACTCACAATAGGACGTAGCGGGACATTTGGTTTGTGTATTTTTGGCAACCCATATAATTTTGGTGGTTTTGCGCACGAAGGTATTAGGTATTGAGCATCTAGACTTAAACTTTCACTATGTTTTCGCACTAAGTCACTGGTTTTCTTTAAAACTTTGTTGGTTTGATCTATTTTAACCCGTTTGTAAGTGGTTTCGTCCGCCAGTAACTGTGACATTTTTTGCTTATAGTCCGATGTGTCCATTACAACCGTTGCGTTTCCTTTGTCCGCACGAAGGAAAGTTAATTCTGGTTTAGTTTTTAGGTTTTTTAAAGCTATATATTGAGTACGAGAAAGATTTGACTTCGGTACTTTGCTATGTCTTAGGACTGATGATATGTCTTGTCGTAATGCTTCCGAGTCTTCTTTCTTTAAATTATTTTTAACTAAACAATCCTCCACGCTGCATATTATTTCTTCATAAGGAATTTGACGCGGTGTTACGGCAAAATTTAATCCAAATTTGAGTACCTCAATGGTATCGCTATCCAATGTTTGTTTTGATAAATTGACAACTGCCCGATTGTCTGTGGTCGATGTGACGTTTGACGCGTTTCGTTTTACAAGATTTTGGGTTGACTTTGATAGTTTGTTGTATTTGAAAATCTGTTTTATTTTGCATTCATTATATTTTGAAGACTCGCGTCTATTTAGTATTAGAATGCATTCATCAAAATCTAGTTGGGACAGTTGTAATTTTAAATCCTGACACAAACTTTCGATGGTGGTATTCAAATAGATAAGGTCGGAATGGTGTTGATGTATGAGATGACGGAGCAATTTTTGACTTGCCTGGTTTAAGATCTTCGCGCTCCCACGTATGTCTCTCTTCGGTGTTATTTGGACACATCGTGGGATGAGGTTATGGTCTCTGCACCTCTTGAGAAAATTTAAAGATGATAGTTTTCTCGCACGCTTTGTCTTTAGATCTTCCAACCGGCGAATTTTATTTGCGGTTTCCAGTCCGTACTGGTTCACATACTGTTGTCTTTTATTTACGCGAACACGATACATTTAAATGAAACTACTTTTACGGATTATTTCGCGATTTATTAACATTTTATTTAACCTGACGTTTCGAACACTTTACAGCGTTCGTGGTCACAGGTAGACTAAGGTGTTATTCGTCTTTACAATATTTTGAAAAAACTATAAACTACCGTCACTCAGTTAATATTAATTTGTGTTCCTATCTACGCAAAAAGAGCTAACTGTATCTAGAGGTCTTGCAGTGCGGGGCCTAGCATGGGATTTCGTTAAAACAGGATCCCATGCTGGTGGTATTTTCCAACCATCTTCTCTGTTGAAATTCGGGTGTCTTCTAATTTCAATTGCCTCCCGTAACATGCGAGGAACAAATCGTCGTTCTCTTGCAAGGACTTTAGGCTGGTCAAATCGTATGAAATGGTTGGGTGTATCTAAGACGACCAACACCTGGCTGGCGAGCTCCAGCATGTCAGGAAGGTACTACGGGAAAACCAGTTGCCGGTACCACGTCGTTCCAGACCCCGGGTCAAGCATTCCACCGTCGAACGCCAACCTGCTGTACTACCTTATATAAAGGGTGTCACTGACAAGATTGGAAACATTTTGAAGCGCGCTTCAATCAAAACCTACTTCAAGCCGCCGAAAAAGATTAACCAATTTTTACCACCTGTCAAGTGCAACATACCTCTTCAAGATGCGGGGGTGTACAGACTGGAATGTGACTGTGGGCTCTCCTATATCGGTCAAACAAAACGAAGTATAGGTGTGCGGGTAAAAGAACATATAGCCGACATCAAACATAGACGGAATACTAAGTCTGCAGTGTGTGAACATGCCTTAGATACACCCAACCATTTCATACGATTTGACCAGCCTAAAGTCCTTGCAAGAGAACGACGATTTGTTCCTCGCATGTTACGGGAGGCAATTGAAATTAGAAGACACCCGAATTTCAACAGAGAAGATGGTTGGAAAATACCACCAGCATGGGATCCTGTTTTAACGAAATCCCATGCTAGGCCCCGCACTGCAAGACCTCTAGATACAGTTAGCTCTTTTTGCGTAGATAGGAACACAAATTAATATTAACTGAGTGACGGTAGTTTATAGTTTTTTCAAAATATTGTAAAGACGAATAACACCTTAGTCTACCTGTGACCACGAACGCTGTAAAGTGTTCGAAACGTCAGGTTAAATAAAATGTTAATAAATCGCGAAATAATCCGTAAAAGTAGTTTCATTTAAATGTATCGTGTTCGCGTAAATAAAAGACAACAGTATGTGAACCAGTACGGACTGGAAACCGCAAATAAAATTCGCGTGCCCCTCTCCTGCTGGCCCACGCGCCGCGCACACTCAGACGCCGCCCGCGGTTGACGCTGTCCGTTTCTGAAGACCTCGCGCTTCAGTCATGTGAACACTGAAGTTAACCTGTGGCCAACATGGTAGAACTAATATGTGGAAATACCGAATTTGTTAACGTTACGGGACCCAGTTCATAGATGACTAGCATAACCTGCTCTCCTTCATCCCACCGGGATAAGAGCTACCTACTATGCTTTTTCGTCGGTATGAGAATGTCAGGGCTCCGCCCTACATTCCAGTTTATAGATGACTAGCATAACCTGCTCTCCTTTATCCCACCGGGATAAGAGCTACCTACTATACTTTTTCGTCGGTATGAGAATGTCAGGGCTCCGCCCTACATTCTCGAAACGTTGAAAATATATTGCATCCCATTGAAATCAAAACCATCGAAGTATGTCTTGCAAGTGATGGAGTATAAGGAGCAAACGACTAATCTCCCTTATCCCACCGGGATCGGAGATCAAATACCTACTTTACTCTTCCGTTGACATATGAAAACTAGGGCACCACCCTACGTTTTCAAAACGTTGAAAGTATATTGCTCGTCGATGAAATCCAAACCAACCAGGTAAGTCTCGAAACTTCCGACGATCAAGGTAAAGAAGCCAAAAAAAAATCTTATCTTCCTTATCCCGCCGGGATAGAAGATCAAATACCTATTTTACTCTTCCGTTGAAATAAGGGAACTAGCGCACCACCATACGTTTTAAAAACGTTGAAAGTATATTGCTTGGCGATGACTATACCTCTGCCGATGGAGAATAAGAAGCCAAAATCTCCCTTATCCAGCCAGCATAGGAAATCAAATGACGGTCTGTCTACACAGTAGCTGCTACAGTCATGCCGTACTACCACCCAACTTTATTTTTCCGTTGGAATGGGGACACTAGGGCACCGTCCCATATCCTCTAAACGTTAAAAATAAAAGAGTATAATCCTCCTTATCCCACTGGGATAGAATATTAAATTATTAGAATCTGACTTAATGTCATGACGTCGTAAAGTAGCCTTACGTTACTTTTACTACTTACAATACTAGAGCACATCCCTGTAAAAAATTAAAACTTTTGTAATTTAATTAATCTCCCTGATCTCATCGGGATAGGAGATTAACTTAGTAGTAGTAGTAGTTTCTCCACACAGTACGGTGAGGAGAAACGAGCTCTTACTTAAAAGGATTAATATGATATTATTCAACCTTTTAACAAACACTTTTTACAAACAACCTAGATAACAAAAATGATATTTTTGTTTACCCTCGACCAATAGGCAATTAATGCGTGACAAGATTTCGCAATGACCTGCTGCCCTCTAAACATTAGCATCAGTAACAAATTGGACTGTTCAGAGCTGAGAGATCGTAGCACATGCATCTTTTAACGGCAGTACTTCCTTCTGGTAAACTCAAAACCCTGCCTACTTACAAAGGGTGTAATACTTCAGAGGTATTACCTCTTATATCTATAAGGTAGATGTCAAAACATCTAGGCCGGTCAATAAACACATGGAAGTCTACCCCGCCTTTAAAAGTAGTCATACTTTTATGACACCGTTGTTCTTAATTTTATGAATAAATCGCTATTTATTCGAAGTTGACCATACCGTAGTATGAAACCCCGAGTTGCGGACATTTTTGTCAAACAAGATTAAAGATAATCATGGATACTACACTTTCGAGCTTTATCAGCCAGGTGTAACATCTAATGTGCAAAGCTTTGCATCAATGCGGTAATATGACGTAAAGGCAATATGCGAGTACAACCTCTACTTGCTGAAGAGACCACACTGATTTATTCGGGTATGAACTGTAGCATAACAATGTGCGGATACCCACACCACATAGGTACATAATGTAAAATTGTAAATAGTTGCACACTAATGCAATCAAATATTCATCTTTTGCTGCAGATTAAGACCATGCAGCGTATCCCGTAATCCCGTTACTTAGATAAAACTTATAATACCTTCACGCTAAACGCTTGGGCAAAGAGTGGGGATGCGATTTCACGAAACTATCATCATAAAGATGCGTATGCGTTAGCCAATCACATAATCGTAATGGTCTTCTGCGCATCTTTTGCCCACGCTCAACATCCGTGTTGCAATGATGTTGATTGACGTCAGTTGAGATCAGTCGACTTAACGAACAGATCTAGTCTAGCTTGATTGTGGATAGAATCTCCACAGACAATCGTAAAGTCTCCTTCCCAACATATGCAAAATTAATCAGATCCTAACCTAAAAAATGCGCACTAATAGGAATTGTTTCCGAATTTTCTGGTAGTAATAGTTATACCTACTTACGTAACAACTACTACATGTTACATAAATGATTTTTTGCAATTTTATTTAAGAAAGTAGCTTTTGCATTCTTTTGTCATTTCAACTAAAACAAACAAAATGTGTGGGTAGTATTATATACTCGCCGTTGTGATCGTCTTACACAACTGTTGTTGCTGAATGGCAAAATGCGATGTTAACCAAAACATCGACTTATTTATTGAGTAGCTTATGGATTTTCGTCGCAAAAACACAAAATAGAAAATCACATTCTATTATCACATACCTACCGTTGTACAATCTGTCTGACGATGATTTTTGCCGCGTTCTGTGAAACATTTTCTTTTTGTAAAACTTGGTGCTATAAACCAGGAATCAAATGTTGTAGCTTGCAAATGAGCTGCGTCGTTATTTACTTTAGCTGAATTAACACGCTTTCAGCATTAAGACAGCGCTTGTATGTATGTAGGTGTTTTGATATACGTACGTGAAGTACATTTTAATTTGTAATCGCATTCGATTACTTAGTCATGCCAATTTCAGCCATTTCTATACACTTTGTGTTTAAAATAGCGAAAACGGGTTATTAAACTAGTCGTAACGCTAAATTATAACTATTATACTAGCTTACTGAATGATGAACAACACAGAGTAATTTTATACTTCAAATTCTTATCTTTGGCATCTGAGCCATATGGCAAAACACCTTCACTCAAAAAGTAACATACCTAATATTACAATATAAAATTTCATGAGCAGAACACACGATTGAAATGTAATGAGTTTATCGGTATGACAGGTGTTCATTTGTGCAACTGGCATGGAACTGGTATCAGTTTACACTCGTATTGTGCTATGTGGGATTGTTGAACATCCTATACGAAACTTAAGACATTGACCTTCGCGCTGCTGATCTTTTGCAATAGAAAAAACATTTAGTACTTTAATAGTGCACTTAATTTTTGCTAAGCGTCCGAGCTACCTGCCATCGTAGCAACAAGCTACAGCATTAATTTATGAATCAAGCTTACTTTACTTTATGCTCTGTCTTAAACTTATGTCACTGCATTCTAGACAGTGCCTAATCACAGCGCAATATCATTTACTATCTCAAACTATATCGGTTTAAAGGCGAGCTGGCAGTCTTCATTATAACTTAGCAGCAAGTAGTTGCAAAGTTAATTCATAAACTGTTTATTTTTAACCAAGTATAGACTAAAAATATTTTTGATAATCCGAGAGTGTAATCGACGATCTCCGTAGCCGATAGGCGAGCACGCCAGACTTGGCATCGCCACCTCTGTGCTTGACCTGCCAAACATGTTTAGTTTTTTTTCAACAATATTTTAGAAATATACACAAACCGCTGTTTATTAGTCTGAATGACAACTGATATGCTTATTGTAACTTATATATCGGTAATGTTTGACTGCACTTAAGCAAAAATTAGCACATTTCACACTAGCAACTGGATTTATTGTACAATAAGTCCAAAAAATTAGTTTCTACGAAGCTAAGGATACACAGTTATACAAATTTATACTATATTTTCATTGGCTTGCATTCCTAATGCAATTGTAAAACCTAATTAATGAGCTTAGATAATATCATTATATTTTATTATTATTGATCACATTGGCGACTACACAGTACCCAGCGCCACCAGGCGATAATAATTACGTCTCTCATGTAAAAGGCTTTGAATAACGGTACAGTACTGTTTAATAGCGACGTTTTACCTGAAAATAAAACGTTTATTAAACATACTTACCTTATTCAAAGCCTGCTTTTTAAACCTGCCTGGTGACAATAAAACGCAATGACACGAATATCGAACAATCCTTCGAGCTGCCTGTGGTGGCGCTAGTGTTGCATAGCTGCGGTGGCGGGCTGCGGAAATGTGGGTCACGTGGGCAGACCATGAGTCATGTCTAATACTCGAACCGGAAACGCGGATCCTACTCTCATGTAAAAGGCTTTGAATAAGGTAAGTATGTTTAATAAACGTTTTATTTTCAGGTAAAACGTCGCTATTATTAATAAATTTATTTTCAACACAGTTGCTCGTAAATTCACTCTTATAACACCGTTTTTAGTTTCATAACTCATCATATTACGCACTTGTGCTGTAAAAAGATTATCGCACTAGTGCGGTAATGTAAACTTTTTTTAAAAAATCCAGCAAAAGTTTGTGTCTAAGAACATTGAATATTTTACCAATATTAAATTATTTAAGGGTTAAGATGACAAATAAATATTTCATTTTATCAAATTGTATATTAATAAACACAAATTAACTTAACTATCATTTTTAGAAACAATAATTTATAGTTTATTTTATTTTTTAAATTGCTGCTACTCGGCTGAACAGCCAGTTTTTCCTGTGCCATTATTGAAACCTGCGCGCGCATCGAAATTGCGGCGCGCGAAAAAAACAAAATTTACGTGCTATTTTCCATTATTATTTGGTAAAGTTGTTGCTGTGTAGTTAATTACTATCAAAAATGTCTACTTTAAATAGTAAAGACGAGTAAAATGTTATTCAACCCCGTCGGAAATACTTATCGAGGCACGAAACGCGAGTGATAACCTGTTGCCGCCAAAATGCATAGAAAAACAGCAAAAACGCCAAGTCATATTCGGAGAAGGTATTTTAGATTTTAGTTTGTTTTTTCCTCGCAATTGTGTTGAAAAACGTCGTATGCAACTCGTGTGCATTGATCATTATCACACTCGGCTTCCTTACCGCGCTCGCCTGCGGCTCGCGCTTATAATAATGCCTCGTGTATAATGACCAACGTAGCACACTTGTATCATAATGTACTATTGTGTCAAAAAACACAAATTTGTCGTTATGACGTTGTCATATTATAAATTAATATATTCAATGAGTGAATACTGTCATTTTCTTGCGCTATTTGATTTTTACAAAAAGGTAGGGCACAAAATATTATTTTCAACACAGTTGCTCGTAAATTCACTCTTATAACACCGTTTTTAGTATCATAACTCATCATATAACGCACTTGTGCTGTAAAAAGATTATCGCACTAGTGCGGTAATGTAAACTTTTTTTTTTAAAATCCAGCAAAAGTTTGTGTCTAAGAACATTGAATATTTTACGAATATTAAATTATTTAAGGGTTAAGATGACAAATAAATATATCATTTTATTAAATTGTATATTAATAAACACAAACTAACTTAACTATCATTTTTAGAAACAATAATTTATAGTTTATTTTATTTTTTAAATTGCTGCTACTCCGGCTGAACAGCCAGTTTTTCCTGTGCCATTATTGAACCTGCGCGCGCATCGAAATTGCGGCGCGCGAAAAAAACAAAACTTACGTGCTATTTTCCATTATTATTTGGTAAAGTTGTTGCGGTGTGGTTAATAACTATCAAAAATGTCTACTTTAAATAGTAAAGACGAGTAAAATGTTATTCAACCCCGTTAGAAATACTTATCGAGGCACGAAACGCGAGTGATAGCCTTTTGCCGCCAAAATGCATAGAAAAACAGCAATAACGCCAAGTCATATTCGGAGAAGGTATTTTAGATTTTAGTTTGTTTTTTCCTCGCAATTGTGTTGAAAAACGTCGTATGCAACTCGTGTGCATTGATCATTATCACACTCGGCTTCCTTACCGCGCTCGCCTGCGGCTCGCGCTTATAATAATGCCTCGTGTATAATGACCAACGTAGCACACTTGTATCATAATGTACTATTGTGTCAAAAAACACAAATTTGTCGTTATGACGTTGTCATATTATAAATTAATATATTCAATGAGTGAATACTGTCATTTTCTTGCGCTATTTGATTTTTACAAAAAGGTAGGGCACAAAATATTATTTTCAACACAGTTGCTCGTAAATTCACTCTTATAACACCGTTTTTAGTATCATAACTCATCATATAACGCACTTGTGCTGTAAAAAGATTATCGCACTAGTGCGGTAATGTAAACTTTTTTTTTTAAAATCCAGCAAAAGTTTGTGTCTAAGAACATTGAATATTTTACGAATATTAAATTATTTAAGGGTTAAGATGACAAATAAATATATCATTTTATTAAATTGTATATTAATAAACACAAACTAACTTAACTATCATTTTTAGAAACAATAATTTATAGTTTATTTTATTTTTTAAATTGCTGCTACTCCGGCTGAACAGCCAGTTTTTCCTGTGCCATTATTGAACCTGCGCGCGCATCGAAATTGCGGCGCGCGAAAAAAACAAAACTTACGTGCTATTTTCCATTATTATTTGGTAAAGTTGTTGCGGTGTGGTTAATAACTATCAAAAATGTCTACTTTAAATAGTAAAGACGAGTAAAATGTTATTCAACCCCGTTAGAAATACTTATCGAGGCACGAAACGCGAGTGATAGCCTGTTGCCGCCAAAATGCATAGAAAAACAGCAATAACGCCAAGTCATATTCGGAGAAGGTATTTTAGATTTTAGTTTGTTTTTTCCTCGCAATTGTGTTGAAAAACGTCGTATGCAACTCGTGTGCATTGATCATTATCACACTCGGCTTCCTTACCGCGCTCGCCTGCGGCTCGCGCTTATAATAATGCCTCGTGTATAATGACCAACGTAGCACACTTGTATCATAATGTACTATTACCTTACATTTAGGCCGGACAAAATCGAGTAATTTTAAATGATTTTTGTCTTATTAAGGTTTTGACTATTTCCTAGCATTGTAACAAGGATAGAGTCAGAGTTTAATTTACTATTTTGTATACGATTAATTATTATATCAAGTGATGCACCTGGCATACAGAAAGTTCTGCGATATAAGGTATATAAACCATTTTGGAAGTTCAATTCCATTTTAAATACGTCTTAGTCAACAGCATCACTAGTATTACCAAATTCAAGGCCCATTAACTGTAACCCAAAAAGACGTCTACTCTACATGCCGGCATTAGGTTTGGTAAAGTGGTATCTATGAAAGTGTATTTGATTCAACTTGATGACGAATTTTGAAAAACAAAAATGGAAGCCAAATTAGTCAAACTTTAAAGCAAGGTGCTGAGATATGTTTTGTTAAAAGCAGGCTCCGTCATGATAGAAGGTATTTATCAGGTTGAAACACGCACGTTAGCAATGCTCACTGTGAGGCACGACTTCATTATAAAAATTGGCTGCTGTACGGAAAACCTAGGTCGGGCCTTATATACGATAACATGTGCCAATCAAGGAAAGTTTTTAAAGCTAAACTCAAATTTTGTCAGGATAGTCAGCAACAAATAAAAATGGATAGAATAGCTCAGTGTCATTCGAAAAAACAGTTTAGCAAATTTTGGAAATCAACCAATAGGTTGAATCATAGGCCGGACGTCCCAGTGAGCGTTGCGGGCGTGCATGTGCCGACTGAAATAGCGAATGCATTTCAGGCGTATTTCAAAGTTGAGCCACCTTTACTAGAGGCTCCGAGGATGGGCGATGCTGGACCTGTCGTTACCGGGAACCCACTTGTTAGATTTACCGCTAGTGAGGTCAGGAATGTCATTCGACGAATGGAGCGGGGTAAGTCCCCCTGCACCTGCCACGAGTGCTATCTATGTTTTTTAGCCTATGCATTAGTCACAGTTATTTGCCGGAGGAGCTTACTAGAACTATTGTTGTGCCAGTAATAAAGAACAAGACGGGGGACGCGTCTGATATCGCCAACTATAGGCCTATATCTTTGGCTACGATTATATCGAAGTTACTGGACAGTCTGCTTGATAAGATACTAGCCGATCACATAGAGCTCTACGATAATCAGTTTGGGTTCCGGCCTGGCCTATCAACCGAGAGTGCTATATTGTGTCTCAAGCAGACTGTTCATTACTACACTGATAGGAAAACGCCAATATTTGCCTGTTTTTTGGACTTATCCAAGGCGTTCGATCTCGTAAATTACGACCTGTTATGGCATAAGCTTAGTCCAGAAACAACAGTGCCGAAAGAGGTTGTGTCAATTTTTCAATATTGGTATAGAACTCAGAAAAATATGGTTAAATGGGCGGGAGCTTACTCCAATGAGTATGATTTGAAATGTGGGGTGAGACAGGGAGGCTTAAGTTCTCCCGGACTTTTCAATCTTTACGTAAACCAGCTGATGGGTGGACTCAACGGCGCCAATGTTGGATGTCACATTGATGGGATTTGTATGAATAACATCAGTTATGCAGACGATATGGTCCTGTTGAGCTGTTCTGCATCTGTTAGTGGGTTGCGGAGACTCCTCTCTATTTGCGAGTCTTATGCGATGGCTCATGGGCTTAAGTACAATACCAGTAAGTGAGAATGGTTATTGTTTAAAGCAAGATCGCTGAACTATACTCAAGTTCCTGAAATTTGTCTATGTGGAAAGGCTCTGAAACTGGTTCAAAGCTTTAAATACTTGGGCCACTGGGTCACTGAGGACTTGAGGGACAACCTCGATATTGAGAGGGAACGTAGATCGCTGGCTGTTCGCTGCAACATGCTGGCTGACGCTTTTTAAAGCATACTGCCAGTCATTTTATTCATGCAGCCTATGGGTTAGTTTTACGCAGCGGGCATACAGCGATCTACGTGTCCAATATAATAATGCCTTCAGGGTTCTGTTGGGGCTGCCTTGGCGATGTAGCGCATCCGGGATGTTCGCGGAGGCGCGAACTGATGGATTTGCCACAATAATGAGAAAACGGTGCGCCTCTGCACTGGTTCGTCTCCGAGGCAGTACCAACAAAATCCTGAAGGTTTTTGTAGACCGATGGAATTCACCGCTCCTTCAGAGATGGGTGTTAATTCACACAAAAATTTAAATGTTTTATTACCAATTAATCCTCAAAAAGTTAGTTAAAATGTTTATTATAAATAATGAAATAATATTTGTAATGTGTAATTTGATTTAATTTTATTAATTTATTTAATTTCATCATGATGTATTGCTTACTAACAATAGTCTTAAGTTAAATTGTTACTAACACTATATGGGCCGAGCCTGAAATAAATATTTTGAATTTGAATTAATGACGGAGCTTCTTCGGGATCGGGTGGCGCCTCCACTGTGGTGCACGAATGTGCAGGGGAGATTAATTATGAAGAATATTGATATGACTTTTATATTTATCCGTTATATACAGAAATACATGTTAATCACTCACACACAATTCATATTATGTTTCCTAATGTTGAATCATATGATTTACAATTATTTATACTATTTAACAACGCCGGTTCTCAAGTGTCATGAGATCAAAGGATTGACATGAGTGTTCGTAATCAATACACCTACGGTGGTCGCGGAAGCTTAGGTGCTTTATGAATTTATGCTGGATTCTTTCAATTTTATGTTTGTGGGTGACATATTGGGGATTCCAAATGCAGCTACTGTACAGTCCACTTATGTTCGAAATGTCAAATTGTACCATTGTGTTAAACTAGTTCTGTTTTCTATCAAGAGATGGCGGTGTACACTTTTGCACCACGGTAGTATTTGGTTTTTCCTACATTATATAGGCTTTTTATGGAAATTAGATTTTGCTCTTCGATTACTTTGAATCTGTGGTCTTATTTTTAAACCCTGATCCTGGTACTTCAATTACTCGAGGACATTGAGCACGGTATTGTTCATATGTTCCTTCGAGCGCCGGATTAACGGCAGGGCACTGTATAGTGCAGGTTTTTGAGGAGACAGTCGTCACGGATAGTGGCTCGCTATCGATAACGTGACGACATTTGGCTGAACAAAGCGTCAGTCAATCAGCGCTGGTGCTGCGCTGAAGGATATCAAGGAGGTGTCTAGTACGGTACGGTACTAAGAAGGAGGCGTCAGCTGCTGGATGAGGAGACGGAGTCATCATCACGAGCACGAGGTCTGGTATTGTCATGAGAAGATTTGGTGAGCGAATTTGAACCTTATTTACTTAGAGTTTTGAACTTGTGAATTCAGTGTTGTGCGTGAAGTTTTTAGAAAATTGCCATGTGATTTTGAACTTTATTTCTAAAGACATTTTAACTTTAAAATATTGTAGTTTCTTACTTAGAATATTTGTATGTAATTTAGGACTTAGAATAGTTTCAATAAAAACGAAGGTACGGGGAGACTATGCCCGATTTTCAAAAGTTTGTAAAAGCAAAAACACTTAGAAAATTTTTGGGAAATTTAACTTTGAAAATTTTTGTTGAATTTTAATTGTGTTTTAATTTGATTCTGGAATTGTTTGTTGATTTGTGTTGTTTTGATTTTAAACTAAAAATTGAGTCTTTAATTAACTATCAGGAAAACTTGTATAGTCGGTTAGTTAAAGCTAAAACTAATTTTAAAAAGAGTCCCAAAGATCGCATCACATTGTTATATGTTGAGGGCAGATTAGATCTTTTGGAAGAAATATGGTTGGACTTTTCGTCTGGTCACAAAACACTATTGCAGACTATCAGTTCTAAAGAGATAGAAGAAACTAAAAGTAATTATTTTAAAGGTGAAGTTTTTGACCAGGCTGAAGAAGTTTATTTTGATTATAAGCTCGAATTGAAAACCATTTTAAATACATTAAACGCTGAATCCAATATACAAACTAATTGCTCGGCACAGGGTTCGCAGAAAAACACTCAGGAGTGCAAAAAACAATTTAATGTCAAGTTACCAAAGGTCAATATTCCAATTTTCTCTGGAAAGTATTCTGAATAGAGTACGTTTCGAGACCTATTTAGTTCTTTAGTTCATTCAAACACGGATTTAGACAATGTACAAAAATTATTATATTTAAAAGGTTATGTGAGTGGTGAAGCTGAACAATTAATAGCAAATATTTCTACCACTGATTGCAACTATCAAAGGTGCTGGAAGTTGCTTGAGGAACGGTATGATAACAAAAGATACATTAGTCATCACCTTATAAAGAGATTGTTTAGCCAGAAAAATATTACTCATGAATCCGCTGGTAGTTTGAAGGAATTAATACACACAACTAATGATTGTTTGGCAGCACTCTCAAATATTGGTGTTAACACTAATAGTTGGGACATTATTATTATTCACATCCTTACTCTGAAACTGGACCCGGAATCGAGAAGGCAATGGGAATTTAATGCGACCGATTGTAACTCTTCGGATGAATTGCCTACTTACAAACAGTTTCGGGAATTTATAACTAAGCGGTATCGTGCAATTGAGTTCCTCGATTCCCGGTCTAATACTATAAATAGAAATATACCTGTAAATAAAACAAAGTCAATGCATATTGTAAATATTAAATGTCCATTTTGTTCGGAAGAACATAAACTAAATTGTTGTCAAAAATTCAGTGGGGAATCTGTCGAGTCAAGGCGTAATTTTGTACAGACAAACAATATTTGTTATTGTTGTCTGGGTAGTAATCACTCTGCCAGGAACTGCCTAAGTAGTGGAAAGTGCCGTAAATGTAAAAAAAGACACCATGTTTTGTTACATCCTACGAGTAATAGCAAAGTAGAGGGTCAGGTCATTAATAAACAAAATAATAATCAGGAGCCATCTTCTAGTGTTGAAATGGCGGAACCAGTAGTGTCTTGTTTTTCTGCAGGAAAGTATAAAATTAATCAGGTTTTACTAGCTACAGCGCTGGTAGAAACCTTAGCGGAAAACGGCCAAAGGTATATGATTCGTGCGCTCTTGGATCAAGGCTCACAATCATCATTCGTGACCGAATCGACGGTCCAACTCTTAGGACTAAAGAAAACTCCTCTTAAGAGTACAATATCTGGTGTTGGTGGAGAAAACAATTTGATCTCCAAGGCGATGGTTCAAATCGAAATTAAGTCACGTGTTGATCCGAAGGTGATTATTATTGTGAAGGCATATGTTTTAAAATCCATCACGTCACTTTTGCCATCTGAAAAGGTAAAGTGGATGGAATGGAAGGAATTAAACGAGATTGCTCTTGCAGATCCAGGATATCACACGCCAAATCGTGTTGATTTATTATTAGGCGCTGAAGTGTACAGCAAGGTTCTGCAAGATGGTGTTAAGAAGGGTCCGGTATGTGACCTAGTTGCGCAGTCCACTTCACTTGGCTGGATTATATCGGGCACAGTGGAGTCGTCAGGTCGTCTTTCTGGAAACATAAAAACATTGCATTGCCAAGTTAACGATGAAAACGAAATGTTAAAAAGGTTTTAGGAATTGGAAGAATCTGTCCAATTGCCTAAGGAAAGATTATTTAAAGACGATGAAAAACGTTGTGAAGAATATTACGCTGAAACAACTAGCAGAGACGAAGAAGGTAGATACGTCGTAAGGCTTCTATTCAAATCTGGATGTCCTGAGGTAGCTAACTCCAAGATGATTGGTGAAAAAAGATTAAATTCATTAGAAAGGCGATTAAAGAATGGGAATCTAACAGAAGGTTATAATCAAGTATTAAATGAATATTTGGAGATGGATCATATGGAGTTGGTACCAAAAGATGAAGTGAATGACAATAAGGCGATCTACTTACCACACCACGTAGTCGTTCGTGAGGACAAAGAGACCACTAAACTGAGAGCAGTGTTTGATGCGTCCTGCAAGGGAACCAACAACAAATCATTAAATGATAACATGTTAATAGGACCAACATTGCAACCGGAATTAAGACACATTGTTTTACGCTGGAGAGCCAAACCAATCTGTTTGACGGCGGACATAATAAAAATGTATCGACAGGTAAAGGTTGATGAGGCTGATATTAACTACTTGAGAATATTGTGGAGAAATAGCGCAAAGGATGTAATAAATCATTACAGAATGAAAAGAGTTACCTTTGGGGTGGCATCTTCACCTTACCTTGCAGTGAAAACGTTGTAGCAAGTAGCATTGGACGAAGGTCATAATTATCCATTTGCAGCTGAAAAGGTTGCAACTGATTTTTACATGGATGACTTAATGTCAGGATGTGAAACCAAGGTAGAAGGATTAAAACTATTTAATGAAATGAATGAACTCTTAGCCTAAGGAGGATTTTATTTACAAAAATGGACTACTAATGATCAGGAACTATTAAAAGAAATTAAAGAAAGTAAAAGTAAATGTAAGCATGAGGGAAAGGAAGAAATTAAGGATGAGCTAAAAATAAAAACAGATGATGTAGTAAAGATCGTCGGACTTACCTGGAATCGCAGCGATGACTCCTTCTGCTACAAGGTAAAAATGCCTACCTTACAGGAACCTGCAACAAAAAGAAAAATTATATCTGATATATCTAGATTTTACGATCCCCTGGGATGGGCTGGACCAAGCATAATAATTTCAAAAATAATAATACAAAAGCTATGGTTAGCAGGATTAGACTGGGATGAAGTTGTGCCCACAGAAATACTTAATGAATGGTTGACTTACCGTGAGGAACTGAAGGAGTTAAATAATATTACTATACCTCGGTGGATTGGTATTAGGGTTGATGATGAAATGGAGCTTCATGGGTTTTGTGATGCTTCCAAGGACGCTTATGCAGCTGTTATATATTGTCGTGTGATCAGCTCTACTGGAGATATCCGGGTTGTTTTAATTTCCGCAAAAACTAAAGTAGCACCGGTGAAACAAGTTTCAATCCCGAGGCTTGAATTATGTGGCGCCGTCTTACTTACTCGTCTCCTTATAGAAGTTGCAATGGTCATGAAGGTTGACAAGAGTCGGTTACACGCGTGGACGGATTCAACTGTAGTTCTAGCCTGGTTAAATGGTCATCCGAATCGCTGGAAGGTGTTTGTGGCCAATCGTGTTTCCGAAATTATTTCAAATCTAGACTCACACTATTGGTCACATGTTTCTTCAAAAAATAATCCAGCTGATGTCGCATCACGAGGACTATCTCCTAAGGAATTAGTTGAAAGTAAAATATGGTTTCAAGGTCCAGATTTCCTGCAGGGTGAACAAATTGAATATAAAAAACCAAAGGAAATATGTACAAATTTGGAAGAAGTTAAAGTCAAGTCACATTTTGCTGCTGCATCTGAAAATGAAAATGAAAATTCTATATGGGAAAGGTTTTCTTCTTTAACTAGAATGATAAGGGTGATAGCATATTGCAAGCGTTTTATACACAATATCCGAAAGGAAACCACAAATACACTTAATGGAATTTTGAACACACAGGAATTAAACGAAGCTATGAATTGCTGTATTAGAAAATGTCAGAGGGACAATTTTAAAGAAGATATAGCAATAATAAATCAAAAAGAAAACTTACCCAAAAGAAGCAGACTCCGAGCTTTAAATCCTTATCTTGACGAAGATCATATTTTGAGAGTTGGCGGAAGGTTGGAAAATACACTGTGGAGTGAACGTCGCAAGCATCCCATTGTATTGCCTAAGAAATCGTATTTAACGGATTTGATTATTGGTAACGCTCATAGACAAACTTTTCACGGTGGCCCACAGCTCATGTTATGTTACTTGCAATCTAAATATTGGGTATTAGGTGCTAAACAGCGCGTAAAGGCCTATTATAGGAAATGCGTTACTTGTGTTAAAAACGCCAACAGAACGCAAACGCAATTAATGGGTCAGTTGCCTACAGCGAGAGTAACTCCCACTAGACCGTTTAAGTGCAGCGGTGTGGATTATGCAGGTCCAATTCAAATCAGGACTGCTAAGGGACGAGGATATAAATCACATAAGGCTTATATTTGTTTATTCGTGTGTATAGTTACCCGCGCGATACACCTGGAGGTAGTAACTGAACTTACCACTGAAGGCTTCCTACAGGCATTTAAGAGATTTGTTGCGAGAAGGGGATACTGCACAGATATCTGGAGTGACAATGCCACAAATTTTGTAGGAGCATCCAGTGAACTTAAAAGGTTATTTCGCTCTGAAAAAGGTTCTATGCTCCAGGAAGTAGCTGAAAGTTTAGCTACGAATGGGTGTACTTGGCACTTTATTCCATCCCGGTCTCCTAACTTCGGTGGTTTGTGGGAAGCGGGAGTGAAGTCTGTCAAGTACCATTTGAAACGAGTAGTAGGCCAAAGCACATTAACATTTAAAGAAATGACCACAGTTTTAGCGCAGATAGAAGCTTGCTTAAATTCAAGGCCTCTATCGGTGCTCACTGGTGAGAATGAAAACGAGATGGTGCTAACACCAGGACATTTTTTGGTCGGAGAAGCTTTAGTCACTCCGCCAGATAACGATTTTCGATCCTCAAATATATCCTCTTTGCGTAGATGGCAATATACTCAGAGGATGTTTCAAGATTTTTGGCGTCATTGGTCGCGTCAATATCTGACTAAATACTTTCATAGGTATCGTTGGTCAGAACAAAATCCGGAACCTAAGGTTGGTGTCGTAGTAATTGTCAGGGAGGACAACTTACCGGCCTGTCGCTGGTTGTATGGTAGAGTGGTTGCTACTCATCCAGGGCAAGATAATATAACACGAGTTGTTACTTTAAAAGTTAAAAATGGCACGGTCAAGAGACCAATATCAAAAATAGCTGTACTTCCTATTTCTACTTAGTGTTGTTAATATTCTTTTGTTACATTTTGTTAAAGTTACGAAAATAGGTACTTGTTACAAATATTGTTTATTGTTTGCACAAAAGTTATTTTGATTTAATTTATATTCTAATCGTCCAATATTTTGTGAATGGACAAGCTTTGGTTTGCCATGGTGGGCGATATTTTATTAAAGAACAAGCCGTAGTTTGTCCTTGGTGGGCGAAATATGTACAGTCCACTTATGTTCGAAATGTCAAATTGTACCATTGTGTTAAACTAGTTCTGTTTTCTATCAAGAGATGGCGGTGTACACTTTTGCACCGCGGTAGTATTTGGTTTTTCCTAAATTATATAGGCTTTTTATGGAAATTAAATTTTGCTCTTCGATTACTTTGAATCTGTGGTCTTATTTTTAAACCCTGATTCTGGTACTTCAATTACTCGAGGACATTGAGCACGGTATTGTTCAGCTACAATATTCCAAAATACTTCTTACATACGTGTAGTAAAGGATTTTTAGACAAGTTACGTCGAAGAATGGACGGCTTACTCTCAAAATGAAACCTAGGTTCCGGAAGGCTTTAGATACTACGGCGTCAATGTGCTCAACAAAAGTTAATTTCGAATCAAGAATTATACCTAAATCTTTTACTGTTGATAACTGCTTGATGCTAACACAATTGATGCTGTAGCCGTACTTAATAGGGTTTCTTTTACGAGTAAACGATAAGTGGGAGCATTTACTAACATTGATATTGATCCTATTTTCCCTGTAGTATACACTTAATCTATCAAGATCATCTTGTAGGCAGATACAATCCTGGAGACCTTTGACCTTCATATAAATTTTTGTGTCATCTGCGTACATTAGAAATTTTGAAAATTTAAAACATTTAGTAACGTCGTACAAATAGCATGCATATAACAAGGGTCCAAATATCGAGCCCTGGGGTACGCCTGATAAGACGTCTGTATAATCCGAACGATAACCTCCTAACACCACAGCTTGACTCCTGTTACGCAAGTATGATTCAATCCACCTCAACAAGTTTCCCCTTATACCCAGTTCACCAAGCTTTCTTATAAGTATGACGTGATTTTTCAAAGTCCGTGTAGATCACGTCAATCTGATGACCTCCGTCCATGCCATGGAGCACGTCCTCAGTAAAGACCGCAAGGTTAGTAGTGGTTGAACGGTTCTTCATAAAACCATGCTGTTGCAATGGAATTAGAGGTGAGACTACGGGATAAATATGATCGTGTACAACTCTTTCAAGTAATTTACTCAGAACATTAAGAAGAGAAATAGGACGGTAGTTCAAAACAGATGATTTGTTACCTTTCTTGTGTACAGGGACTACATGAGCAGTTTTCCAGATGCAAGGAAGATAGCCCTGACTAAGACACTTGTTAAAAATTAATGATATAGGTTCAGCCAAAGACTTAGAACAACGTGAGAAAAAGATAGGTGGTATATTGTCACTACCAGCGCCTTTCTTTACATCCAACTTCTTTAAAAGATCTAGGGTATACGATGCAGTAATTTTAATAGAATGTATGACGTCTTGAGACAGACTCTCTGAATACATGTTAGGATAGTTAGCTGCTGGCCTCTCAAAGTTTTTACGGAAAAAGTCATTAAATGCGTTACAGATATCTGATTTATTGTTTAAAGTTCTGTCATTATAATGCATTATACTAGGGTAATTTGATTGACCATTTCGACGAGATTTTACATAGGACCAGAATAATTTAGGGTTAGTTTTAATATTTTCTTGTGATTGTTTTATGTATGAATCATAACAATTCCTCTGCAAAACTTTTAATTTGGCTCTTAGGGCAGAGAACAGGTGATAATCTAATGGGTTACTATGAAGTTTCCAATTGCGATGATGTCTGGATTTTTCTTTTATTACGTTTATTAGAGCTTTATTATACCAAACTGGGTAAGTACGAGAGCCAGACACCTGGGCTTTTGGAACATGCATGTCAATCACATTATATAATATACAGTAAAAAAAATTCGACTATGTCTTCCAAATTAGTCATCTTTGATATAAAAGACCAATCTTCATTAATGAGACTTCTGTCAATTTTTGAAAAATCAGCTCGCTTATACTGATGTATAAGTCTCAATTGAGGTTTTATTGGTGGAATTAAAAGGTCAGAAGCAGTTATTTCCAAAGAAGGATGATATTTATCTTCAGCTACTACAGGAGAGTCTGATCTAGCAGCTTTGAGAGCAAAATTAGAAAAAACAAGGTCTAAAGTACAGTTTTGGTGGTTTTTTTATAAAATTATATTGAGTTAGACCAATGTACGAAGTTACTTCAATAAAATTAGATGCTGCATTTTGAATTTCAGTGGATCCTTTCTTTTGTATTATAGGATCACCTGTGTTCCAATCAATACAGGGTAAATTAAAATCACCTGCTAAAATTAAATGATCATCAGGATTAGTAGATGAAACATGTTCAACTTTCTCGGAGAACTGTTGCAGACGAGAGGGGATGTCTCGATTCGGGGGAAGGTAAACAACAGCTAAGTGCAAGTTTTTGTAGCAACCGAGTGATTGTGCTGAGATTGTTAACCAGATGCACTCAAGACCGGGTCTGTGCCACTCTGCTCGACCACGAGCCTCCAATTTCCGTTTCCGGTCACAACGAAAAACGTCGTATTTATTGCTACAAATTTCACCATCTAGTACATGACTCTGTAACAAGTCCTATATCACAATCAGAAAGCAACATATTGTTATAAAAAGTGTTTGTTTTAGTACGTAAGCCCCTTACATTTTGGTAAAACAGCTGAAGTTTATTACGTGAGTTAGCCATTTGGATTAAGATAGGGGTAACAGCGCTTACAAATGAAAAAAGTTACTGTAAAATTAATTAACCACACTATTAAATGCATCCACAATAACAAACTAGAAAATTGCAGAGTTAACAAAGTGCAGTAGAAAGACACAATATAGTGGGTAGGACAACTTGTGAAAAAGTTGAGTTGATGGTGTGATGAAATGAGTGAAGTGTGTGTGATCGTGTTGCATGCAAGTTTCAATGAGGTGCGATAAATGTTGGCGTTAAACATTAAAATTAAAAATAACATTAAAATCATTAAAGGATCAGTTACGCTATTTTTTCTAGGTCTGCAATAGAAGATATTAATATCGGCGGACTTGTATCGTTCTTTCGAACAAATATTCAGCAGTTTTTTGTCCATATACATTTATAGCATGATTCCTTGGCCTTAAGCTTGCACGCAGCAAAAAGACGTTTGTTTTCTCTTTTGAGGTGCTCGTTGACGTAGATCATGTCAGTATCTTCTCTAAACTAGACGCACACAAATATATTCACACACAAGGGCAACTTATCCATGCATGAGTGTGACGTCAGTTTTAAATAAACGAAGATAGTGCTTAACACTATCGATAAATTTTATCGATGAGTTCTGCCAGTATGATGATAAGGTTTTATTCAATTCAGACTCTTTATTATGTGAAAGATAGAAACTTTATGTAGAGGGGACTACAGGAGAACCGCCATAAGAAGACGGGCAGCAGCGTCTCCTCTCCACCATTGTCCAAACTGCGATCGCCAACCCGCCTGCCAAGCGTGGCGATTATGGCAAAATCCTCCTTTTGGTGAGGCCTGTGTCCAGCAGTGGACTGATATAGGCTGGTGGTGGTGATGATAGAAACTTTCTTTTTGGCTGTCATTAAGATCTACAGGGTTATTTATTAATATACGTCAGTATGGTAGAGTTTAAGGATTGGACTATACCCAGCCGGAAAACCGATCCGGGTAAGTACGGTTTCAATCCATCGCAAGCAATAAGGTCATCGTGAACGAATTCTAGCTGATTCTAACAGATTCCGGCTGGTTAAAGTCCAAGCCAAAAACTGCAAGAAATACCTGCAAAATTTGGTTTTCAGGTGTATTGTCACAATTATAATTAAAAAAATACTGGGCTATAACCCGCAAAAATGGTAAATATAATTGAAGGTAAAGTTAGAAGGTTGAATTTTGTAAAGTAGGATTTGCAAGATTGGGTGTTAACTATTTTAGCTGTATTCGCGCTGTATACTATTTCGAAAAGTGCGTAGGTAAGGTAGTTCTATATCGTTGTGGATATGATTCATCTAGCCCCTCCCTCTTGTAGTAAAGGCATTCTCCAGATAGATAGATAAAGATAATTAAAAGGCCAGCCAGATGTGGAAAAAGCAAGATTAATATTTAATTTACAAATTAAATATTAATCTTGCTTTTTCCACATCTGGCTGGCCCAACACCCGGCTCAGGCAGAAGACTTTCTAAAAATATTACAAATATTTTCATCTTTTAAATCGAAAACATGAAATTAGTCTAGAGAAATCATGAAATAAGAATATCATAATACCAATTTTTCTGCTTGCTTAGAAAGACAAAGTTGTAAATGAATTCAAATATTATTGGTCTGGGTCTGTCTATGGTGGTGACTGGAGATGGTTGGCTCGGAAACATTATAATATAAAGTTTTGTTAATCAGTAATTGAGAAGGTGTTGAATAATAATGAATAAAAAACATTATCCGAAACATTATCAAATCCGCAAGAATCCGTTTGAAAATATGACGCTATTGCTAAAGCGATGGATTGAAACCGTACTTACCCGGACCGGTTTCCAAATGGGTATAGTCCGAGCCTTAACATACGCTTAAATAATAAATAATCTGTTAACTTTTAGCAACAAGCAAAATGTCTAAGTACAAAACACATGTTTCTCTAGAGTTTAAGATAAATGATAAGATATTTTAGGTGCCTCAAAGATTTTGTCGTAACCTTTTGTAATGTTATATTTTCGCAAAAATAATGAAAATTAATATTTAGTGGCATCTTAATATGGACACATTATAACAATGCCTATTCTTATATACATAACACGGATCTTACAGTAAAGCAACCAAATTAAACAAAATTTATAACATCATACAGCTTTTATTGTATGTGTAAATAAATAACAACAAAAATGCTTGTAACCTGAGCCTTAACATCATTTTTGTGTTAAATAAATTCATATAAACAATAAAACCTAATCCACCCGTTTATTTTCCCAACGGGTGGGTTTATTGGGAATGTTCCGAATATATTCCCATTTTTGAAATACATTCGGGTGGAATGCCAACTCTAGGTGACCTAAAGGTCAAGTGGTTAAATCGATATCGATATTTAATTTTTGTGCTATCCCATCACCAATTCTGCTCTAGGGTGGCCAGCGTATATCAATAAAAATCTAAAATTTTCAGAATAAGGTGAAGTTCGCAAATATATTATATTATTGAAGAAGACCGATTAAATGCAAATATTTATAGTATTGACTATTGATACTTTAAAAGTAAGTATTTAGTCCAAAAAAATTGCGTAAACTTAAACAAGGATCATAATTTGTTAACTGTGATATATTATTAATTCAATAACCATCTATTGTAATTAATATTACTAACAATATCAAACGTGAAATACCAATGTGATTTTAAAGTTGGGTACTTCAGTATAAAAAAATACGCTTAATAGGATTTTTTACCTTTAACTGGTATCACTTTTTGATTGACAAATTTTATGAGGTTTTTTGCAATTTTAAGGCATTATTTGCTAATATTGAAACTCAATAATACTTATAGATGAAAATTTACGCTGTCCTTTAGCACATAAGATGTTTCTGATCTTTTTTAAAACGAGCACACGGCGTAATTTGGCATAATTAGCTGCGGTCCTTCCACGCTCACCGTGATTTGACAATGATGGCGGAACGCGCTGCAAATAGTTTAATATAACCTCTGTGACCGACGGTCATAGACTTGTGGCAGAGGGGAATGCCTGTCAATGGCGTCTCCTGTTGGTTGAATGCTCTAAGATTTTAGATTATAAGACATTTCACTTTCTGTTTGGCTCACGTTCCTTGAATCAATCTAGAAAACAACTGTTTTTTCCATGTCAAGACGATTATTCCAAATTCGAATACTTTTATACCATGGTGGACGTAGAGGTTTTATTCAACGAGTAAAGCTGGAAACATACTATCGGACGCGGCTTACGGACGCGGCTTACAGCCGCGACTTAAAGGAATCTAGGTATTGAATGTACACTAAGGTGTGCAAACCATCGGACGTCAGTCGCGGACGTAACCTTCGCTGACCTTGAGCGCTCGGACGTCCGACAGCAATCTGTCGCGCTGGATGTTTCTGTAAGCCGAAAACGTCCGCGGACGGTATGCTCGGGGTGCGGACGCGTCCGAGCGTCAGAAGGACGCCGGCTGCGCGAGAGCTCGCACGTGCTTATTGATTGCATGAACATTTTTATTATAAGATAGCTAGCGATTTGATAACGTATGCGAAAAAGAAACCCGCTTATCACCGTATTCAGTATTATGTTACAAGAAATCTCCGGGACCTGGACAAGATTTATTTAGGGTTCCGTACCCAAAGCGTAAATCGGGGGCCTCTGCTGCGCCGTTGGATACAGACTCATGCCCCTGTCACTCGATATGAGTGCCTATAGCACGGGAGCCCCGTCAGACAGAAGCCATTATAATGTTTTTTTTTTTTTTTTTTTTTTTTTTTTTACTGCATTATTGTAATTACTAACACTAGAATAAGATTATCATGTTACTAACACTTTTATATGGATTTTTAAAGTCTGCAATAAATGGATTTATTATTATTATTACTATTCCGCTGTCCGTCTGTCTGTCTATCTCATGAACCGTGTTAGCTAGACAGTTCAAATTTTTACAGATGATGTATTTTTGTTGCCCCTATAACAACAAATACTAAAAACCAGAATAAAATAAATATTTAAGGGTCTCCCATACAACCAAAGTGATTTATTTTGCTCGTTACTAAGGCTCCGCTGTCCGTCTGTCTGTCTGTCCGTCTGTCACCAAGCTGTATCTCATGCACCGTGATAGCTAGAAAGTTGAAATAAATATTTAAGGGGGCTTCCATACAACAAACGTGATTTTTTTGCCGTTTTTATAGAAAATGGTATGGTAATGGAACCCTTCGTGCGCGAGTCCGACTCGCACTTCGCCGGTTTTTACAGATAATGGTGCGGAACCCTTCGTGCGCGAGTTCGACTCGCACTTGGTCGGTTTTTTTGGCCTGGATAATTGTATTTTGGATTAGCTACTATTTTTCAGAATTTTCTTCCAAAATCTACTAAACGATACAGATTTTCTACTGAAATTACTACTAAATCATCGTCACACTAAAGTGGTCACACTTATGGCGTCCGCAAGCAACGTCCGATGACCGTGCACACTGATCAGTCGCGGCTGTAAGCCGCGTCCGATAGTATGTTTCCAGCTTAATAAACCTCTACACTACCTAAGCACGGATGTAAAAAAATACGGACGTAACATCACATTAAAAAAATGTGAAGCATGCAAGGTACTACAATTTTGTTTGTTGTACATGATCTACACTCACACATACACACCAGGTACGACAACCCGCCGCCATTTCGCCCCGAGTGACGGCGCTAGTGACACGTAGTAAATGTGTTCGTTGCGTCAACGATTTATTTTTCAAAAATGCCGTCTTGTGTTGCTAAATAATGTAAAAACTACATGAGTAAACGTAAAAAGTCACATGGAATCACCTATCATACGTAAGTTATTACGATTCGTGATTAAAAAAAAATTTATGTTTTAAATACTTTGCCGAGAATTCTAGAGGTCATTTCATTTCACTACAGGTCAGAAGGAGATTTCATTTTAGAAACAGTGTTGTCACTTTATTTACGGGAAAATTACCCTAAAGGTGGGGAAATCTATATTTTTATGTGACTCTCTGAAATCAGATTTCGTCAGTTTTTGGGTACCGTTTCTCAAAAGTAAAATAAAAGATCCCCATACTTTTAATATAAAATATCTCTTACGTATATTATCATATTTCTAAAATAGAAAGTATTTTCCGTACATTAGACAACAAAAGACAAGTGTACAAAAAGTTGACACAACATAAAGGATTTTAGCGCATCTTTATTAATTATAATAAAAATATACGTACTTAACATTATTAATAAACCATTATGATATATGATGTAAACGTATTTTTGATTTTTAACCCCCGACGCAAAAACGACGGGGTGTTATAAGTTTGACATGTCTGTGTGTGTTTGTGTGTGTGGCATCTTAGCTCCCGAACGGATGAACCAATTTTGATTTAGTTTTTTTCGTTTGAATGATTAATTAGTCAAGAGTGTTTTTAGCTATGTTTGATGAAAATCGGTCCAAGATGGCCGCCGTAACAAAATGGCGGATTACATATTTTTGTTAAACTCCCTCAATATGGGTATCCAATGAAAGGCCTGACTAGTAGATTTTTTTATCCTTTTTCAAATACGCGTATTGAGCGTCGTGGGGTTTTCAAAATTTTTCAATTTTACTTTTTGTTATTAAGGGGTAAATTTTATAGTAGCCTTATCACTATTATTGTCATGTGCAAAAATATATTTCTTTATACGTAACATGTGTTTTATTTTCTATCACAGTGATCATAGAAAATATATTTGGTAGGTCAACATAGATCAACCGTTTATATTTCTGTTAAAAAATATATGTAAATTACATAAGTTAACTGAGATTGATTATTACCACCAAACAGCAGGGGAATTGATGGTTTATATAGCAACCCTTAAATCACGCACACAGCGTAAACGGGCGGCCATTATTATGCTTCACTTATGGTTAGACGAGGTTACGTCCGTTTTTTTTTTACGTCCGTGTACCTAAGTAACTAAATATTAATATTTAAGGCCGTAAGATGGGTGAAATGTCAAAAATATCGGATATAAAAATCAATTTCTCTGAATAAGTTTAACTCAAATCTATAAACTTCAAATAAGATATGCTAGAAGAAGATTCAATAAACATTTTGAATTCAATAATTTTGCTTTTCATATTCACTTTCTTTTATTAAAACGATCCCAAAAACATGTCTATTTTTTCATGAATTTCAAGTGTTTGCTCAAATGGCACAAGATTTTTCGTTGCTGTTTTCACACAAAGCAAGGTTATGCAAATATCCATGCATTGAATTGAAAGTTTTATCTATATTTTGCATTAAATTCATCAAAAATATGGTTTTTCCGTATCCACGTGAGCGCGCTCGCTCCGACTCGTCCTGTCATGCCCCGCGCGCTCCGCGCAGTCCATTTCCGGACATTGTCGAGGGTGGACCGCGCGTCGCTGTCAGAGCAATTTCGTTTACTTTGATTTTCGGTTTTAATGTGTTTCTACTGATTTGAACATATTAAAATTTATACCAGTACTTAGTTAAGGCTTAATCTGTAGATTAGTAACTATTAGTATTTTATTTGCGAATAAATTACATTTTGTGCGGTCAAAGCTTAGAGCATTCAACCAACAGGAGACGACAAGCTCGCTAATTTCTATGAGAAAAAGTCTGTCATTTCTTGCGGGGGGAAGGGAATATCGCACACATAGGGAATTAACACTAACGCGTTTTCAATGACGTTGCTACGCTCGCACACAACAAAAATTATCTAACACTAGCTTAAACTAGACGCACACAAATATATTCACACACAAGGGCAACTTATCCATGCACGAGTGTGACGTCAGTTTTAAATAAACGAAGATAGTGCTTAACACTATCGATAAATATTATCGATGAGTTCTGCCAGTATTATAATAAGGTTTTATTCAATTCAGACTCTTTATTATGTATAAGATATAAACTTTATGTAGAGGCGACTACAGGAGAACCGCCATAAGAAGACGGGCAGCAGCGTCTCCTATCCACCATTGGCCAAACTGCGATCGCCAACCATTAAATACATTCGGGTGGAATGCCAACTCTAGGTGACCTAAAGGTCAAGTGGTTAAATCGATATCGATATTTTGTTTTTGTGCTATCCCATCACCAATATTGCTGCAGGGTGGCCAGCGTATATCAATAAAAATCTCAAATTTTCAGAATAAGGTGAAGTTCGCCAATATATTATATTATTGAAGTAGACCGATTAAATGCAAATATTTATAGTATTGACTATTGATACTTTAAAAGTAAGTATTAGGTCCAAAAAAAAAGTCCAAAAAAATTGCGCAAAACTTAAACAAGAATCCATTGACTTATATTTAGATCAATGCAAGAATCATAATTTGTTAACTATGATATATCATTAATTCAATAATCATCTATTGTAATTAATATTATTAACAATATCAAACGTGAAATACCAGTGTGATTTTAAAGTTGGGTACTTCAGTATAAAAAATTACGCTAAATACATTGATGTAAAAAGTAAAGATACGGCTGACAGAACAAATCGCTTTGCATTTCTTCCATACATGATACACTAACCCCATCTGTTAGACTTTGATGTCAACTGTCAAATAGCATCATAGAGTAACCACAAAATTACTCCTAAGTAACCTTGTAAGAGCGGCTTATAACGAAAGAGGAACTAAGAAAAAAGTTTTTATTTCACAGATATATTTAAAGTAGTATCAGAGTAAATATAACTTTTTGCTTTTTCAAATTAAATACGTCAACATGAATTAAGGTAAAATAAAATAATCTTTATTTGCTTAAACACGGTATGCATAGGTGTTTTAAAATGAACGTACCATGCTTTGTACGTTAAGCCAACACGAGGCATGCAAATTAAATATAAAATTGAACTAAAATGAAATATAAAATTAATCTAAAATTGCATTAAATTAAATTAGGTACATAGATGTCAGTCATATCATAATTATGTTGAAATTAATATTTATTATTTAAAAAACTCCTTTATGGTATGTGAGATTAGCCGCTTATTCAATTTTGTTTTAAATTGATTATTATTTAATATTTTGAATTCGTTAGGTATATTATTGAAATTGTTTTTTATACTCAGTGTTATACAGCTTTTTTTATACTGCATTGTTATTGGAGTTTTAGTAGTTACAGGATATTTTAATTTCTTGTATTCCGTGGATAAATGTCAAATGCCCTATTAAAAATATGCATAATTTGCATTACAAATACACATGTTTCAAATATATACTGGGACGTCAATGTTAGTAATTGCAACTGAGCAAATAGAGGACGACATGATGTTCGTGGAGGGACACCGCATATTGCTCTTATGCATCTTTTTTGGGCAATAAAAGCTCTATTTATATTAAGTAGTATCACATCAGTAAACTGTAGCGTAATTTTGAACCTACAATGCATGATAGGTAGCAATCGCAGTTTTTGTTACAGATCTAACCTGCTTTAAAGCATAAATAAACTTATTGACTCTGTAAGGATAGGTCCAGATCTGGCTAACGCACCGTGAATGCACAGGACGCGCACAGCGCGCGATTTGCGCGCAAGCTGCACGCGCGCGGCATGCGATCCGTTACTGCAACAGATTGGTTTGCCTCTTTAGCGCAACTCATGCAAGGCTTGTACAATGCGCGCGATCTGCGCGCGTGCAGTTCTGGTTCACGTTCGAGCCAGTTTAAATGTCGCGTTCGCGCGGCTCGCGCGCAGTCTCGCGCTGCGCCTGATGTTCAAACATTATCTATATGCGTTTTCCAATTTACGTCTTGTTCTATAGTTAACCTAGGAACTTCGTTTGTTTTACTTCGTTAATTTTCGTGTCTTTATAATGAATATCAATATTTTTGTTTCTGTTTAATTGTATGTAAGTAATTAGTAAATACTTTAACATCAACATTACTTTTAAATAAAACTATACTTTCTTATAAGTTGTAATGATGACTAATCTATACATATAATTGAAGCTATAAAACAAAAAACAATTTCTCTCTCTATCTCTCGAAATGAAATAAAAGGTATGATTCCGAATTCAGCAGCACGCAGTGGTCCCCATATTTTTACATCGACAACCATCTGGTGTAGTAGCGCTCCGGACTACAATGCGGGTTCGACTCCCGCGAGGGGCAAATGTTAGTGTGATGAGCACGAGCATTTGCACCTAAGTCATGGATGTTTATAAATGTATTTAAGTAGTTTATAAATATATTTAAGTATGTTTATTATCTGTATCTAGTGGCAAGAGCACAAGATTTGCTTAGTTTGGGGCTAGATAATTGGGTGTTTGTGGATACAATTTATTTTTATAAGTATACGAAATCATACCTTAAAACTTTTCTAAAAAAACTATATCAGATAATTTATATATATTTATTAATTACATTTCACTGTCCTTCGAATAACACATTTTTTTTACTTATGCCTTTTGTTATTTTTGACATGTTTTCAATTTTTGACTCATAGTGCCTTATCACGTAAACTTAAAATAAGTATTCAATAAATCATCATAAAATAAAATATTTATATTACATCGCATGTACTGGACTGCACTCAGTGCACTGTGAGCACTAATGCACGCCGCTACAAAGTTGTATCGGTTTTGCACGGTAAATATGGCGTTGCTTCGTAAAATTGACAAAGAAGTTGGAAAATTGTTAAAGTAATGTAAATAAGTTTAGTGTTTATCAAATATGCGGATTATTGGTGAGTAGTAAACTTTGAATTTGTTTTAATGACCTTTCTATCGTAATTTATGCAACCTTTCAGTGAACATTTAGGCATTTTTATTTTTTCATACAAATGTCAGATCACGATGACCGCCGACCACTGACTACGTCACATCGGCCTCGGTCGGGTCATTTTCGGGTCTCTTTAGGTCCAACACCCAGACGTGTGGTCCGCCCTGTCCTTACGAAGTAGTATATAAGTCAATGGCTAAATATGATTTTTTTACCTTTTACTGGTATCACTTTTTGATTGACAAATTTTATGAGGTTTTTGCAATTTTAAGGCATTATTTGCTAATATTGAGACTCAATAATACTTATAGATGAAAATTTACGCTGTCCTTTAGCACATAAGATGTTTCTGATCTTTTTTAAAACGAGCACACGGCGTAATTTGGCATTTTTAGCTGCGGTCCTTCCACGCTCACCGTGATTTGACAATGATGGCGGAACGCGCTGCAAATAGTTTTATATAACCTCTGTGACCGACGGTCATAGACTTGTGGCAGAGGGGAATGCCTGTCAATGGCGTCTCCTGTTGGTTGAATGCTCTAAGGGTCAAAGAATAAAAAACAAACTACGATATGAGTTGAACAAATGAAAGTGAAAATATACCTAAACACCAAAAATATTTTTTTGTATTAAAAAAATGTCATTTACAAAAAAGTCCATGTTGTTTGTCAAAAAATCTTGCAAATAAAATTTCCCCGTTACCGATCGAGCTGAAATTTTGCATACATATGTAAATCGCGTGACAATGCATTATTATGATGTCTTGGTGCTGATTTGATGATGGAGCTAGAAGGTGGCCATAGGAACTTCGCAATGAAACGACACAACCTCATCGAGTTTGGGCTCATTTGAATCGTCTTGACGAGTAGTTTGTCTTCCAATTGTAACAAGGGTCTGATGATGGAGCTGGAAGATGGCCAGAGGAACTCATTAATTTAACGAACTACACACACCGGCATATTTAGCGGAACACAAAAAAAAGTCCATAATTAAAAAAAATATGGTTTTATTTTAAAATCTACTCACTACACTTCTTTTGTTATTTAAAGTTTCATTTAAAGGGTTCGATCCCCGGTCGGGTCAATGTAGAAAACGAACTTTTCTATATTGGCTCGGGTCTGGGTGTTGTGGTACCTTCGTTGTTTCTGATTTCTATAACACAAGTGCTTTAGCTACTTACCTTAGGATCAGAGCAATGTATGTGATGTTGTCCAATATTTATATTTATATATTTATATTTATATTTGTTTTAATTAAAATGAGATCACATTAAGAACACATTTTGCGAGTAAAGGCTTTTTGTGAAAAATGGTACATTTTTGAACTTTTTATGTAACCGGGAAAAGTGAAAATTGATATTAAAATAACAATTTATTAAATTAGAAAAATGGTGATTAATATCGTATTTCCTCCTCGTGCTCTTATTAAAGTTTCTACCCGTCTAGGCATACTGAGAATGATGTTATCGATGGTCTCCTGGGATAGTCTCCGCCATTCCTCAACTACGGCGATTCGCAGTTCACCCACGTTGGCAGGAGCTGGAATTCTGGACTTAACTTTTCTTTTCAGCAAGTCCCAAACGTGCTCTATTGGGTTCATATCCTCCGGTGATCTCGCCGGCCACTCCATAACAGTGATATTCATATCATTAAGATATGCTTGAGTTACCCGAGCGGTATGCGGCCGAGCATTATCCTGCATAAAAACAAAATCGTCACCGATATATGAGAGAGAGAGAGAGAGAGAGAGAGAGAGAGAGAGAGAAATATTTTATTAGACACACACAACAATACAAAAGTAGAATACATAAAAAATACAAAAAACATAAAAAAGAAAAGGCAGACAAATAACAACATTAAACAACAAGAAAAAGCACAAAAGATTGCATACCATGATCCGTATCGATGTGGTGTCTAATGGGCACCAGCTCAGCATGTGCTGCAGAAAATTGCAGCGCTGATTTTCAGCTGGAGCCCTAGGTGGCCCAGTTCGTAATTACTGCGTGCTCAGTAAACTAGATTAAATAACAATAAGTATATCTAATAATTAACTTTTAAAAATAAATAAATACATAAACTTTTATAAGCAATATAATAACCAATTTATTTATATATACATATTTATATATAAAATAATATAATATATTGTGCGCCCGATGACGTAATACAGACCACCGCGACAGGCGACCAGTACGGGTGGGGCCGTCGAGACGTAAACTTCTACCCGCAAACGAAATGAAATATATCCATTTACTAAGACTGTGGACGTGAACATTAGTGCATTAGTATTAGGTGGTGTAAAACAAAATTTATCAAGTATTACGTGATAGTGCAGAGAAAAAAGAATGTTCTCGTTATCGTACGACCTAAGGGTATAACCCAATAGCTCAAATCAATCAAAAGCCAAATAACCTCACTGCCTGGCTATTGTGCCAGCATCGGAGGCTGTTTCGTAAGTATTTTTATTATTTATTCTCACTTTGGTCTATTACTTATACCACAACTAGATCCTCTAATTAAAGGTGTGTTCTGTGTTCTAGGTGTACTTCAATCTCAGATCGCCTACTAGACCGATACTGAAGATTAATATGCAGTACAGCGAAGACCCAAAGACTTGCTGGGTCTAACGGCGCCCCGTACACCGGCATCAAGTTCTACTCGCGTGTCATGACCTTAAAGTGAGTGTTAATAGTCAACAGAGTAAGTCATAAGGTAAGCGATAATGAAATAAAAATATAATTATGCCTTTTTGCTTGCAGACGCAGCCATAGCTCGATGTCAGACGGATAAGAAAAACAGAAAAATGGACATCACACTACATCAATAGCCCGCAAAAACCAAGCAGATAAGCAGCCTTACGAATTAATTAGTATCACCGGTGGTGGGAACTTAGCATAATACATTTATCATAATTTGTACCTAATCTACATTTAATTTTGTAATAACGTTATCGTATTTAAAAAATAAAATAATAATAATAATAATCGAATTTCAATAGGTAATAAGATATGGAAAAAAAAATGCATTGAATTGTTAAATAATTAAATTTCACATCAGTGCGTGCTGTACAGTGACAAAAATAATATTAATAAAATAGACATATAGGTATTCGCTCCGACTATACCGCCGTGCAGTTCTTTTGAATATCAGACAATATTGCCTTCAGATGGGTTTTAAAATTGTTTAAAACGGTTAAACGGTTAAATCACGCAACGGTGGTGGTAAATTGTTCCAACACTTGCTAGCCGCGTATCTAAAGCTACCTTCAAATGCAGCAGTTTTGTGCCCAGGGATGCACAGTGGGTGAGAGCATACGCGCTTAGGGTAACGGCTACAATCGCTTGTCCAGACAAATTTATCATATAGATAGGTTGGTTTCCTAGTCTTAACTAATAATTAATAATAATAAGGTTGGTTTCCTAGTCTTAATTAATATATGGGGAAAACGGTACGACATTTTCTTCTCAAACTTCTCTGATATAGCGGTCTGCAGTCAGACTCCCTCTGTCAATCACTACCAAGTCTGTGCGAGCTCCCAAACAAATGCCCGCCCAAACCATTATTGATCCACCACCGTATGCAACTGTAGTTTCAAAATTTGTCTGAATGTATCGTTCTCCTTTGCGTCTGTATATTCTTTGCCTGCTGTCAATTTGATTTAAGAGAATTCTGCACTCATCACTAAAGAATACCTTACTCCATTGGTTCGCGTTCCAAATTCGATGTTCCTGAGCAAAAGTGAACCTGTTTCTACGATGATTTACTTCGAGCCTTGGAGCCTTTGCGGGCACAAATAAACCCAAACCAGCTTCTTCGAACCTTCTTCGTACCGTACGCTCACTTACGGTTACACCCTGCACTGCTTCTAACTCATGTCGGGCTTGGACGGCCGTCAAACGGGGGTTCCTACGTACACGAAGCCGAATGAAACGATCATCCCTACTCGAAGTGCGTCTTTTTCTGCCTTGTCCTGCTCTTCTCACATAAGTACCGGTCTCCCTGAACCGTTGGATACTGCGATGGATCGTTGAAACTGGTCGACGAAGATCTCTGGATATCACTCTGTAGGTTTGACCATTTCTTCGCATTTCGAGTGCCCTGGCAATCTCCGTTGGGGCTAAGTTAGGCATAATTCAGTCCTCAACTCCAAAAAGATGCGTTATTAAAAAAAAACTAACAAAAAACAGTATTTCAGGCAGGAGCTGGAATTCTGGACTTAACTTTTCTTTTCAGCAAGTCCCAAACGTGCTCTATTGGGTTCATATCCTCCGGTGATCTCGCCGGCCACTCCATAACAGTGATATTCATATCATTAAGATATGCTTGAGTTACCCGAGCGGTATGCGGCCGAGCATTATCCTGCATAAAAACAAAATCGTCACCGATATATGAGAGAGAGAGAGAGAGAGAGAGAGAGAGAGAGAGAGAGAGAAATATTTTATTAGACACACACAACAATACAAAAGTAGAATACATAAAAAATACAAAAAACATAAAAAAGAAAAGGCAGACAAATAACAACATTAAACAACAAGAAAAAGCACAAAAGATTGCATACCATGATCCGTATCGATGTGGTGTCTAATGGGCACCAGCTCAGCATGTGCTGCAGAAAATTGCAGCGCTGATTTTCAGCTGGAGCCCTAGGTGGCCCAGTTCGTAATTACTGCGTGCTCAGTAAACTACATTAAATAACAATAAGTATATCTAATAATTAACTTTTAAAAATAAATAAATACATAAACTTTTATAAGCAATATAATAACCAATTTATTTATATATACATATTTATATATAAAATAATATAATATATTGTGCGCCCGATGACGTAATACAGACCACCGCGACAGGCGACCAGTACGGGTGGGGCCGTCGAGACGTAAACTTCTACCCGCAAACGAAATGAAATATATCCATTTACTAAGACTGTGGACGTGAACATTAGTGCATTAGTATTAGGTGGTGTAAAACAAAATTTATCAAGTATTACGTGATAGTGCAGAGAAAAAAGAATGTTCTCGTTATCGTACGACCTAAGGGTATAACCCAATAGCTCAAATCAATCAAAAGCCAAATAACCTCACTGCCTGGCTATTGTGCCAGCATCGGAGTCTGTTTCGTAAGTATTTTTATTATTTATTCTCACTTTGGTCAATTACTTATACCACAACTAGATCCTCTAATTAAAGGTGTGTTCTGTGTTCTAGGTGTACTTCAATCTTAGATCGCCTACTAGACCGATACTGAAGATTAATATGCAGTACAGCGAAGACCCAAAGACTTGCTGGGTCTAACGGCGCCCCGTACACCGGCATTCAAGTTCTACTCGCGTGTCATGACCTTAAAGTGAGTGTTAATAGTCAACAGAGTAAGTCATAAGGTAAGCGATAATGAAATAAAAATATAATTATGCCTTTTTGCTTGCAGACGCAGCCATAGCTCGATGTCAGACGGATAAGAAAAACAGAAAAATGGACATCACACTACATCAATAGCCCGCAAAAACCAAGCAGATAAGCAGCCTTACGAATTAATTAGTATCACCGGTGGTGGGAACTTAGCATAATACATTTATCATAATTTGTACCTAATCTACATTTGTAATAACGTTATCGTATTTAAAAAATAAAATAATAATAATAATAATCGAATTTCAATAGGTAATAAGATATGGAAAAAAAATGCATTGAATTGTTAAATAATTAAATTTCACATCAGTGCGTGCTGTACAGTGATAAAAATAATATTAATAAGATAGACATATAGGTATTCGCTCCGACTATACCGCCGTGCAGTTCTTTTGAATATCAGACAATATTGCCTTCAGATGGGTTTTAAAATTGTTTAAAACGGTTAAACGGTTAAAAACGGTTAAATCACGCAACGGTGGTGCAACGCACGCAATGCAGCAGTTTTGTGCCCAGGGATGCACAGTGGGTGAGAGCATACGCGCTTAGGGTAACGGCTACAATCGCTTGTCCAGACAAATTTATCATATAGATAGGTTGGTTTCCTAGTCTTAACTAATAATTAATAATAATAAGGTTGGTTTCCTAGTCTTAATTAATATATGGGGAAAACGGTACGACATTTTCTTCTCAAACTTCTCTGATATAGCGGTCTGCAGTCAGACTCCCTCTGTCAATCACTACCAAGTCTGTGCGAGCTCCCAAACAAATGCCCGCCCAAACCATTATTGATCCACCACCGTATGCAACTGTAGTTTCAAAATTTGTCTGAATGTATCGTTCCCCTTTGCGTCTGTATATTCTTTGCCTGCTGTCAATTTGATTTAAGAGAATTCTGCACTCATCACTAAAGAATACCTTACTCCATTGGTTCGCGTTCCAAATTCGATGTTCCTGAGCAAAAGTAAACCTGTTTCTACTTCGAGCCTTGGAGTCTTTGCGGGCACAAATAAACCCAAACCAGCTTCTTCGAACCTTCTTCGTACCGTACGCTCACTTACGGTTACACCCTGCACTGCTTCTAACTCATGTCGGGCTTGGACGGCCGTCAAACGGGGGTTCCTACGTACACGAAGCCGAATGAAACGATCATCCCTACTCGAAGTGCGTCTTTTTCTGCCTTGTCCTGCTCTTCTCACATAAGTACCGGTCTCCCTGAACCGTTGGATACTGCGATGGATCGTTGAAACTGGTCGACGAAGATCTCTGGATATCACTCTGTAGGTTTGACCATTTCTTCGCATTTCGAGTGCCCTAGCAATCTCCGTTGGGGCTAAGTCAGGCATAATTCAGTCCTTAACTCCAAAAAGATGCGTTATTAAAAAAAAACTAACAAAAAACAGTATTTCAATGAAATTTTAAATCAAACTCAGAAGGAAGAAATACTCGAAGTTCGCTCCAGATAAGGTGTATTTGAATAAAATTAAAACAATTGCATAAAATGTGATGTTCAGTTGTTTTCTTAATTTGAAATTATTGCTTTTTAAATTAAATGACGTATAAACCAGCCAGCAACCTTATATGATACTGATATCAAACCTTTTTTTTATGTTCCGCTAAATATGCCGGTGTGTGTAGCTTCGTCGAGTTTGGGCTCATTTGATTCGTCTTGACGAGTACTTTGGTGCTAGATAGTAACCAAGGTCGAATGATGGAGCTGAAAGGTGGCCATAGGAACTCAGTAATTAAGCGACACAACCGCTTCGCGTTTGATTCGTCTTGAGTTGCTATGCCTACAAACTATGCCGTAGTAAATCTCATATCAAAATACTAAAAGTAAAAAAATAATAATTTACAAACGAGCTTTATTACTAGTGAATAAAAAACACTAAAAAGTAAAAAAATAATTTAAGCCTGATAAGAAAAATACCATTATATAGGTTACCTACATTGCTTTTTTTATAAATGAAAGCGTGATACATTGTGATTGCAAAAGAAATATAATCAAGGTGTAAAATGCTAAGTGTTCTTTAATGTTCCATCAAAATGAAACACGCTTTTAGTTAAGTATAGAAATGCAATGTACGTAGGTAATATACATAATGGTATTTTTTCATACTTAAATTATTTTTAACTTTTTAGTTTCTTTTATTCACAAGTAAGAAGCTGGTTTTCAAAAAGTTTTTTTTATTTTAATTCTTTACTGCTCGTGTTGATAATAAGTACAGCAACAAGAGGCAACACGTCAAGTCAAAGCCGAGTCATTATTACTGTAACCATGAGGATGAAATTTTACAATGCACTAGTAACTAATGATATTGTTATGTATTAATGTTATAGACTATGAAATTGAAATTATTTATTCTGTATGTAGGCCCTCCTCCTGGCACTTATACACGTCCCAAAATATAACTTAGCCCTACCACCGCTTCGGGACTACATATAGGCTGGTAGACATACAAATAACATTTAAATAAATAACATTTTGGTTTCAAATTTTAAAATGCAAAAAACTTCATACAAATTCTCATGACAAACAATTAGAGTCCTTACTCTGAACCACATTTTGAACTTTTTTCAACTTTAATTATATCGATTATAAACACACACTACTGTACTCATTGCAATATTTAAAGGCAAATTCACACACCTTTTGTTAATAAATTGATTAAATACAAATTTTAATAAAGATTGTATTAATCAGTAAATTCATTTTATTGGTTGTTTAATAACAAATAATACTACACAAACTAGCATTGGAGTTTATGTAGCTACTCGTAGATGTTTTATTAAATGCTGTTTCCTAAACGAAGATAAATAAATACTATGATGTAAATTTTTGTTTTTAGCAATTCCATGCAAGGTTTAATTAAAGATAAATAACACTTGAAAAAAATCATCGACCTCAGGTAGGACTCGAACCCACGTCCCATCGCATGCCGGGCGAGTGCTTTACCAACTAAGCTACCGAGGACGTCACGTGACAAGATGAAATTCCTCAAGTGTTTTTTTTTTCTCGCTGTCGAAGCCAGCTTATCTCTGATCAATGTTGTAGCTATATGTATAGCTGAGTAGTATACTACCGTCAACACCCTATAGAAATATTTTTACAAATATTTGACTATTGGTTAAGATCAGAAATGCTTAAACATTGTAAATTTTTGTTTTTAGCAATTCCATGCAAGGTTTATTTAAAGATAAATAACACTTGAAAAAAAAGGTAGTATACTACTCAGCTATACATATAGCTACAACATTGATCAGAGATACGCTGGTTTCGACAGCGAGAAAAAAAGCACTTGAGGAATTTCATCTTGTCACGTGACGTCCTCGGTAGCTTAGTTGGTAAAGCACTCGCCCGGCATGCGATGGGACGTGGGTTCGAGTCCTACCTGAGGTCGATGATTTTTTTCAAGCAATTATATTATTTTAGCATTACAGGTTCCATAAGTATAATCTCACACAATGTAAAAAAACTGCCAAAGCGGCGGCTTAGTGACTCGCCGAATTACAAAACGCCTAGACGCATTGAATAACGTGAAAACTCGCACTCAATGTGGAGAAATTTCATTCAGGCGTTATAAGTCGATCTGCCGTATAGCAAAACGCCTCCGTTTTGTAAAGCAGGTAGTTGTGAACGTCAGGATGACACATGTAGTTTCTGTATCTTGATGAAATATATTATCAACAATAGTACCTAAACTCTACTAAACAGTACCTACACAGAAATAATCAGTACCTAAACCCTTTTAATGCAAAATTAAAAATCTCATACAGCTGCCATTCTGACGTCAGGATGGCCGGTGTATTTTCATATCATGTTTATGGCTACAACTATCATTATGGAACCAATGCCAATTCACTGTACCTAAATAGTACCTACTCAACCATACAATACATAAATAAATATCATTACGTTTAATGGCAATTTAAATTTTGTTTCTTAGTCGTTAACGCCTAAAAAAGTTAATGAGCAAAACTTAGTTTTGCATGTTTAAATTATTTGCTCATTAACTTTTTGGAGGCGTTAAAGACTGCTGAGAAAAGTTTTAATTGCCATTAAACGCAATGATATTTCATTATGTATTGTATGGTTGAAAAGGTACTAATTTAGGTACAGTTAATTGACATAGGTTCCAGGATGATAGTTGTAGCCATAAACATATGAAAATACACCGGCCATCCTGACGTCAGAATGGCAGCTGTATGAGATTTTTTATTTTACTTTCAAAGGGTTTAGGTACTGATTATTTCTGTGTAGGTACTGTTTAGTACAGTTTAGGTACCATTGTTGATAATATATTTCATCAAGATACAGAAACTACATGTGCCATCCTGACGTTCACAGGTAGTTGGTTTATAATACGACGAATTATGCAATCCGACTGTGACATACATAAAACGCTAAACACATTTAAAACAGTATACTGTCTCTGTCAGTAGGTAATTAGACAATGACAGAAACGGAATTTATTTTATTTTATTTGGGATAAAAAACAATTGTACAATCGTTAGACTAAACAATCTCTTAACAAATGGTTTGCGTAATCGTACAACGTAATCGTGGATAATGATGTATCCACAAGTTATTTAACAATATATACGAATGATGTTCTAAAAACGTTTAGACGTTTACTGGTAATTGCATAGTGCAAGTGCATTGTACAAGTTCATTTCACTCATGTTAAGGCCTTGAAAAATTAAACTGCGTAAAATAACATCTAGACAATTTTATTCACACTAAAAACATTTTGAATTTCTACTTCAACATTATTTCAGCACAAAATTGTATTTTCTCTTCATTTTTCCGTTACATACTCTGGAGCATTTTGTAAACAAGAAAGTACAAAATGGCTGGACGACCAACTGAAATTAAAATAGTAATTAACTACAGTAATTCGAGTACAAGCGCTATAATATGTCTGCAGGTACAACGGTATAGGTGTAAAAAATGTACTATCACGGACTCCGACGCCAGTCGACCAGTCTTATAGCTTAATCGCTTGCACCTCATTGCCACTCACTTCAAGCCACGTCCTACGTTTATTTATGTTTCGGGTTCAATCAAGACAATAGGTGGTTAGGCACAAGCAAGCAAGCTTCTATGTATCAAATTGGTTGTAGTAAAACCTAGTAAAATGCATAACCAATCAGGGCGGGTTGGGACGTGTTCGGCGCGATGCGCTTACACAGGAATATTTCTAAAAAGCGGTAAGGCGTCGGAGACCGCGATAGTACATCTGGATTGAAGGTCCATTTCTTAAATCCTTGCCAAATGAAATAAGACTAAGTTATTTGTGAACGTCAGGATGGCGCATGTAGTTTCTGTATCTTGACGAAATCAATAGTACCTAAACTGTACTAAACAGTACCTACACAGAAAAAACAGTACCCCTTTGAATTTTGAATAAAAATTCTCATACAGCTGCCATTCTGATGTCAGGATGGCCAATATATTGTCATATCGTGTTTATAGCTACGACTATCCTTCTGGAACCTATGCCAATTAACTGTATCGAAATATCATTGCGATTAATGGCAATTGAATTTTGCTCCTAAGTCGTTAACGCCTACAACAACTGATGAGCTAAACTTAGTTTAGTATGTTTAATAATCGTCCTTATGAGTTGTTTACATTAGTGTCATGAGTTCTTCAAAAGTAATCATTAAAAAGAAGTCACCTTTTTTTTTGAGTGCAGCTCTTAGAGAAGATTCCTATGAAAAAATTTAAGCTTTGCTCATTAACTTTTTGCAGACGTTAACGACTTAGAAGCAAAATTAAATTGCCATTAAACGCAATGATATTTCACTAACTATTGTATGGCTGACTAGGTACTATTTAGGTACAGTTAATTGGCATAGGTTCCAGAATGATAGTTGTAGCTATAAACATGATATGACAACACATCGGCCATCCTGACATCAGAATGGCAGCTGTATGAGAATTTTTATTCAACATTCAAAGGGTTTAGGTACTGTTTATTTCGTAAGTCGTTAACGCCTACAACAACTGATGAGCTAAACTTAGTTTAGTATGTTTAATAATCGTCCTTATGAGTTGTTTACATTAGTGTCATGAGTTCTTCAAAAGTAATCATTAAAAAGAAGTCACCTTTTTTTTTGAGTGCAGCTCTTAGAGAAGATTCCTATGAAAAAATTTAAGCTTTGCTCATTAACTTTTTGCAGACGTTAACGACTTAGAAGCAAAATTAAATTGCCATTAAACGCAATGATATTTCACTAACTATTGTATGGCTGACTAGGTACTATTTAGGTACAGTTAATTGGCATAGGTTCCAGAATGATAGTTGTAGCTATAAACATGATATGACAACACATCGGCCATCCTGACATCAGAATGGCAGCTGTATGAGAATTTTTATTCAACATTCAAAGGGTTTAGGTACTGTTTATTTCTGTGTAGATACTGTTTAGGTACTATTGTTGAAAATATATTTCATCAAGATACAGAAACTATAAGTACCATCCTGATGTTCGCCAAGTTAATTTAGTTAAAAATAGTAAAAATTTAAAGCACAGTGCCATTTTTAGGGTTCCGTACTCAAAGGGACCCTATTGTAATAAGACTCCGTCCGACTTTCTGTCAGTCCCGCCCTGCCGCACTATTTATGAACGCAGTAGGTAGGTACCACTTACTGTTTTAGATATTTGAGATGCTGACCTTACGATCTACAGGATGGCTAGAGAAGTAACATCCAAAATTAGTTTTTAAGTGCCTCGTGTTGAGAGGGTTCTGAATCACCTCTACGCATGTTCTCTGATTGTTCGTAGTTTTCGAGTTACGATTATTTTTATGAATATGAGCAAAATTGCGACAGGATCAGTTTGAAAAAAATCAAATAAAAAGGAGAAGGTTTCTTAGTTTTTTTTTCTTGCAGCTAAATCTCTATTAACTGTACATTTATAAATAAAATAAACAGCCTTATAACTTTAATGGAAGTTACTACAAAATGGACCTAAAGTTGAGAATTTATGTTAATTGAGTTATCATTTAAATTTCCAACTTAAAATTAAAAATCTAAACTGATAATTTCTTCGTTTCCAAGTAGCTTCAGAGAATGCGCTAGACTCTAAGCGTTCATAATAATAATAATAAAAAAGTTGTACTATTTTTCGCTGAAATCAGCCATCAAAGACGAAGAGAGGTGGATTTTTTTTGAATTTTATTATTTATGAAGTCAAAAATTAATGATATGATATGAATCATCACGGACTGACTGAGTGTATAAAAAAAGTAAAATAATAGCAAGCAAGTTCTTTTACAAATCGACGCACCTAACTTAGATTTTAAATAGTAAAATACTTCAGGAATTAGCCAAAAAAAATATTTTGCAATCACCATATTTCCTAAATTGAAAAAAAAAAAATATTTGGCACCAAATTAACACACAGCACAATATATAAAAACTTAAATTAAAGCTAAAAATAGCGGTACCAAAATGGTCTACGCTCAGTAAAGGGCAGTCACGCAACGAGCACGACACAGCCACTGGTATTCTGCGCAAACTATCAGAGGATTATGTTGCTACAATTTTTAAAATGAAAATATAATATGCGTATGTACATAAATATGGATGTATGGGTAGTCAACTAGTCAGTCACATTTGCTTCTGTAGGTTCAGTAAATAAATACTCCTTATACTTACTTTAAAACTTTAAAGTGCGAACAGTCAAAGAACGTCTAATGGGTGGGGGAATATTGTTTCAACACTTTGTTGCACAGTATCTGAAACTACCACGGAATGCAAAACGGTGCGATGTTTTGCAAAAAGAAGTCGGTCGGGAATGCGAGAGAATTGCGTTTACAGAAGTTTATCTTTTCAAAAAGATACGATGGGCTGTGATACTTTATCACACCAAAAAGCAAGCCAGCAAAATGCAAAGTAAGTTCCGACTCCATGCTGATGAGATTAGACTTATTTAAATATGGAGACACATGCGCCCGACGTGGTATCATAAAACAGTATCTGGCGCATGAATTTTGGACTCTCTGTATAAGCTTGAGTTCGCACCAAGAGACGTCCACTGATGATAGTATCCGCATAATTAAGTTTCGATAAAATAAGTGACTCGCACAAAATAATTCTCAGTTCTGCACTAAGGTTCAAATTGCAGCTACAAAGTTGGGCGTCCTGAATAAAGTCAAGCGGTACTTCACGCCTGGACAGCTTTTAACTCTTTACAAAGCTCAAGTCCGATCTTGCATGGAGTACTGCTGCCACCTTTGGGAAGGCTCGGCGAAATACCAACTTGCTGCATTTGACTCGGTGGAACGCAGAGCCAAGAGAATAATAGGCGACAAAAAACTGGTGGCGTCCAAGCTGCACAGCCTGGCTCACCACAGCAAGGTTGCTTGCCTATCGGTCTTCTATAGATTGTACTTCGGAGAGTGTGCTCATGAGCTGCATGAGCTCATACCATCGTCACCTTTCTTCCATCGGACCTACCATCTGTTCTTAGTTAGTCAACGTCGTCGTCGTGCGCTGCGACGCGAACAAGTCGTAAACCGAGTTAGTCTGTGAATAAAAATTGAAAACCGGTGCTAAACTTTAAGTTTCGTCCTCAAACATATACAGTGCTGTAGAATAATTATTAAGGAACATAATAATAACTTTAATTAGTGTCAGTGTTTGGTTAATTAGTGTTAAAATCAAAATAACTTTAAAAATTTTATCAAGTTAAAAAGTGTAAAGTTGAACTTTGGACCCATTAACACCCGTTCTCATACTAAACGCATTCAAAAGTGAGCAGGTATACGGTGTATTTCATCGCCTTGTCACAGCGACGATTGGTGTAGTGGAGTAGCGTTTGGACTTAATATCTGTCGGACACAGTTCGAAACCGGCGCTCCAAATAAAAACAAATAAAAACTCGACGCGGACATCAAACGCTGGTGCAAGCTCAAGTAAGCCGTCCACTAATCAGTCGTCCCGCACTCATACCTACTTGTTATCAGTTTAAGAACTTAAGTTCTCCGCGCGCGCGATTTGATTTCATTAAATCAAAACATGGTTGTGTTAATTGTTTAAGTGGGTCACACACAATTACGTCTTGTAAATCTACGCGTGTTTGTGATTTATGCAAGAAGAAACATCACACTTACATACACTTTGATAAAAAAGATCATAATATTAGGTCAAATAATTACGTTCAAGTGTCTCAACTCCCGACCGGTCAAGGGTCATTGACATCACCTGTGGTTCCGTCGCGCGCTCCGTCCGGCCAGGCCGACGTAAACATAGACTCGTGCGTTATGGAAAATTGCTCGGCTGATAACAGCGCACCTGTTTCGCCTGCGCTGCGCATTGATAACGCGAATCATAGTGATGATGTTTCCTCCGGTATTCCTTCGCTGTCATTAAGTGTTGAAGTTAGATCTACTTCTTCTATTTTATTGTCAACCGCGCAAGTTTACGCGAAATCTAATAATGGTTATAAAATAATAATACGATGCCTTATTGTTACTGGCTCTCAAAATAATTTGATAACCGTTGATTGTTGCAAGGCGCTTAACTTAGTTATAATTCCCTTAAGTAATTCTTTTGTTAAGGGAATTGGCTCCGCGTCTCGGCCCATATTGGGGTACGTTAATTTAGACATTGAGTCTCGCGTATACCCAAATAATAAATACACGATATATGCACTTGTCGTTGACTGTATAACGGATCAGCTGCCTACTAACTAATCACTATATAACCAAGGGTGATGTCGGTTATTTAGAGGGATTGCCCCTTGCTAATTTGTCGTGGAATATTCCCGGAAACGTGGACGTCGTACTAGGTGCGCAATTGTTTCCGTATATTTACTTAGGCAACGAAGTGGAGTCTGGCACCAATGCGCCCCCCGCTTTATTGACCGCGTTCGGTTTCGTGTTGATGGGTAACTGTAATGAGTCTCAAAATAAAATTAATAAAACTTCTTTTTCGGCACTCGCACTTAATGATTTAGTGCAAAAACTGGGTGAAATACCTAATATGCAATTATTAAGCCCAGAAAAAACCGAATGTGAGAACTTGTTTGCATCGTCGGTCACTCGCGCTGATGATGGGCGGTATTCTGTCGCGTTACCTTTTTCTAAAGACCCGAGTGCACTGGGTAATTCTCGCACTGCTACTCAACGTCGATTGATGGCCTTGGAACGCAAGTTCAAACAGTCGCCTGACTTACAAAAAAACTATAATGACGTAATAAATGAGTATGTCGATAAGGGTTACTTGTCACAAGTCGTCGAGTCCGATATTACTGACGAGGGATACTACATCCCGCATCATGCTGTTATCCGTCCGGATAAGCCGATGCCTCGGATCGTACTTGATGCTAGTGCCGCGACTCACACCGGATTGTCATTAAACGATGTGTTACATACCGGTCCCAACTTGCAGGCAGATTTATTCTTGCTATTGCTTGATTTTCGTCTTTTCCCTGTCGCTATGAATGCGGATATAAAGCAAATGTATTTGCAGATTGAAGTTCCTGATGAACATCGTAAATATTTGAAAATCTTTTATATCGGGTGTAAAAAAAGGCTTAACGAAGCCGAATACTACATATTCTACGTATTATTACGATCATTTTTTTCTGTTACACTATACCTGGGAAATGACGGGTTACCGAGTTATTGACAGTCAAAGTTACAATTTTTTTAAAAGATTTTTACAAAATGACTTCTGTTTGATAATACTAAACTTTTTTTACAAAGAAACATAATCCGCTTACATACACATGCATAGTATGTGGCGTGCGCGCTTTACATTGCGGGTTAGAAATAAGTTATTTTTTTTGATACCCAAATAAAAAATCATTTCCCAGCAATTATTTTTTTTGCATTCTACTTGGTTTTATGTATAGAATTCGTGGTTTAAGGCTTCGTTAAGCATTTATTTACACCCTGTAGATTCAGTCGAAATGATTTAATACGAACCTTTCAATTTAAACAGGTCCCGTTTGGACTCAAGTCAAGTCCATATTTGGCAATGCGGACCGTTCGCCAATTAGCTAAGGATATGAGGCCACATTCTCCGGATGCTGCCACTGCGGCAGAGTCTAAACTTTATATGGACGATTTGGTTCATTCTATTGCAGATGAATCCAGCGCAATTCTTCTTTTACGAGACTGATCTCGTTGTTTAAGTCCGGCGCCTTTGGTTTAGTAAAGTGGACGAGTAATTCTCAAGCGCTACTTGATGATCTTCCAGATTCGCATCGCAGTACAGTAGACTTTTGTGATGATTCTTCTAACAATGCTTCGAAGGTATTAGGCCTTTCATGGGCACCGGTCGATGACAGCTTTTTCTTCACGACTCTTAATGTAGAAGGGAAATGTACTAAGCGGAGCATACTTTCTGTGGTCGCTCGATTGTTTGATGTCCTCGGCTTAGTAGCCACTATAATTGTATATCCCAAGCTGCTTATCAAAGAGCTGTGGCTGTCCATTATTGGATGGGATGACACTCCTCCCGTAAGCATTATTCTAAAGTTTTCGGCGTTCATACAAGAATTTCCATTAATTTCATCTCTGAAAATTCCTCGGCATGTAGATGTCTTACGTGATAGCACTGTGCTAATCGTTGCCTTCTGTGACGCCAGTATGAATGGGTATGGATGTGTCATATACCTACACACTACTGATCCTGCTGGGAATATCACAGTGAGATTATTGTGTGCGAAATCAAAGGTTTTCCCTACCAAAATGACCACACTTGCTCGCTTGGAACTTTGCGCTGCGGTCCTTATGTCCAAGCTGATACGTACAGTTCATGAAACTTATCGTGCACGTATTCCTATTGCAGGAACTTTCGCGTTCTCGGATTCTACCATCGCTCTTTCATGGATACATTCTTTACCGCATCGGTGGTCAGTATTTGTCAGCAACCGCGTTGCCCAGTGTCAGAAGAATTTACCTCCTGAAAATTATTATCACCACGCCGGGGGTGAAAACCCGAGCGATTATCTTTCGCGTGGTATGTTACCCTCGCAACTCTTGTCGCATGACTTGTGGTAGAACGGCCCATCGTGGATTCGAAACCACCTTCGGAATGGCCCGTAAAACCTTTCACTCCTTCCAATGCAGGTCAATTGCCTGAACACAGGGCGAAGGTACTTACTGCGACAATTCAGTGTGAACCATTGACCTTTAATGAATTAGCTCAGCGTATATCCTCTTGGGATAAGCTTCTTAGGATTGTCGATTATATCCTTCGTTTTATAAAGACAGTTTCTTCTTCTTTTGGCACAGTCAATAATCTTATGACTGCAGTAAAAGCCGTTATTCGTTCTGTTCAAAGAGTTCACTTTGCAGAAATCAAAGCTCTTAATAAAGATAAATTGCCTTCAAAAAAGCTGCAAAGCTTATTCGTGTTTCTTGACGAAGATGGGCAGTTGCGCATAGGAGGTAGGCTTTCTAATTCTACTTGTCATTTGCGGCTAAGCATCCTCTTTTACTCCCTAAGCATGACCAAGTGGTGGATCTTTTAATTGATCATTTTCATGTTATGAACTGTCATACAGGCCCAGGTCTGCTTATTTCAATTTTGCACCAACGTTTCTGGATATTGGACGCCAGGACCGTTGTAAGGGCTAGGGTGCGGAAATGCAACTACTGCTTCAGAGTAAACCCATCACACCCCAAGCCCATGATGGCAGACTTGCCGTCATACCGTGTGATAGGAAACCAGCTTCTCACTTACGAGGAGTTGCAGATAGTATTGGTTCAGATAGAGTGCATTATGAACTCTCGCCAACTGACTGTTGTGTCTTCTGATCCTTCACCAGAAGTTATAACCCCTGCGCATTTTTTAATGTCAACCCCATTGCAGTACTTGCTTGCCGTGGACTTGAAATACGTGCGCATTAATCTTGTTCAACGCAAGCAATTATTAGATAGTATGGTTCAGTCTTACTGGAAAAAGTGGCGTTTGGAATATCTGCACACCCTGCAAGTCAGACAGAAGTGGACCTCTCCTGACCGTCCCATAGAAATCGGAACTGTCGTACTTGATGGACAGGATAAATTGCCCTCCTTTAAGTTTGCCATTAGGTGTAATCACGAAAATTCATCCCGGTTCTGATAGAGTTGTTCGTGTCGCGACGGTTAAAACTAAATTTGGAATTTTTAAGCGTCCGGTTGTAAAACTGTATTCCATACCAACTCAATAAGAATATCATCTCTTTACTCTTATTTAGTTATATAATTAATTTAATAAACATAATTCTAAACTTAACTCAATTTACATTTATTAATTTGTCTTCTTTTGAAAGTTCTGCGAACTTCCAAGGCGGGCAGCATGGTTGGGCACCTTAAGTGATCCAAATTAATTTTTAAAATATTTATTATTCTGTAGTTGTTAGGTTCAGTTGTTTCATCTTTTTTATGTATTGGTTTAATTAATGATATTTTTAATTAATCCGGGAAAGCGCCTTCTTTATGAGGTAGGTCAGTGGTAAAGACAATTCCTCCGCACATTGTTTAATCAGTATGGGCAGGATTTCGTCTACACCACAACTTTGTTTGTTTTTGATGGATGCAATTATTTTTACAATTTCTTTTTGGTCTACAGGTTGTAAATACATAGAGCAAGTCGGTGTATCTATAACTTGGTAGTGTTTCGGTTGACAGGATGGTCCTGATATGACTTCTTCTTGGGATTGCACGAGGAGTCTTCCACGCGGTTTTCCGCGAGGGCAGGTAAAAGCTAGTATTTATGGGAATACTATCTACACAAATCACAGACGGTCAAGACGACACTTGTTTAGCGCACCGATGATAACACAGAGCACAAAAGTTAGGATAAAAAATGAAGATTTGCAGCCATCGAGTTAAAGCTTGCAGCTCGCGAATGAACGAAGTTTAACTACAAGCCTTTTGGCGTCATATTTTGAATATAGAACGAATACGTTACACCGATGATAACTGTAAAGTGAGTCTTGGTGGACATTTGTATGGCCTTTCCTCATACATGGCCTCAACCACATCGTCGTCATAACAACCTTATGTTTTGATTAAATTTAATTTTTTTCAACATTAAAAACCAAATTTTGGGCACATAGTAAAAGTGTTTACTATCAATTTATGAAGTTTGGTTATTGTTGAAAATAGTTCGTATTATTTAGTTCGGCTAGTTTTCCTAAAGTATTATACCATTTTAGAATATTGGTTAGTTACGTCAATTTAAAAAAAAAAACTTGCCATGGTAGTGTCCATACTTTTTTTACACTACGATACTGATCGTAGTGAAGGCAGAAGGCTTTAAAATTAAAAAATATATATTTTGATTGATTTTTTATATAAAAACTGCTTGCATTTTTGGGTATTTAAGGATTGTGATGGATAGAAGTACTATTTAGGTTGCCAATACAAAAAAATAACATAATAGTTTAAGAAATTGTGGTTATGGTAGTTATAAATGGTCATTAGGGGTGTCAAATTTCAAGGATTTACATTTTTTTGTTTTTATTTAAAAAAAAGAGGTAGGTATATATTTTTTCATATTTTTCCTTGAGTAGTCATAAGCAGGATCACCAGCTGGTTCCGTTTTATCGTTGAATTTTGGAACACCCTGTATATATAAGGTCCGATTTTATTAGTGTACATCCTGTTAACCTGTGACTATATAGGTGAAAAGCAATCTTAAAAACCAATTTTCAAATGAGTACCATAAAACTAATAAAAGCTAAAAATTAAAATTAAAATCAACAACGTTGACTTCATAGTGCATAAACTCGTCCTATCTTTAATAATTATCCGTCTTATTCCTTTCCCTTGTCAGAGCGAGAAAGAGTTAAAGATAGGATGAGTTTATGCAATATGAAGTCGATATTGTTATTTTGTATTTTTATTTTTAAGTTTTTATGATAGACAAGTTGGTTTTTACGATTGCTTTTCACCTATATAGTCACAGGTTAACAGGATGAACACTAATAAAATCGGACCTTATATAAATATTATTTTTTTATAATTTTAGATAGAAGAATAATGCTTACCGATGCAAACAATAAACTCAATTGAAAAATCTGCATATACAATAAACAAGATGAGCAAGATGACATCTATCACGGTCACAGCGATGCCGGCGTAAAAATACATTTTAACGAATGATCTTTTGTTCTGAAATGACAAAATATAATTAATGTATAATACACCATATTCATGGATCAAATATTTTAAGAGGTAGCTTTAGCACAAAATAAAAGTTTCCAGAAAGTTCACTCCAACCGTTCTCGAAAACAAAAACCCAAATTGTGTTGACTCGCTAGGGTTGCTTTTCTGATTTTTTTAAAATAAGTTAGGATAAGTGCTAAAGTCACCGAAACATACATTAGTTTATACATTCATCCATACGTCCAGGCCTAAATGGGAAGACAGAGCATTATTTATCTAAAATCATGTACATAGGTAGATATACAAAAGATCTCGACGTCTCACACGACGACCCTTATTATGCTATGGCGCCTTGCCGCCATTTTATGTATATTGTGACAGTGTTATACGTAGTTATCCCACCAGAAACGAAAATGTAAAAAAGTGCACCATGTTGGACCAAACCAAAAATGTAAAAAGGCGAATAAAAACTTGAAGCACATGTAGGTGAGTAGATGAGAGTTGAAGTGACGGCTGACGCTTGACACTTGACACTGTGCTGAGACATTTTGTTTGCACCGCATTTTGAATATAATTTGTTTATTACAAAGTGTTTACCTACTGAAAGAGAGCAAGGGTACAGTAAAAAGCAGACTGTACAGTTTAAGCCTTCTGATGCAGGATTGATTGCAGGATTGATTCACGCCATGACTGGATGTGAATCATATTGTGATACAACTTCTTCATTTTTTGGAAAGATACAAGCTGATCAGTTATTCAATATAAGAGAAGATCGGCAGGACTTTATCGGCATCTTCACTCATGAGGAAGACGATAATGCTGGCGAAAAGTTAATTCTAGCGTTATATGGCGCGAAGCCATCAGAAATAAGCCTTGATGAACATAGATTTATATTATTTAATCATTTTTTTGGGCAATCAAGAAGCGCAGTGCTACTATCAAAACTGCCACCTACCTCCTCTGCGGCACATCAGCATACAAGGCGCGTCTATTTGCAAGTTCAGGCATGCCTGGGCAGTATATTAAATCCAGAAGAATGGGGCTGGACAAAAACCGACGCTTTCTTTAATCCTATACCCACGAAACAAGCACCGGCTCCGGCTTCAATACTTAAATAAATATCGTGTGCTTTTAAGCCCCCGACGGATTTTCTTGGGTTTTTTATTAAGTTTATAGGTAGTTGAATATGATATCGACACATCTATATCTTCAAGGACTACATAGATACGTAGGGAAGTGCTATGAAAACAGATACTCTATTGTTTATATGAACGACTCCGCGATAGATCAACTCTACTTGTACGTTAATTATCTCTCGTTACATACTTAAATCTTTAAGTCGAGGGTTTTTTAAAATTATTTTATCCTTTTCCAATAAAGTTTTAAGCGTCGTGGGTTTTTATAAAAAAATTTATTTTGCTTTATATTTCAAACTTTTTAGAGAGCTTAGGTGATATGTACAGTGCCAGTTTTAGCACTAGCAGCACCCTGAGCGAGATTTCTACGGCGCTATTCTCTGCGCAATCCCTCTCCCAATAGGACGTAAGGAACCAAAGGATATTCGTCCGGGGCATTCATCAACTTATTAAGAATCGGAGAATATGAATGAAAAACTTCAATAATTAACAAATGTACCCACTATAATAAGCTTCCAATGGTGTACCAGAACCAGCGCGAGCGAAGTGAGCGCGCATTTTTTTGCGTTTTAAATGTTATTAAGCTATGTATTTCACTACAATTTAACAAGTGTAATGAAATACTATTTTGATGTAACCGGTAAAACTGCGAGCGCGCATACGTATTAAGTTATTATGCATTTTTACACAAGAGTGCACGGCCACGGCGTCGGCATCGGTGAATTCGACTGCAGCAGCGGCATTCAGAATGTATGAAAGCCGTGCAATACTATTGAACTTTTATACATTTATACCTCAAACTTTGCCAGGGATAACAAGTAAGCCCTTTTGACAGGAATGAAGCGTAATTAATTTTTATTTTCGAAAAGTTTTGAGAAACTGATGAAACATTTTTAACGTGAGTTCTTATTCCTATGGTTTAAGGTTCTTTGGTGAGAAGCAAGTAAATGTGCCCTGCCGTTTCTCCCCTGTCCACCCTTCGGACGACGGCCCAAGCCGAGGTCCGAGCCTACAGAGGCGCTCTTGAGGCCCGAGTCCGGTTCACCCCCAGATCGGGCCCGCCAGAAAGGAGCCCGACGGCGGTCCGGCCTGCCTAGGAGTCTCGGCTGTGTCGGCGCCACCACTGGCGGTTTCGCCGCTTGGTAGGGTGCCTTACCCACTCCACAGTCCACACTGGCCCGATCGTGCCCGCTTGTATGGGGCCCGACACGTACGAGCCTGGGGGTCTAGCGCGAAGTGACAAATCCGATATATCGGCCGATTGTTCGGGCATTTCCTAATATGAAATGCAATCGGTCGGTCGGTTGGATCGGGCATTTCAGTCGATTCAATTGATCATCATTTGACATTAGTGGCATCGTAAACCCTACTCCGAAGTGTATCGGTCCGACCGAACATTTGAGTTTGACAAGAGTTTTATCGGAGATCTAATGTCAAATTTTACGACATCTAAATATCGTCTGACCATCGTAAATGGACATATTTTTTAACATGCTTAGAAATCTTGTATTTTATACATACTAATCATTGTTTACAACAAGTTTCACACCTCCAAGTTAAAACTTCATAACCACCGCATAGCACAAGTACAATTTTACGACACAAATTATTGTAAACGTTATAACAATCTATCAAATATAATGTTTTGGTATGCCGGCTTGACAAAAACAATTCATTTCTTCTTATTTTGATTTGATGATGAAACTATTAGAAATGCACTATTACCACTAAGCCACGAATCCCTAAAAATGCAATAGGTAGGCAACACAACCATATTTTGTCTAATCTTAGAGACCATTATATTTGGTCGGATTCGCGCTGACAGTGTGACAGACAGCTGATCTGACCAGCATAACAAACACAAACTTTTTTTATGGTTTTAAACTGTAACACGTCGTTATAATATTATTTTTATTTTTCTTAATTTAAAAAGCATTATTTAATAAGTATGACTCATTTTCTACGAAAAACTTATTATTATACCACATAACGCCATCTATCGAATTATTTTCAAACTACTTTGCGATCGAGTTTCTCAGGACAATTTTTAAAATCAATAAGCAAGCAATGACATTTCATGTGTTGAGCATTTATTTTTCTAAATGTCATAAACAATTGGAATCGTGCAATTTTCTAAGTTTAAATATCTAAAATTGATTGAAATAAACATTTTTCTGTTAATAGAAACCATGTTTACGCATTAGTTTACTAATATTTCGAATCTGCGAGAGACTTTTACAAAACCGGTAAAATTTTAATACGTAGTCATAAAACTAGCACTCAATATCATTCATTCCGATACTCTTCTACAATTGTCTGTGGCCACGATGGAACTCCGCGATTTCGATGTTGTTTCGCGCTAAGGTTCCAATCGAAACTTCGGTCGGGGATCGGTCGGATGCGAACATTCGAATGGTACATTTCGCGCTAGACCCCCTGAGCCTCACACTCGGACGGGTCGCGGAGACCACTAGTGGGGCGGACCTAGGCTGTTTGCATCGTCAGAACAAAACATGGATCAACTCATTTCTTGAGTGGAAGAAGAGACTGAATTATTTAGACTCACCATAAACAAGCGCAGACCAAAATTTTGGTGATAGACAGACCTGGTACGCTAATTTGCTCGAATGATCTTCGAGACCTGGAATTCGTTAACCAGTTCGTATACCTTGGTTCTCTTCTCAGCAACGTTGATGGCAGTGAAAAAATATATAGAAGAATCCAAATGTCCAAAGCAGCGATGACTAAACTCATTAGAATATGGAAAGACCGCAACATATCCCGTAAAACCTAAGTGAGGCTGGTGGGTACGTTAGTCTTAATTTTCTTCTATGGCGTTGAATTGAGGACGATAAGATAATGATAGTGCCCTTGATTAAAATTTTCTTGCCAGTTATCACAGACATAATTAATTGGTCTCTGGACTCTGGCAAGTTTCCTGACATGTGGCGTAAAGCTCTCGTCTGTCTACTCCCCAAAGTCCGCAATCCTACTACACCTGGCCATTTTCGACCAATTTTTATTTTACCCATCCTTTCTAAAATTCTTGAGTCCAGTATTTTAAAACATTTATCTTCCCATCTTTCTCAGAATAATTTATTAAATCCCTTTCAGTCTGGTTTTCGCCCCGCCCACAGTACTACCACTGCTCTTCTAAAGGTGACTGAAGATATTAGGGAGGGAATGGGATACCTCTAAAGTCACTCTTCTGGTATTAATAGACTTCTCGAATGCCTTCAACACAGTGGACTATGACCTTCTTCTCGCTATACTATCCCATCTAAAAGTGTCTGATTCAGTTGTAAAATGGTTCTCATCATACCTGCGTGATCGCCAGCAATTAATCAAGACTCGGCACTCAACCTCTGATTGGTACCACTTATCTTCTGGCGTACCGCAGGGTGGCATTCTATCTCCTTTATTATTTTCTATTTTTATTAATCTCATCACTCTTAATCTTCGCTGCTTGTATCATCTGTATGCCGATACTTGCAACTGTATGTCCACACAGATATCGCTCAAATATCCTCTGCAGTCGGTTTAATTAATGATAGCTTGAACTATATATCTACTTGGTCTCGCAATTTTGGCGTTTCTGTTAAGCCTTCAAAATGTCAAGCTATTATTGTAGGTAGTTCAAGACTGATTTTCAAAATAAGCACTGCTGATCTAGAACCAGTTGTATATGAAGGAACCTCAATTCCGTTCTGCGCCAGTGTTAAGAACTTGGGCCTTATGATCGACTCGACACTTAGCTGGACTGTTTATGAAGCTGAAGTTAGCCGTAAAGTAATCTGTTGCCTGAGGAGTCTCTATCGTTTAAAATTCTTTCTTCCATTTAAGACTAAGCTTATACTGATGCGAACTCTCGTCATCCCCATCATAGACTACGCTGACTCATGCTGTTCTAACCTCTCCGAGGCACTCACCGACAAACTTGAACGTCTTCTCAATAGTTGCATTCGATTTATATTCGGCCTCCGTAAATACGATCATGTTTCTAGTTATAGGTCCCAACTAAAGTGGCTTCCCATCCGTCAGCGTAGAGACTCTCGAATTCTTGGCATTATTTACGCCGTTCTAAACAATCTTTCATCCGCTTCTTATCTTAAAAACATGTTTCATACTTATGTCAATCTCATGACCGCTCTCTCCGTTCCTCAGACAATCTGTGGCTGGGTACCTCTGCTTATCGTTCTTCTTTTGTCTCTAAATCTTTTGCTCTGAGGGCGACACGACTGTGGAACTCACTTACCCTCGACATTAAAAAGTCCGAGTCCAAAAGTCTCGTTTAGGAACAAAGTTCGCAAATTCTTAATGTAGATTGATTGCATAATATTGTATTTATATGTAAATTTATTGGTTATCGTATGTAGGTATTTTATGTATCTTATATGTCTATATATATATTTATAAATTTGTATATTATGTATGCAATATGTATTTTAATGTTAATATTTAATTTATTTGTTGCATTACTTATTTATTGCTTTTGTTTATTTTTCTTCGTCTTGTATGTTTACCGCACCACTTCAAAAGCTTTCTGCATGACCTATACGTTGACTGGCAGAGAATGCTTCTAGCATTAAGTCCACCTATTGTAAATTTCTTTTTTATGTTTGTGCAATAAAGTTTTAAATAAAATAAATCAATAATAAATAAGACAGAGTGAAAGGGCAAGGATCGATGCTTTTGAGATGGGAGTGGTGTTGGAGGCGGGTGTTGCGAATTCCATGGACTGCACGCCGTACCAACCTGTCCATTCTTGAGGAGCTCGGCATCACCACAAGGTTGTCCGCCATCTGTTTCCAGCGTATTTTTAATTACTTCAGGGATATCGCTTGTAGAAACCCTGACAGATTAGACTAGCTGATGGTGGTTGGCAAGGTTGTTGGAAGAAGGTCACGCAGTCGCAAACCTACCTGCTGGTCAGACCTAAAAGTCTTTCACTGGCCTATCAATAACTAAGGCTATAAAGTCTGCCAAGGACAGGAATACGTAGAGAAGCATAGTGCATCCAGTGATCAACACTTCAAGCTAGACACGACGAAGAAGAAGATTCTACAGAAATACTTTACTGTCGAATACGAACGTGAGACGACGCGCGCGATTAGCGATACGAGTTCAACCTACCCGCATACGACATTGCCGTTAAATTCACATAGTTCATGCAGACCCAGCCTGTTCAAAGCTGTCTAATAAACAGCTGAACACTCTCAGGAGTACGCCCGGCTTAGAATGGAGCTGTGAAGATTGCCTGAAAAATATTTCTTGTAGGTCATCGTTTTTGATCCACGACGATGATGGGGACGACGAGGACTGTGAAGCTACTCCTATGGGAAATTCTGTTATTGATGCGAAAAAACTAGTGCAGGATATCAGTCGTGAGGTTAAAAAAACCTTTCGCGAGGAGATCGGAAACCTTGAGAAAATCAAGTGGATTTTCTAAGCGAACAGCTTACCACTATGGAGCAATCTGTAAAAAACAGGACAATCGGATCAAAGAGCTTGAAAATAAAAATCACGATCTATCGAACAAAAACAAGAATCTGGAACTTCGTGTAACTATTCTAAAACAGGGCCTCAAAGATTTTGAACAAAGAGCTCTTTCGAACTCGCTGGAAATTGCTGGATTGCCGGAGGTAACGCCAAAAGAAGTAGATACAATAGTAGAAACGATTGTCTCAAAACTCAACGTGGATAAAAAGGATGTACAGCTAGCGCAACGCCTGCCGGGATCAAAAAAACCTGGATCAATCCTCGTTGAGTTAAAGTCCAAGAGCCTCCAGCAACAGTGGATTAATGCTGGCAAGGACAAGTGTCTCACCGTGGGGATGGTGGTGCCTAACGTCCCGAAGGAGAAGGCTGATGAACATATATTTATCAGAGAAACACTCACAAAGTACCAGAAAACACTGTTATTTAATGCTAGGGCTCAGCTACTAAACAAGTCGTGTTAATATGTATGGTGTAAAAATGGGAGGGTATGTGCTCGAAAATCTAGCAATAGCAAAATCTATTATATTCGTACAATGCATGATATAAATCAAATTGTAAAACAAGCCACAATTTATTCTGATAAGCAACCCAGGACATCATCATCTACAAAACTGTAAAGCCCTTATTTATTACCTACTTACTTTAAAAAAACTAAAATAATAAAAATGGATATAGAAATAAATGAAATTTTTCATTGTAGATCAACCAATGAATTTTTTCAACAGCTCCCTCAAAAAAAAATATGAACTTTTCATGCTTACACTTTAATATTAGGTCACTTATCAAAAACTTTCCTAAATTACAGCAAATTATCCATAGCAGCACCTGCCCACTAGATATTATAGTACTAACCGAGGTCGGTATCTCGAACAGAATCGTTAATTTATTTAATTTACCGGGATATAATTTGTACTCACAACTACGAGATAGTAAGAGAGGAGGTGGTATTATTATTTATGTACGAAATCATTTAAAATTCACCTTAATTTATCACAAAACGTTCACTTTCGAAAACCTTACTGGCACAGTAAAATTAAATACGGGACAAAATGTAGTAGTGTGTGCGATTTATAGACCACAATCTAAAAATAAAAACCTGTTCATTTGTGAGCTAAGTAAACATATCGCTAAGTTTGAATTGAAAACAAATTTCATTCTAATTGGTGATATTAACATTGATCTAAAAACCTCAAATTCATGCAAGGAGGCATACGTAGGAGCGCTTAGCGGGCACGGATTAATGTGTGGAATAACAGATTACACAAGAATTGAAATTAAACAAAACCGTATCACTAAATCCTGCATAGACCACATTTTTGCATTCAATCCGTTCTCGGCGGCGCTCGATGTTGTACTGGCCGACCATCGAGGTGTCATCTTTGCGTGCATCGATGATGTAGGTAATGTGTCGGATTGTATACAGGGTGCATCGAAACGACTGGTTGACTGTAATACTTTTTATAACAAACTTAAGAATGTGGATTGGTCAAGGTCTAAAAATATGAACTCCCCAGACGAGATTTTAAATTTTATTTGTGATTCTTTTCAAACCGCAAAAAGTTTGGAAACGAACTATAGAACGCTAAAAAAATACAAAACGACCACCCGGCGCCTTAATTTGCCATGGATTGACGATAATGTTACTCGACTATGCAAAAAAGGAAATAAATTATATCGTGATTGGATAAATAATACAGACAACTTGAAGCTAAGACTAGAATATAATAAAGTACGCAATAAAGTGCATAAGGTCATTGAAACCAAAAGAAATGCATATTATATAAATCAAATATAAACAACTTTAAGAATATCAAAAAGGTTTATCAAATCGTTAATCAAATGTTAGGGCGAATGACATTATCTATCGATGCGGCTATACTTAGGGCGTTTGATGCACAGGGACTTACCTCCAAAGACATTGCTAATAACTTCGCTAATAGTTTTGATAGATCGGTAAAAAATATAATTCCAAATTGTAATATAAAATTAACTAACCAATATCATACACGTACAGGCCTTGACTTGAGTATTCGGTTTCAGAAAGCGACTCCCAGTAACATTCACAAAGTTATTAAAAGCCTAAACTCAAGAAAGGCACCAGGTCTTGACAATATTGCGATTTCCGATGTCAAGTTAATAGGAGAAAATATTTCCCCAACCATCTCTGACCTAATTAACTGTAGTGTAATAACTGGTTTATATCCGGACAAATTAAAGGAAGGCTGTGTCAGACCTGTGCATAAAAAGGGTACCTAAACGTAATGACTACACAAATTATCGGCCCATAACGTTACTCTCGTCGATCGATAAAATTATTGAAAAATACGTACGTGAACAAATTCACAGCTTCTATCGGAAACATGCTGTAATAAGCCCATGTCAGTTTGGCTTTCAATCAGGCAAAAGTACAACAGGCCTTTTGTCAAAATTTACGGATGAAGTCAATAGTCACCTGAACGATAAAAGGCAAGTTCTAGCTTTGTTTATTGACTTTTCCCGTGCTTTTGACACTTTGGAGCATAACCAGCTAGTACAGAAATTGAAAAAAAGTGGAGTGCGGGGTCCCTTGCTAAACTGGTGTCGGAATTACCTGAGGAACCGAACATCTTCTGTAAAGATTAATAACACCTACAGCGAGTCCATATTGTTGACGGGAGGCACAGCCCAGGGCTCTGTATTAGGGCCATTGCACTTCTTATCTTACGTCAATGATATGGGTAGTTGTATTGTCAACAGTACGTGTTACCAGTTTGCGGATGACACTTGCCTTGTAATCGGCGACAAAAATGCACAAGTAGCATGCGACCTGCTGCAGTCTGATTAAGATGCCCTTGCAAGGTGGTGTCATGATGCGGGGCTAATCCTTAATGCAACTAAAACGAAACTTCTAGTGATAAAATCTCCCTATGTCAAACAATCGCCAATCAAAAAACTAGTAGCGCACGATCATAGCTGCCTACATACTAGCAGTGCTACAGCGTGTTGCTGCCCAGAAGTTGAAGTAGTTGACCAACAAACATACCTCGGACTAGTTATTGACAGTAAATTTAACTGGAGTCATCATATTGAGAATGTTTGTTCAAAGTTAAGACAGTTCCTAGCAAACATCACTATACTAAATAATCGCATTCCCTTCAAAGTGAAACTAATGCTATATAACGCACTTGCGGAGTCGCATGTCCAATACGGCCTTAGTAGCTACGGCCGTAGTTACAAATCATATCTTGACCAGATCCACAATTTACAAATAAGAATCTTAAAAAGAATAGTTTCCAAAAAAATTAAAATTAAATTCCAAGACGAGCCCTGTGGTCTTTTCAAACACTGCAAAACACTACCAATACATATGCAAGTACAATATACCTTACTTAAGGAACAATTTTTCAATGAGTCACTCAAAGTCCCGATAGCCCACCGATTCACTCGAGCAATTTCTAAATACCGGCTCTGCGAGCCGCGCGCGAACAATGCGTACGGCGAGCGAACTAATAGCTACCTAATGCCTCGACTTATCAATAATTTGCCGTACGAACTAGTGGGAAAGATTTCGCAGCAAAATATTAAATATAAGCTAAAGGATTACTTCATTAACATATTGTAAAGTTCTTTTATGAGTGTTTATGTAAGAAATTATAGGCTTTACCACCTCACATATTTATTTATTTTATGTAAAACCCTATTTATTAAGTACTCGTATTACTGTATCTTTGACTTTGATTATATAAACTCCTGATAGCTCAAACATAAACTTAAGTGGTTTTTTTAAATGTTATCAGTTATGTACACAGTGTAATGTTTGTTAAAATGATAAATAAATGAAAAAAAAAACATACCTATCGATTTTTTAAATATGTTGTAGCTAATAAAAATATATTACTGCAACGCCCCCTATTGAGTTACTACTGTTACACCTATTTAAGAACCTACACTAATCAAGCACAAATCCATTACTGAAAACCGCATCCAAATCGTACTAGTAGTTTTGGTTTTGCACAAACAAATGTTTACTGCAGCGCCCCCTGGTGAGTTGTCACCGTAACATCTATCTAAGACCATGCACCAATCAAACTTGAACCCAGCAATAATAAAAACCGCCTCAAAATCGTACTTACTAGTAGTTTTGGTTTTGCACAAACAAATGTTTACTGCAGCGCCCCCTAGTGAGTTACTACCGTAACACTTATTTAAGAACCTACACTAATCAAGCACAAATCCATTACCAGAGCGCGTCTGGGGCTGGCGCTAGACGTGGCAGCATGCGGGCCGCCAGCACTTCTTGACTGGGCCGGCCACCTGCCCAGTCACGGCCATCATCGCCTTCAGTGCGCTTGGCACCAGCTTGGGTTTCGCAGCCCCAGCAATTGGTGCCCGCCACTGGAGGTACTAGGCGCATGAGGTGGAATAGAGCAATGAATGCGAACCTCATGCGCGCTTACTACGGAGCGACAGAGGGAGAAACCGGCAAGACAGGCTATCGAGCACGGATGCATCGCACATTTCTGCAGCTGGAGCCAAATTTGTCAGTCGCCGAACAAAACCTGTCGGATAGAGCTCGGTGGATATTGCGGTCTAATATCTTTAGCACCACTGAGCTCGAACAATTGCGAAGCGAGGCTGTTTCCTGCGCGCCATCCGCACCCACTGAGCGGACTGCCACTCTAGAGCCTTCTGGCGGCGAGAATATGGTAGTTGAAGACGAGCCGGTGGAGGCTGGATTCGTCGGATAGTCGCCCAGGACATAGAGCGAATGAGGGTGATTCTAGAGGAGACGATTTTGGAGTACAGCAATACTCTCTTGGAAGAGAGACCTATGCTTCCGAGGCTACCACTTAGCGTTAGGATCCGGGATGTCGTTGAGGCCGTTAACCAGATGCTGCCCCAGCATTTGGAAAGCAGCTCTGGCCTGGCTGATACCAGTACGATTCTCTTCAGTGCAGCAATGACGGTGTGCCGATTCACAGGCATCCGAGTTGCACCAAGTCCAAGCTGCTGGACGTACTACTCGCAGGAGTAATACTGTGCCAGCCTGGAAGAGGAGAATTGAACAACGTATCGAGCAAGCCAGAGTCCTCATCGGCAAACTGACGTGCTTCCGCTCGGGCAATTCCAGGCCAAGGATTGTGCGCTATGTTAGGAGGGAGTTTTCTGGGATGACCATTAATTTGGCTAGCCCAGAATTTACCCGAAAACTGACGGAGCGCATCGATGAGCTGAAACAGAAGATCGCTGCGTAGGCGAAGCGTATCCGAAGGTACTCCGAAAGGGTTGAGAGATACGAGCAGAATCGTCTCTTCGGAAGTGACCAGAGAAAGTTCTACAAATGCTTGGAGAGCTCTGAACCTCGCAACACTGGTGAAAGACCGAACAAGGCCGAAGTTGTAAGCTTTTGGCGTGGCCTTTGGTCAACACTGGTATAGCACAGCGAAGGACCCTGGATTGGCGCGATAGAGGAGGCGTGTGCATCAGTACCCCCAATGAACCCTGTCTTTATCACCAATGAGGACGTAGCCACTGCAGTACGTAGAGCCCCGAATTGGAAAAGTCCGGGACTGGATGGCCTGCAGAGTTACTGGCTAAAAGGGTTCTCGGTGTGCCACGCTACCTTGACCCGCCAATTTCAGGAGGCGCTAGAGACCTAGCTCCTAAAATACAAAACACCGCGGATCCTAGTAAATACCGCCCGATAAAGTGTCTGCCTACCATCTATAAGACACTAACATCCGTTCTGAGCGCCAAAATTCTTGATCATATAGACGCGAATCGTCCAATGACTGACGCTCAGAACGGATGTCGGGCTGGTAGCCGCAGTACAAAGGAGCTCCTCCTTATAGATGCTGTCGCTGGCCAACTGGTCAAACACAATCGCCGGAACTTCTTTGATGCCTGGATCGACTCCATAAAAGCATTTAACGGATGGGCAACACCCGGTATTTATAAAAGTAGAAAAACATTATATGATTTGTATAGTCTTAAAGCAAGCTCTCAGAACCCACAGATTATTGACCATGTGAGACGTTACTCTAAAATATTTAAAAAAGTATGTGCCTCTGCAAAATCAAATCATCTGCGTAATATTATTCGGAGTTCTGATAATAAAGAAAAGGCTACATGGAACATTATAAATAAAGAAACCTGTAGGCATAAACCAAATGATCGTGCTTACTCTCTTAAAATTGGGGATAAACTAATTAATTTAAATGCAGAGGTTGCCAATGCTTTTGAGGGATTCTTTTCAAACATAGCTCCCTCTACAACTAGGGAACTGGCTTCTTCTGCCGAACTAGCTGAATCCCTTCTCAGGGCGGGTGTTTATGAGTGTACCACTCCATTTCATTTTAGATATATTAACCCAGATGTAGTAATAAAAACTTTTAGGGAATTAAACATGAAAAAAACTGAGGACTTATGGGGAATCTCAGTCAATATTATCAATACAATTCTATACACAATAGCCCCTTATCTTGCAATAATTTTTAACAAATGTATTGATGACAAACAGTTTCCTACATTGATGAAATTTAGTAAAATTATTCCTTTATTTAAGTCTGGCGAGAAAAATGACCCCTCCAATTTTCGACCGATTTCAATCTTACCAGTACTCAGTAAAGTATTTGAAAAAGTAATTTTTAATCAACTTTTATCTCACTTTGTCCTGAATAAATTTTTACATAACAAACAATATGGTTTTACAAAGGGTAGAAGCACTACTGATGCTGGAGTTGCACTTTTAAAACACGTGTTTGATGCGTGGGAGAGTAGGCGGGATGCTTTGGGAGTTTTTTGTGATCTTTCCAAGGCGTTCGATTGTGTGGACCATCAAACTTTGCTAAAAAAACTTAGACATTATGGTGTTTCTAATGATGCCGTAGATTTGGTAAACTCTTATCTCACAGGCAGAACACAAAAAGTTTGTATTAATGGAACTGAGTCTTCTGGCTCCCCTCTAACTATGGGCGTGCCGCAGGGATCGATATTAGGACCCCTGCTTTTTTTAATTTATATAAATGACCTTCCATATTTTACGAAAGACCTCTGTGAGACAGTGTTGTTTGCAGATGATACTTCATTGATTTTCAAAATCAAAAGAGGTAAAGATTCGTTTGACGATGTAAATAATGCTCTGTCTCAAGTATTACATTGGTTCACTACTAATAATCTTTTGCTCAATGCAAATAAAACAAAGTGTATTAAATTCACAATGCCAAACGTAAAACTGGTCCCAACACATTTAATTATAAAAGGTGAACGACTTGATACATCTAGTTCCACTACCTTTTTGGGAATAACTTTGGATTCCCGTTTGCAATGGGGTGCTCATATTGAGACTCTATCAGGAAGACTTAGCTCTGCTGCTTACGCCGTGAGGAAAATAAGACAATTGACTGATGTTGGAACGGCAAGATTGGTATATTTTAGCTATTTTCACAGCATTATGTCATATGGAATTCTATTATGGGGCTCAGCAGCAGATATCGACTCTATATTTATATTACAAAAGAGAGCTATACGAGCAATTTATAACCTTGGACCTCGTGACTCGTTAAAACAACTGTTTAAAGAAATTAATATACTGACAGTAGCTTCGCAATTTATTTACGAAAATATCATTTACGTTCGCAAACATATGGATCAGTTCCCTAAGAAAAGTGACATTCATAAGTTAACACCCGGAATAAGGATAAGCTTGCCGTTCCAGATTTCAGACTGCATAAAGTGGGAAATTCGTTCATGGGGAAATGTATTCGCTTTTTTAATAAATTACCAGCATCTATTGCTGAACTGCCCATGTTTAAATTTACAGCTCATGTAAAAAATATTCTCATGAAAAAAGGGTATTATACTGTTATAGATTATTTAAATGATAAACATGTTTGGATATAAATACTGCCTTGCTCGCACAGGTGCATTTATCTTGTAATTTAATATTTTGTTATGTATATTTAAAACTTTTTAAAAGAGGCTGACAATAGTGTCCGAGTTTCTTGCGCTGCTTCTTCTCGGCGCTAGCCCAAACTTGTCCCGAAGCAGTGGTAGGGAATAAAATAACAATGGGACGTGTAAAAGTGCTTAGTTTAAGCCTATTTGCAAAAATACATTGGTTTTATTGGTTTTATCATTTGACTCAGTCCCCCATACATGGCTAAAGAGGGTCCTCGAGCTGTATAAAATTGATTATACGGTTCGACACTTCCTCGGGAAATGTATGGAGCAATGCTTAGTCTCCAGGGCGAGAGAATGGTGGATGTTGAAGACCGAATAAGTATAAGGAGGGGTATGTGCCAGGGCAATTGTCTGAGTCCCTTTGGTTGGTAGAGAGGGAGACATCGGGTGTCGCACCATTTTTACAAAGATGACTTGAATGATCCCGGCCAACTGTGCCACTGCCAGTCATTACCGCCCAAGAGGCGAGAGGTTTTCGGCCTATAAAGAAAATAATAATAATAATAACATCTTTATTTGCCTCAAAACATGGTATTCATAGGTGGAACAATTTAGTAGGTGCGCATGTCTTGCTATATTTATAAGAAATTTTTAACGACTAATTTGAACGACTTTTACTCTTAACCTGGTCCATCTTAACCGTTATGATTTTGCTTGAAAGTTCGTGAAAAGGACTATTATCATGAATTTTCCAGATTTTTCAAGCCAATAGTTGCAAACGGATTTCTAAATCTAATTTTTTTTTAGCAACCTCTAGGGCATTTTACGCACCTATTCAACGATACCCCACACGATTGGGTAGACGATGAAAAAATAAATCATTCCCATGTTACAAGTATGGGACCAACCCTAAAAAAAAAATATTTCAAAATTTTATTCTACCATAATGTCGGCGTGATTGATATACTCTCTACTAAATTACAACTCTCCAGGGTCAACAGTCTCCAAGCAAAACCTCGGACGGACATACAGACAGAAATACTTATTAAAGTAAATATTAGACGGACATGACGAAACTATAAGGCCACGTTCAAGGAGATGCGGCGCGTCGTGCGGTGCGTCGTGCGTTGCGTCAGCCGGAAAAAACAAACATATGGTGTTGTATTGGAGCGTTCAAGGAGAAGCGATTTCTCACGCATTTGTCAGTCATTTTCGTCAATCAGTTTGGTCGAATCTGAAATTTAAGTGACTTAAAAACCAACTTTACTTTATGACTATTTTTAGTGCCAATAAACAGAACTCATTAACCCTAACAACTGAGTCGATTTGGCTCACCCGAACAATTTTTTACCATTTTTTTATTTTACTACCGTTCATAATGATCTCTTAATAAAATAATCTCATACGTTTTTGTTTACAAATGTCTATTACTACCAACGAAACTCATGCCAGACAGTTATCATATTATTTTAATTAATACTATCATATTTTTTACAATGACAAATTTTAAACGAAAATTTTATTTGAACAATAATATAATAATTATATGAGTTCAAATATTTTCTTAGTAATGCCAATAATAAAAAGGAAATTATTATCAATGACGATTGTACAGATTTTTTTTGTATGTGTGTGTGAAATGTATTTGGTATTATAATTATCATGATACTGAGATTATCTTTTTTTATTGTATTGTATACAATTTATCAACTAGATTTATTAACTCTAGGTTCTCTTCTCTTTTCCAGGTTAAAATAATTTAGAATGGTACCATCATTATCAAATCGTATAGGTTTTATAGGTTTTAAGGTAAATGACCGACTAGACAAATATGAATACATACTCAATTATAGCATTTTAAAATCATAACCTCTCTTTTGGCTTTGCGTTAGTCGGGTTTTTTTTCCTTGTATGCTTGGAACAATGTAAGATGACACACAAATGCAATTTGACAAGATCAATATTTTATACATACACGTCTCGACGCGTCAGACAGACGACACAAACCGACTGAACTCTGAAGCCATGTAGTCACTGGACCACAACGCCTAGCAGACCAATTTGGTTTGAGGTCTGTTCTCTAGTACATTATACCTCTGTGCTCTAGATAGGCCTCTTTTTCCTATTTTGTAATGTAGAGGAAGGAGGGGGGGGGGGGGGGCAAGACGGGGTAGCGGGTCATACGGGGCAGCGGCCTTATGAAGCGATCTATTTCACAAAACACGTATGTTCTAGCACATAACGAAGTGCCGACAAATATAAATACAATGTCCGGGTTCTGACCGGTGATAATTTAAGGGCTTTTAATTCATCAAAAATCGACGAAAAACCCCTAACGTAGGGGTCTAACTCTACCCCGAAAATAATTAACGCTTCACCAGATTGTACAGAAAACTAAGGAGTATAATCGGCCGCTTTCATCGGTAGATGGATTATGAAAAAGGGTTTGATTCGGTTGAAACCTAGGCATTCAGTATTTGTAATAAAAGGCAGGCCGACTAATAGGTATATAGAAGTGTTAGTGTTTGTGAAGCAAGGCTACTGTGTCAGACCATCGTATACGAGACCAGAGCACAAATAATGACATACGGTACTGTGACGTGGTCTTTGTCTATTGGCCTCTTAAACAAGCTAAGGGTCACCCAACGTGCTATGGAGAGAGCTATGGTTGGGGTTTCTCGCTTTTCGGATCCAAAATGAGGAGAAAACCCAAAGTTACCGAGACACATCTTTTCGAATTGCAAATTTTGTTCTAGGTTATAACATTTTGAATGTTATTTGTAGTTGAGAGAGAGTTTTGGCCGAAACTGGTCGACACCGAAACTTTGGTCGGACACCACAATTTGATATTTTATAATTTTATGAAGAAAGCAACAGTAAAAGAACGCAGAGCCAAGAGAATAATAGGCGATAAAAAACTGGTGGCGTCCAAGCTGCACAGCCTGGCTCACCGCCGCAAGGTTGCTTGCCTATCGGTCTTCTATAGATTTTATTTCGGAGAGTGTGCTCATGAGCATGAGCTCATACCACCATCACCTTTCTTCCATCGGACATCCAGACGCACGGCCGGCTACCATCCGTTCTTAGTTGATATACCCATAATCCGCACTAAGCGCTTCTCAACATATTTTATAATGCGCACAGCTAAAGATTGGAATTCCCTGCCTGCGTCTGTATTTCCGAGTGCATATAACCTGACTCTCTTTAAGTCCAGAGTGAATAGGCATCTTCTGGGCAAGCTCGCTCTATCGTAGATCCCATCTATGCTCTAGAGCAAAATTGGGGTCAAGAGTAAGCCCATCTCAAATAAATAAATAAAAAAATAAAAAGTTCAAATTAATGATTATTTGTCAAACGCAATTACAAAGAATTAGGTATAAAAAAATAAAACGGATTATTGAAATCATTATTGTCAGTTTTTAGAAGCTTTAAATGTTAAGTACCCCGCCTTGCCCGCTCTTCCCCTACTCTGTAACTGATAGCCGCAGCGGACGACGCAGCGGGCGACGGAGCGGGCGCCGCTCCGGGCGACGCTGCGTTAACCTTGAACGGATGAAACGCATGACGCAACGCAACCCGCACCGCACGACGCACCGTATCTCCTTGAACGTGGCCTAAGGGTTCCTTGTCAGGACTATGGAACCTTAAAAATGTGAGGAATTTAAACTTCGAAACCCCTGTATAGTATAGTTACTGTATTTTACATCCGTTTTTTTTTTTTTTTTTTTTATTTGAGATGGGCTTACTCTTGACCCCAATCTTGCTCTAGAGCATTAATTTAGACCAAGCCCGCTGGAGGTTTCAAGAATACTAAAGTTTGTGATTTTTCGCATATAGTTTTCGGACCAGTTTCCAAACCTAACATGTTAATTTGTGTCATTTTTGGTGCTTACTTAGGTAGAAATGTAGGTATTTGCCTTTTCGGCTATTAACGGACGAAAAGAATATTATAGATCAAAATTTTACTTTCATGTTAATAATGAAGTAGTAACTGATATACATAGGCCTTTTGTGTCACCTCTGTCCACAAAATTACTGTTATTTAAACAGTACCTAAAATGTCTCCGAAATAGCTCTAAAAGAAAATTGTAGTAGCCTAAATAAGTTTTAAGAGTTTTGGGTCATTGGTATCTGTTACTCGAAATGTTTTGTGTCAAATCCATCCATAATATTGGTTGTTTTTTTGTTTTTTCATATAAAAGCCTGTAAAAAGCCCCAAAAGAAAATGCAAGTTTCTAGAGTTTTAGGCATTATTGTTGTTATAGTAAAATTATACTATTTTCAGAATTTGTGTCATTTTTATCAACAAAATCTTATTATTTGAAAAAAAAACAGGTATGTTTACGCGCAAAGGTCACACGCGAAAGAGAGTTGCATGGACGCGGCGCCCCCCCCCCCGGACACTTCTACCAACCGCGACCAATCTGGCGCGAACGCGGTATTGTCAGTATTGTTGTTTGTTTTCAGTGCGATTTGCGTTGCGACATGTATTTACTTAAAATTACAAAAATGATGCATAGGAAATACTAAAATGGAGGTTGAAAATAATAAATGTGTTCACTATGATCATATATTTGACGTAAACCCTAAATACCATCGCTAAAAACCATGGTTATAAGTAATTATTTTTTTTATGTGAAAGTAGACCTTATCGTACACAAATTTACGGAACTAATAATAATGGTAGCTGTAACTGATTTTTTATAAATAATTATATGACAACATCACCTATAAATTGCTCGGATTCTATGATAGGCCAATTAGGGAAGCACACTTAGGGCTAACGATCCGGATATTCAAATTATTCGGATATCCGCCGAATATTTGGATATTGGATATGTTGTATGTATGTATGTAGTATGTATTGGTTATTTTGGATATTTGGATTTTGGTATAGTATGGATATCTAGTAAGTCAATATTCTGAAAATTTAGTTATATATTTTAATTGGCGTTCATCTGGCTTGACAGTAAGGGGCGTCCTACACTACATGGAACATACCTCATCAAAACTGAAATACATTGATTCTTTTTTACGGGAGTGTAATAAATTATACATTCACTTATACATAATAATATCTAACCGATGACTCCACCTTGCCTTGTGTTCTGCGGCAAAGGACAATGAACAGTTTGTATATTTATACAAAACAATATAACAAGCAATACACATTAAGGAATGATATTTGTAAATTCAGTCGGGACGGAGTTATATCGGCTTGAAAATGAGATAAAATATTTTTATCTAATTAAATTCAGGACTTATATATTTTGCTCAGCTATTGCTAACGATTTATTGCTGCTAATGCTTTACTATGAGTTTATAGAATTATTGTAATGCTAGATAATTTACTCATGATTACAAATATTTTCTTTTTGATGTCATTTGATAATAGTTTATAGAATTTATAGTATCATTTGGGTGTTGATGAATTAAAAGACAGCAGTTTACAACGAAAACAATTTATTAAAGCCTTTTGTTTTTAACCCCCGACGCAAAAACGACGCAAAAACCCCGTCGTTTTTGTGTCGGGGGATATTAATGGTATCGATGACTGTTCAAGTCCAAAACCACAAAACAAGACCTATCCAGCTGCATAGGGGCGTGAGACAAGGAGATGTCATATCCCCGAAGTTGTTCAAGTACTCACTGGAAGACGTCTTCAAGACACTGGATTGGAAAGGAACGGGCATTAATATCAACGGTGAACACCTCACGCATCTCCGTTTTGCCGATGATATTGTTATTATGGCGGAATCGCTGGAGGATTTGCAAAAAATGCTACATAGTCTCAACGCTGCCTCGCGACGCGTGGGCCTAGGGATGTACTTGGACAAGACCAAAGTCATGTTCAATAACCATGCCATTACCGGCCCGGTCTTCGTCGAAAGCGTGGCGCTCGAGGTTGTCAATGAGTATGTCTACCTCGGGCAAGTGATGCAGTTGGGTAGAGACAACTTCGAGCGGGAAATCGCTAGGACTTGCAGCTTGGCTGGGCAGCATATGGGAAGCTGCGTCACATCTTCTCGTCGCCACTGTCACAATGCCTGAAGAGCAAGGTATTCGATCAGTGCGTCCTACCGGTGATGACCTACGGAGCCTTAACGTGGATTATGGCAGTAAACTGGCCCACCGCGTCACTTAGTGAGCTAAGAAAAAGTCGATGCTTGGGATTTCGTGAAGGTATAAAATCTGAAATGAAATCATCAGGCAAAAGACCAGAGTACCTATAACGGACATAGTCCAAAAATGTAGCAAGCTTAAGTGGCAGTGGACTGGCCACATCTGTCGCAGAACCGATGAAAGGTGGAGTAAACGGGTGATCGAGTGGAGACCACGCTTTGTCAAACGTAGTGTAGGATGCCCCCAGCCCGATGGACCGACGACCTTAGGAAGATGACTGGCAGTGACTGGATGAAAAAAGCGGGAGATCGTGTTCTAGCGTACATGAAGAAGAATGTGAAGAATGATAGATGAAGAATCTGCCTCTCATACGGAGTAAAACATCGCTGTTCCAGTCAGCCTGTGACCACGGTGACAAAACTTTTTGTTTGTTTGCTCCTTGTAAAGATGGACAAAAAAGAAGTTTATATCTTACTATAGCCTGCGAGTGTAAATTAGTTGGAATATACAGGATCTAACGAAATTAGTTACATTCCTTTATAGGGTCGTATCTAAATATCATACTAAATACGATGCCAAAAAATAAGGTACTGTTTCATAGTCATTTTTAATCGTATAATAATCGTTCTAATAAAAAAATTGTTTTGTCTGTTTTTTTATACGAAAAACCAGTATCTTTTAAGATTTTGGTTAAAGCAGTTTTACTCCCGCTAAACAGTCCAGCTTCTCTTAACGATGCCAAAAGCTTCTTCCTGTTGAGATATTCATTTCTGGAATAGTAACCATATATATGATTTCTGATTGCATCGGCGTCAAAGGAGTCAATATCTGTCACGGGTTTAGTTCTACGTTTCTTCTTCGGAGTACGTTTAATATTATCTTCCGTGCCAGTAGAGCCGAACTTTTCTTTATTAATATTTGTTATCGTTCGTTTGCTAACTCCAAGTGCCTGAGAGACGCGTTCTTGTACTTGTTCGACAGGTAACAGGGTTCCGCCATTTTGCCGCTCCCGCTCAAAGTAATCTTGCAGCTTGATGATTAACTCACGGGCTCCACTTTTCAATGTTTGTCCACGTTTAGGCATTATTATGCACCATAAGTAAAAAGAACGCAATACAAAACAAAATCGAAGTCCGATTTAGCGCCGATGTCAGTTTGAAAAGCGTTGCGTTTTAGCGTCACAAAATGGCGGCCCATAACGCCATTTGTGGTTACCATTTTCAACCTAAATATAAAAATGCTACTTTCTTTCGCGCGTTCGGTTTGTTCATAGTTTTATTTTTATATTTAATAAAAGTTATCTTATAGTCCATTATTTTCAAATTCTTAAAAAGAACAACAAAACGTATTATTTTATAAAGTATAACTGTATAAGAACAGATTACGATACTGTTAATGCCTGTTATTGTTAGCACAGCACTACAAATACAAAGCGCTGACATAACCTTGTAATAGCGCAGTATAGATTTAGAAAAATATTGTTTACCAAGTTATTTAACACTCAGTTTGGCACAAAATTACAAAATTCATTGATTATTGATATAATAATGTTGTTTTAATGCTCATCAATTGTTAAAACGGTAAACAACCAGCAAAAATATTTTTATCGTAACTGCAACGCCATTACAAAGTTACGTCGTCAGTTCAATCGCGACGTGTCAGGAACGCATTCTCTGAACGGTTATACTTTAATTAATCGTGTACCTAAGTGGTTTTATTAAAGCTGATTACGCAACATTACTTGAGCTTGCGACAACAATAAAATAGTAGCTTGTCGTTGTCTCCGCGGTTTTTTTTTAATAATTCAAAATGATACGTAAGTAAGAACAGCTTTGATTATCAAAGAAGTGAATCTTTTCGTTTTTTGACGTGAATCAAGTCGCAAGTTCAGATTACACTCTTTGGTCAGTTTGCGGCATCCTGATCCCTTCAATTTTGCGTACCTATTTTCGCAACCGCGTTGGCTACGTGATAGCGTGAACATAAAAATCATGGGTAAAAAACCGTTCGTTAAGTTTTACTGACTTAACATCACAACATTAATTACAAACCTAGTCGTATTTTTTCTTATTACTTTATCGGTAAAAACAACTCAAAAACTTTAATTTACCCTAAAAACAGGGTAAATTTTTCATGTTGGTATTCCTGACCCGGCATCTCACACCACCGCTGACCGCGCTTGATTCTTGGATTTTAAGTTTGCTTGTGTGCGTATTTAGAGTGTCATTGTAAAAGTAATCAGCTGTAAAGGATGTGGAATTTTGTAGTTACGAAATGAGATTGTTATGATGAATACCTCCGAAACTAGCCTAAATTATTCGCTTAAATTTTGTCAGGCTCCTTGGTATGACGTATAGATACCCCCATTAAAAGGAATGTAACTAATATCGTTGAATCTTATATAATAAATTAGTTGGAAGTGCGCCCAGCCCCCTGCAAACTTCATCTAGCAATAAATCAGTTGCAACCATTGATTTAACAGGTGACATAACTTTAAAATGCCCTTATTCTGGTTGCCTTGCTAAATTAAGTAAAAATAAAATTAGGAAATAGGTCCAAGTTAATAAGTTTATTAAAAGAACTCTGAAATTAATCAAAAAGCACAAATGTTAACAGTCTTACACCAAACAAATAGATAGATCTGCCTCACATTGGGCATAGTGATTCACATCATTATAATACTAGAAATAAAAATAAACTTGCCATTCCGAGCTTCAGATTAAAGAAAGTGGGTAATTCATTTTTGGGGAAATGTATAAAAATCTTCAATAAAGTACCACAGACTCTTGTTGACTTACCTGTTTATGAGTTCAAAAACCACATTAAAAAATCCTTATGGAAAAAGGATACTACAAAGTTGAAGATTACTTAAACGACAAGAGTGCATGGACTTAATAGCCTGCCTAGCTCGCACTTACACTATCTTGTAATTGTATTTCCTGTAAAAAAATCAGGCTGACAAAGGTGACTGAATTAAATACCAGTACATATATCTAAATACAGGTGTCTGAGTTTGTTGCGCCGTTTCTTCTCATCACCAGCCGATATGTTGTCCCGAAGCGGTGGTAGGGCTAAGTTATATGTTGGGACGTGTATAAGTGCACGGAAGAGGGCCTATGTACAGAATAAAGAATTTCATATCATTTCATAATGCAACTGTTACTTTTTCCGCAGCCTTTCGTATAAGCACACGATATCAATTAAGACTGTACTGCACGAAATTGTGAAAATCAAGGTATTTTTAAATAACTTTTTCTAGACGCTGAATTGATTAAATATATTAAAACCAGCTTTATAGGCTAGCTTGATACTGGATCTAGGTCGCCGCCTTGTTGAAATTTTGAAAAAATGCCTTTAAAATAAAAAAAATACACATGAAAGATAATCACTTCTAAAAACATTTTTTTTTCGATTACTTTATCAATTTTACGCATTAAACAATGATTCTCACATGAAAATGTTTGTATTGCAATTCCGCAGACCGCCCCCTTCTTAATATTTAGTATAAATATAAAAAATATGAATATTTTAAGATTTCTTAATTTAAAACACAAACGCCTGATACATTTTTAAAGGAAACATTGCTCTTATTAATTTACTAGGCGCACTTAATTGAATGGTGTGATGCGTATTTTCAATTAATTCCTTGGTGAGGTCAAGCACCTGAAGCACAGATATTATTTCTAGCCAGCCTGCCAGATGATTATCATCCCCGAATTCTTCCCCGATGTCCCCAACTAAAGGCAGCCGTGTTACAAATCTATACTTTGCAGTACATTTTAGTGTTTTTACTTTCTTTCAACTCAAATGTCAAGTCTTATCCCTTACGGAGTAGTGCAAACGCAGAGCATGCAAACCAATAGGTATGTAGCTAAAACATAAAAGAGTCTATGATAATTATGTATGTCATCAATAATGTATAAATAATAATAAAAATTGAAAATTCTATATTTTGTTCACTTTTTCGTCAGCTGTGAGATTTATTATAAGCAAACGGTGCATATTTTTATTTCAGGCTAATTTTAAATGTTATAATACCTATTAAGTGATTGTATATATATATATATATATATATATTGATTAGTTAATAAATGATCACTTATTACTTATATTTAATGTGCTGAAAAAAAAATCCTACTTGGAACTTGAAAATAGATTTTTCTTAAGTAGGTAGTATAAAATTTTGGTGGTCCGTATCAGATGGGACCCGAACCCTGGACCATTGCATAACGGGTAAGTGCTTTTCCAACTAAGCTACTGAGATGTTAGCAGAGCTGACAAATTTTTCAAGTGCCAAAAGAATCACATTTTGTTTTAAAGCTTTTCTGATCTTAATCAATAGTTAAATATTTGCAAAAATATTTCTATCGGGTATTGATGGTATTATATCGCAACATTGATCATAAAAAAAAATTAAACCCCCGACTAAAAAAGTAAAAATAATAATATGTAAGGTATTCGGTAACTTTTTGGCCGTTCAAATTTATTACAAGAAATGTTACCTCAGTTATACACTCTGCATCAAAAAAATCGCACTTTTTGAAAAATCCACTTCAAAAGGTCTAAGTCTTATTTGGAATCAATGATGAAGGCAATGATAAGTATCATTTTAAAGGTTATAAAAATGAGAACCTATAAACAATAGAATCATTCTTTTTGATTGGAGCCACACGAAAAAAACAATAAGTTTATAAAACAATAAAAAATCTGTAAATTAAGCTCTAGTTAAAAACAGATTAATAACATAAAAAAAAAATACAACATTTGCTTGAAACTAACTTAAAACCTAGTGTTACCGTCCCTTACCCTAAAGATGGCTTCCATACGCTTCCTCGTGGATCTTACCAGTTTTAGGACCTCTTCTTGAGGGATACGGGCCCATTCCTCTATAACGGCCTCTTCGAGCTCCTGGAGAGTCGTGGGAGCGAGGTCAAGAGACTGAATCTTGCGTTTCGGATGGTCCCAGAGGTGCTCTATCGGGTTAAGGTCTGGACTTCTCGCTGGCCTCGACATGACAGAGATCCCATCCCATTGAAGGTAGTTACGCACAGTCACTGTAGTGTGAGCGCGAGCGTTATCATGCATTAATGTGAACCCCTCGCCAAATAAACTGGCATAGTGGACCACGAGCTCTTCCAGAATCTCTGTTCTGTATCGATGAGCAGTCAGTGACCCTAGCCCGCGAGCACCACCACTCCGGGAAACGCACACAAGATCGGTTTTACCGTCGGCCGATATGCCGCCCCAGAATATGCAGGAACCGCCTCCGTATTCCACCGTCTCCTGGATCTCGGCTAGGACAAAACTTCCCCCCTGTCTTCAGTACACTCTTCGGTGTCTATCGTTGCAGAAAAGGCACACTCTCGTCTTGTTTCGGAAGAGAACAGCCCTCCGTTGGTCAAGGGTCCAATCGACGTGTTCGCGAGCAAACTGCAAGCGGGCTCGCTCATGACCTGTGGTCAATTTTGGAGCAGTAGCAGCTCTATGAGCCACTTTATTCTTCTGCCGTAGTCTACGTCTAACTATAGAGACGCTAACGGTTGTTCTGCGAGCTGCCTGGAGCTGGTGTTGCAACTCAACAGCATTAGAGAACCAATTTCTCAGACGTTGATACGATAAATCGATCGTTACTTTCCGAGGTGTAGCGACGTCTACCAGTCCCATGCCTCCGTACGTTTCCACCAGTCTCAAGAAAGCCAGCCGGACTGTACCAGCCACTCTTCAAACCGAAAAGCGGCTCAAGTTGACCTGTCGAGCGACATTACACTGTCGCATCCCTGATTGCAGTAGTGCAATCACTTGGGCGGCTTCAGCAGCACTGGTATACATTTTCAATGTTGTTTTTCTTGTGGAAGATCTTCTTGTGTGTCCTCCTTAACGGTTGGATAGCAAATGACCCACATTGAACTTGTTTTGGCCATTTTATACCCACAAAAGGTAGCGCAAATAGTGGCCCTTTTAAGGAGCATAATTGCCATTTTTGTTTAAAGGCACATTTGACGTATCAGGCTTTTTATTTATTTAATGAAATGGATTTGTTTTAAGTGTGTTTAATTGGGCTTTCAAATGACACCAATATTAGTAGCGGTGTATACTTGTGTTAAGGGTTTATAACGCTCGAAAGTTATTTTCGCGGAGGTGCGATTTTTTTGATGCCGAGTGTATTTTGATCCAATCATCATTTGCGTCGAGGGAGCGCTTGGATTTTCATTAATGTTGCTGGGTAATCATAATCATCTTTTTGGGGTTCCGTAGTCCTGACAAGGAACCCTTATAGTTTTGTCATGTCCGTCTGTCTGTCTGTCTTTCTGTTTGTCTGTCCGTCCGAGATTTTGCTTGGATACTGTTGACCCTAGAGAGTTGTAATTTTGTGGAGACATGTATATCTATCACGCCGACAAAACAGTAGAATAAAATGATGAAAAATACACCGTGACATTTTAGTGGTTGTTTTACCGCAGTAAAATAATTCTATCTTAGTAGTACAAAAGATCAAATTGATGAAGATTTTTTTTATTTAAATCACCTGTAGGAATTTAAATTCAAATCGCCCGCAGCGCGTGCGATGCAGTTTATGCTGTATTACTTTGTGCGGGGACAGTGCCGTGTGGGGACGGCCGTAAAGAATACACTTCCCCATCGCCGGCAGGAGGCGTGTCGTAGGAGGCGACAAAATCCTGTAGCACGAGACGGAGAGCAGCGTTTGCGTGCGAAACAATATAAAAAAAACTGCGCTCGCCCACCCGCCTGTCAAGCGTGGCGAGTCTGGCTTTCTTGTAAATATTTTTGTGTGAAGGTAATTCGAAAAATATCTTACACAAACATCAAAATTCTTGAGGCTAGTTTTCGTTCCTTGATTTACTAATATACACAGTTTTTCAGCAATTATTATCACAAAACCCGAATTTCACTGTCAGCTTTGACTAACTGCATTTTGCCACTGTTTTAACATAAATTGCGCGTTATCGGAATTAAATACGAGAGGCGACGTTTTTGGGTGTTTACTTGTCAAACGCCGGAACCGGAATCTCATTCAGTATAACTCGGCATTATACTGAATGCCTGGCCGAAATTAGTTACCGACACTGAGTTAAAACCGTTTAAGTTATGCCAAAATGAACTATCTTATGAAAGCGGATGTCTAATGCGAGGGCATAAATTAATTATTTCAAAATCATTGCGCGAAGTGGTGTTGGCGGAACTCCATAAATCACATTTAGGCATGGTGAAAACAAAGGCTGAGGCTCGACAAAATGTATGATTTTATGTCTCGTTTTGGGTTACCTCATACCTTAGTAACTGACAACGGGACATCATTTTGTGCTCAAGAATTTAAAATGTTTTGTGAATTAAATGGAATTTCCCATATGACGTCACCGCCTTACCACCCCGCTAGTAACGGCCAAGCAGAATCATACGTGAAAATAGTCAAACGCGGAATTAAAAGTAGCTTGCATATTAGTAACGATGTAAGAGAAAGTAAATTAAATCTACTAAAGTATATTTTTGACTATCGTAATTCCGTCCATTCAACAACAGGAACGACCCCGGCTCAACTAGTTTCCGGGCGAAACCTGCGATCGCGGGTCGACCTCCTATGTCGCGTCCACCGCCGGAGTCGCACTCACTGATCGTGTTGTTTCCAAACAGTCCTTGCAAACTAAAGTACACGGAGGCAAAGACAGGATGTTCACAATAGGACAATATGTGTGGTACATGAAACATTCAAACAATAATTAATTTACTTGGGTGAAGGGATGAATTGTAAAAACTTTAGGAAAAATCATTTTTGATTAAAGACTGTTCAACTTCAAATTTATTGAAAAAACATACAAATCAATTGTTACATTGTAAAGCGCCGCACCTTGATACGAACGACGATATACTAACTGACAGCGTCGTTTATACCTACGACAATAATGGGTCTGCCGAAAATATTGCAACATCACGGATACAGCCTGAGTCGTCCTCTCCACACAATGACCATACTCCCTACGACGGAGGGGAAAAAGAAAGTGATGAATTGCGACGGCGTCGTTATCCCTGCCGCCACCGCCTGATGGCATAGATCAGCCGAGCGGCTCGTTTGTGACGATGACCAGAGGTGTCCGACGACCACCGGAATTATCAGACGATGACGATTTTTATGATGTTGCGGAAGCCGAGGTACCCAGGATCGAAGACAGGCCAAAACGCGCCCGCCCTGTCGTAGACTATAAACCTTTCTTTTAATGTTTGTTTTAATTGTTGGGGGAGAAATGTTATATATGTATGCATGTACGTAGGTTAGTTGCGCGGCTGCGCCCGCGCTTTGCAAGTCACGAAATAAAGCCAGTGCGTTGACAGCCGTCTCCCGTTTTACTTGTGTCCTCGCGTGTCCTATACTTAACAGTATGATCTGAAATAGTATTTACTTCTTTACATTCATTTTTTCTTTAAGAAAAAATAGCAGGTAATGTTTACTCTGTCGTCCAGCCTACTCTGTAAAGCTATTTCTCTATGTGTGAGTGTTCACGTACGGGCCCGATCGGCTCTCTCCGAAGTTTTTCGTTCGCACGGTACCCCCTTAAGTATTAAATCTGGAGCTTGTTTGATGGGTATAGGATTCAAGAAATCGTCGGTTTTTGTCCAGCCCCATTCTTCTGGATTTGACATACTGCCCAGCCATGCCTGAACTTGCAAATAGACCCGACTTGGATGCTGATGTGCCGCAGATGAAGAAACTGCCGCCAGTTTTGATTGTAGCACTGCGCTTTTGCTTGTCCAACAAGTTTATTGAATAATATAAACCTGTTTCATCAAGGCTATTTTCTGATGGCTTCGTGCCGTATGTATAACGCTAGAATGAACTTTGCATCAGCAGTATCGATTTGCTCATGAGTGGCGTTTTTGTTGTTGACGATGCCGATAAGGTCCTGTAGATCTTTGCTTATGTTAAATAATTGAACAGCTTGTATCTTGCCTTTTCCAAAAACATTAAGAAGTTGTATCACATCCAGTCATGGCGTGAAGGAAGAGGTTGAGTCTTTGCATTTTTAAATTAATCCTGCATCAGAAAGGTTTAAACTGTACAGCCTGCTTTTAAGTGTACCTTGGCTCTCTTTTAATAGGTAAATATTTTGTAACAAACAAAATACATGCAAAAAAAGTGTCGCAGCACAGTGTCAATAGACTACTTGACTCATATCAAAAATTAATAAACAAATAAATATTTCACTAAGTGTTAGACTTAAGGAACCTTAATACATCGATTTTAATACACAAAATTAAAGGATGACTGGATAAATTCAATTTTAAAAATAATATAGTTAATCTGTAATTTGAAAACCCAAAAACCCGAAAACGCTATCCGCCATGATCGTGATGATAGTGACGTCAGAAATGTAGAAAGTAAAATTAATTTCGCATTATTCTCATGTTTTCTTCGTATTTTTCTTTAAATTTTATCCCATATTATACACAAAACGTTGCTTGTTACTTGTAACTATAAATTAATTAAACATTTATAACGATTAGCTAGACTTATTGGCACACATAACCTAAATAAACTATTTAAGACGTATTTTCCTTTAATTACCTAACTACTTAAACTTAAAAATAAATTAAGTTTAAATTTTATTAATTTAGTGTAAAAGCTGCAATATTAACCTCCTTAGGAGAAAAAGTCCGCTGACTGGAGGTTTCTTTGGAGCTTGATTGTGACTGAATTAAGGACATTAGAAGAATGTTTTTTTTTTTTTAATATACAGAACACATAGATCTAAAAGTTGATACCAATTTATAGTTCATCAGACGTACTTAGTTTTGGTAAATATCCCGCTGATTAAGCGTGGCTACACGCGAACTATACATAAAATTAATATCAATTAAGAAAATTTGACATTGATGTTAGGCTGATGAGCTGTTCTGTATATTCACAGTTTTTTTCTGGACAATTTTTTTTATGTATTCGAAAACCTTAGATAAGGTGACACTTATTCTTATAATTAAATTAAAACGTCTTTAAAATTCGTTTCTCATGACAAAAATTTTTTTGGCGCTTTAACATTAAACTTCATACTTTACATTGTCAAATACATTTGACTTACCTTGAACACTCCAATTAAAAGAACCACGGCAAATGCTACGTGTATTAAGCATTTTATTAATGATAGTATATTAATCAGTTTTATCTTGCCAAAACCATCATTAATACCAGGTATTGAAGGCACATTAGAAAGATTTCGATAGGCTCTCAAATAAACAGTTAGGTAATACCCATCCACCAACTGAAACAATAAAAACAAGTAAGGATAAAGACAATAAACACTGTATTTTTTACATTACTAATTAAATAACATAAAAAAAATATGTGCACCTGGATTGAGGGCAAGGGCGTGCGGTTCATATAATGTGCATCTGGATTGAGGGCTCATTTTTTAAAACTTTGCCAAACGAAATGAGACTTACGGGCAATCTAGTTATAAATAGTTAAGACATAAAGCAAATGGCGATTAATTTCTTAAACTTAAATTGTTTTTTTTTTCATTTATTTTGGCACAAACAGTCATCTTTATACTATCGGTACAATTTATAAACTATTTTATTTACAAAAGACAAAACAGTGCCGAAACTTGGGAAAACGTTATGATGAAATATCTTGAGCCCTCAATTCAGACGCTTGCAAGAACTGGCATAGCGTCGATCGCTGAAAGTGTTATCTCTGGGTTAATAATTTTTATTCAGGAATTTAGAAGTTTCAGAAATTCCTAAATTTGTAGAATATATCATTACAGGGTTTGTGGCGATACAATAGGTCCCAACCTATTATATAAAAAGTTTCTTCACATTTTTTAAGAAAATTCAAAACATTTTTTAATATAGTTTATTTAAATTTAACTAAAGTATGTAGGTACCATTTTGTTTGATAACTTTTTGCCATCTTGTAGGTAGGGACATGATCCCATTGCTATAAAAATTTTGCGGCTTCTGATCAAAATACCGCGACAAGTGGTTTTGGCAGTCCTCTCGTGATGTTAACCTGACACTGCCTAGAGAATTCTGACGAGAGCGAAACAGGTGGAAATCTGAAGGTGCAAGGTCAGGACTATTCGGCGGATGCATTAACACCTCCCAGCCAAACTCTCTTAATTTCTGCTGAGTGGCTACAGATGTGTGAGGTCTAGCGTTGGTTTCGCCACAGTCCGTGAAGCCTGACCGGCCTTTGACCACGATCTTTTTCGCATGTTCTTGTCGTACGTGATCCATTTTTTATCACCAGTTATCAGCTTCTTCAAATATGGTTCGGTTTCATTACGTCGTAATAAAGAATCACAAATGAGTACACGGTTCATTAGGTTTCTTTCAGTGAGCTCGTAGGGTACCCAAATATCGAGCTTTTATCCCAGTTTTTTTCAAATGCGCTAAAACTGTTTTGTGTGTTAATTCCCAGTTCTTCAGCTAAGTCGTAACTACTGATTTGCCGATCTCGCTCCACTTTTTAAAAAAAAGTAATATTAAAAATTTTGAATAACCCCACGACGCTTAAAACGTTATTGAAAAAGGATAAAATAATTTAAAAAAACCCTCGACTTAATGTTTTAACGAGAGCTTTAACGTAAAAGTAGAGTTGTACTATCTCGGAGTCGGTCTAAACAAAGAAAGCTCGAAGATTAGATTTGTGGATATATCATATTCAACTACCTATTGCGAATCTAGCAACGAAAATATACCAGTGGACCTGTAAGTATTAGCAACATTTATGTATTTTCACAAATGTGGCAATCTTAAAGGCGAAGTATTTCTGAACTCATGCTCGGACCACAAATTACGTATAGCGGCGGCTATTTTGTGCTCGGACTGGACATTGTTGCACTACAAAAAGCGATTTTATTTCTTACAGAATAAATAAAAGCAATCCTAAATTCAAAAATATAAAAATAATATATAACTTAATTGATATGTTTCTGCTGTCTGTACGACTAATTTCAAAAATGTATAGGGTTGTCGTTCCAAAAACTGTACAAGATTTTGTTACCCTTAATATTCTTTACCTGTTACGATATACTACACATTAGTTATACCTTATCTAGTGTGTATTGCGAATTTCATAATGGACGAAAACATCGAACAAAGAGTTTGTCCTTAATTTTGCATCGCCAATAGGATTTCGTGTTCGGAGTCTCTGAAAATGTTACAGAAGGCTTACGGTGAATCGACTTTATCAAAAACACGAGTATGAGTAGTACAAAGCGTTCAAAAGCGGTCGAGATGTGATGGAAGATTTGCCTCACTCTGGTAGACCATCAACGTCTGCTACTGAAGATAACATCGCAAAAAAGAAGGAAATAGTGAATGAAAATCCTCATTCAAGTTTGAGAGAGCTAGCCGTCGAACTTTCTGTGGCACACGAGTCGATTCGTACCATTTTAAATAATCAATTGGGTATGAAACATGTTGCCGCTCAGCTAGTCCCAAAAGACCTGAATTTTCTCCAAAAACTCAATCGCAAAAGAGTCGCTGAGGACATGCTAGAACGAGTCAATTCCGACCTAACATTCATGAAACGCATTGTTACTGGTGACGAGACGGTTTACGAGTTTGACATGCAAACTAGTCAACAAGCTTCGGAGTGGCGCCTTCCAACTGAACCGAAACCGAAGAAACCGCGCTAAACTCGATCAAAGGTCAAAGTCATGTTGACTGTTTTCTTTGACTGTCACGGTGTTGTGCACTCAGAATTCTTGTCATAAGGTCAAACGATAAAAAAGTTATTTAAGCGTTATGCGGCGTTTAAGAGAGCAAATTAGACGAAAAAGGCCAGATTTGTGGAATAAAATTTCTTGGATTTTGCACCACGATATTGCGCCTTCCCACAAGGCCATCATTGTGAATGATTTTTTGAACAAAAACTCAACAAATACCATCGAGCAGCCACCTTATTCATCAGATATGGCTCCAGCCGACTTCTTCCTTTTTCCTAAACTAAAATTACCGCTTCGTGGCATCCGGTTTTATTCGGTAGAAGACATAAAGGAGAATTTGCGGCGAGAACTGAACTCGATTCCGGGAAAAGTGTTTAAAAATGTTTTGATGATTAGATTATTCGTTGGCGTAAGTGTATCGCTTCTGAAGGAGCATACTTTGAAGGTGATAAAATAAATTTGGATGAATAACTAACATTTTGTCTATTATTAATCTTTTCCCGGTACTTTCTTGACAGAGTAGTATAATAATAGACCCTCAATTGGACGATAAAGTATTGTTAAAGTCCTAGCACTAAAAAGGGTTAAATAAAATAAAAATAAAAAACTAGGAACCGACTTCAAAAATGAACTAAAAGGCAAAAAATAATATTTTGTAAACAAACATAGGTACCTAATCAGTTATTTCTGGAGTCGGTGCGAATAAACACATTTTAACTCTCCATGGAGTCCATGGAGCACAGACTCCAAAACGGTTGTGTCTCCATGTTTAGTTTAGAAATTTTATTTTTATTTATTTAAATTTTATTGCACAGATTTGAAAAAAAAATCATACAATAGGTGGACTTAATGCCATGAGGCATTCTCTACCAGTATTTTATGCTTGTTACCTTTGTTTTTTTTTACAAAATAAGTATAATTTTTCGCCTTTTAGTTCATTTTTGAAGTCGGTTCCTAGTTGTTTAAACTTTTTTTAACAAATCAAATAATGTTATTATAAATAACTAATGACTAGGCAGTATGGGCCTGGTAGACCTTGCCTGTATAAGGAGTGAAAAAAAGAAATCTGACATTTGTCACTTTCAGAAAAGAATAGCTTTCGTTCGGAAACGCATACAAGTTCATACAACATATTTAAAAACATTATTTTTCTATTAATTAAACAGAGGTCTTTAAAAATCTAAAAGCTGTGTAGAGTGATAGCGTTTAGTAATATATCGATTTATTTTTATTTTTAAAAAATCATTTCCTTTAAAGGTAGAAATTCGTGCTTACCATATTTTGTGTATTGTTTTTACAAAATCATGTTTCGCCAGTTACTTTTAAAATGGGTCATTTATTTATTTGTACAATTATGCAAATATCTAGTTTTTGTAACTTTCGTGACACTGAACTTTTTTGTTTTTAGAAATTCTATGCATGGTTTAATTGAAGATAAATAACACTTGAAAAAATCATCGACCTCAGGTGGGACTGGAACCCACGTCCCATCGCATGCCGGGCGAGTGCTTTCGTGACACTGTTTTCGTGATCATTTGCCCACGAAGGTTATGAATTACACCACGAAAAGTTACGGTTTTCTTAATCTCTACTTTGAGATCTCAATGTATCATCAATTTACTGGTCTTAAAATGTTTTCTTTATATTTGTTATCCCAAACTTGTAGAACAAACATAATTCCCTCGTTTTTGTACAGAACTGGGCTGTTCTGAAATCCTTACAGCATTGCCAAGTCGAGTGGGTCGAGATGCTAGGAAGCCTGTACAACATGGCATGTGTCTCAGCACCTCGACTGACCGATGATTTTCAAATTTAAAGTCACTAGAAGATATCCACCAAGTTGCTATGAGGCGAGTAATTGTAAGAGCCTTTAATAGCCGATTTACAGAAATAAATGGCTTAGACTTTGACAAGTAGGTGTTATGTATTTCTTCGATATTATTTACGAACGCGCTTGAAGACGTCATCAAGATACTGGAGTGGAAAGGTAAGGGCAAATGTAAGGTAAAGGTATAGGGCATTAATGGCATCAATCTGCTACAAAGTGTAAGCCAGCTGTTGTAGCAAAAGCCATTAGCAGAAAATAGAATATTTATGTAAATATGGTTCTTCTTAACAATTCTTTTGTTTTTTGTATCAAATAACAGAAAAATGCCAGCACGTTTGCTGCTAAATAAATTAATACTAATTATAAAATTAATTAGTAGTGTAGTATTGTAGTTTTAAATACCTTATTTTTACCGATATAGTTATGTTATTGTGTAACATTTATTGTTCTCAACGAATTAAATGATTTTGTATTTATGTAAATACATTTTGAGACTACATTTTCATTTTTATGAAGCTTTGCATATTCGCACCATATGTAAAAAAAAATATTAATATACAAAGTCTATTTGAATAAAAATACCGATAAGCATACTTTTTAGTTTTTACTTCTGTGCCTACGTCTATACAGTAGTTACTCAGCAGTAGTCAACCCTATCGTATATCCGCGCGAGACGTCAGCCGCTAACTGACAGGCATACGAATCGCGCGTGAGGTGAGGTGGGGGTGAAATTTGTATTTGAACTGGAGTTATGTAGGCTCTTAAATTTCTCTCGTTACATACTTAAAACATTAAGTAGAGGGTTTTTTGAAATAATTTTATCCTTTTTCAATAAAGTTTTAAGCGCCGTGGGATTTTTCAAAATTTTTAATTTTGCTTTTTATTTTAAACTTTTTAGAGAGCATAGGTTAATATGTACTGTGCTAGTTTTAGTACTACCAGCACCCTGGGCGAGATTTTTACGGCTTCCCATTTGCCATTCAAAACAAGGCAAGGGATATAATGAAATACCTATAGTCCATGTAAACTTCGACTAATAGGACGTAGGTAACCAAAGGATATTCGTCCCGAGCATTCATCAACGTATTAAGAATCGGGGAATATAAATGAAAAACTGTAATAATTAACAAATGAACTCACTAGAATTAAATCCAGATGGTGTAGGTACCAGAATTAGCGCGAAGCGAGCGCGCAATTTTTTGCGTTTTAAATCTTAGAAAGCTATGTATTTCACTACAATTTAACAAGTGTGGTGAAATAAAATTTAAATGTAACCGGAAAAACTGCGAGCACGCAAATTTCAAATTCAAATTCATTTATTTACATGAAACACGGTACATGTTATAAGGTGTTACATTTAAATATTATGTTCAAACATGTTTCGCTAACTTACTAGCATGCAAATGTCAAATGAGAAAAATAATAATTAAATAAATATGTCAAATAAGTAATTTAAATCATGTCAAATATTAAGCATAATATTACATTATTAAAATAGTCAGTCAGTTAGCCCTTAGTTTAGCCCTTAGTTTAGCCCTTTTGACAGAGATGACGCGTAATTAATATTTATTTTCGTTAAGTTTTGAGAAACCGGTGAAACATTTTTAATGCGAGTTCTTGTTCTTATGGGCTAAAGTAAGAAGCTCTTTGGTGAGAAGCAAGTATTTATTACAAAACGAATATTCTTTTAAATAGGTTTGCGCCGCCGTTGGTAAATTCCATGTCGTAAAATACAATCCGTAAGCGAAGCGAGCGCGAAAAATTTGCGAATGCTACAATGTTTCTTCTTATACTGCCGTTCTTTTGAAGTAATCGACATTTTGTAAGAGAGCAAAATGACGAATTTCCATCACAGATAAATAATAGTATCTACAGAAAGATCAGCAACCTGCGATATGCAGATGACACCACACTGTTCGCATCGTCCGAGCAGGAATACGTGGAGAAGCATAGTGCATCGGGTGATTAACACTTCAAGCTAGACACGACTTTCAGCAATGAAGATACCGACAAAGAAGAAGATTCTCTACAGAAATACTTACCTATCGATTTATTTATATACTGTAGCTAATATAAAATATATTAATGCAACGCCCCCTAGTGAGTTACTACCATAACAGCTATTTAACAACACTTACTAATCAATTACAAATCCATTACTGAAAACCGCATCAAGATCGTACTAGTAGTTTTGGTTTTGCACAAAAAAATGTTGACTGCAGCGCTCCCTGGTGAGCTGTCACCGTAACACCTTTAAAATAACATGCACGAATCAAAACTGAACCTATCACTGAAAACCGCATCAAAATCGGAAAAGCAATTTTGGAGATAATTGGCAACATTGGATTCCACAAACAACCTCTCACCCCAAACGCATATACCATCTCCGTACCGTCGTGGGTAAAAAAATGGCATCAATTTTATCCGTCATAGGGCCACCAGAGCGATGTGCATCTTTGACATTAAAATTTCCGGATTGAAAACGCTTAAACCAAAGGGGAACGCCCAAAAAATGCCTGAAATGAACATAAACTACATCTATCTCTAAATTCCATTTTAAATTAAATATGAATTATCAAAATGGTCTCAAGTCTGTTTAACTAGGGTAAATTATTTTTATTTTAATTGGATTTATTTTTGATTCACTGAGTATTAATTATATAAAGTTCATATTTGACATGTCACATGACTTCCTAGATGTTCCTGGCGATAAGATATTATTCGACAAATGCCAATCAAACAATCACAAAAGACAGTATTTTAATCACTTTTTTGATTTAACGTGCTTTAACAAGTCTGTTCATTTTTAGCATCTTATGATTTAAACAAAATAAAATAATTCATAAGAGGTTTAAAGAAAAACCTTAGCTAAAATAGCTGTTTAAAGCAAACGTCCTTTGCCTCACTAACAGTTTGGCATTGCCATAGTATGACAATTATTGACGTTTCATTTTGTCATTCGTTCACTCGATTCATTGTTTATCGTTGCGACTTGAATTACGGACTGCTAAATTATTTTATTTACGACGACCCTGACTATTTTTAAAGGAATTTGATGTTTTCTCTGTATACGAAACCCATCTTTTAAACACGAATTTCAATTGGACTCGCCCAACACGACGACTCGGCTTTTTCAACACGGACTTGAACCTGCTTATCACGACGACTGTATTTTTGTGGACTGGACTTATGCTTCCTGTACTTAAATATAACAATGGATGGGAACATACATTGCATAAATTGCTATCTCGATATTACACGAATGAGACGTAACCCCTTACATCATCTTTACAAGTAAAGCATTCCTCAATGTGTTGAAAACCTTGTTAATGTTATTACTCATATTGTGCTGACACGTCCTCCACCCTGCAGGTGGAAGACAGTGTGTGCAATATAATTAAATCCTGTTTTCTTGACAACTAGTCAATATTGGGTCCTCCTTTTTGACGTCAGTGGACATAACCTATCTTTTAGCAAAATCACTTAAAACGGGCTTCTCCCGAGTTTTTTGACAATTATTCAAATTGAATTGGATAACTTGCTATTTAAAGAAGAATATGGCATAGAATTCATTTTTGTTTATGTTCATCTCAGGCATTTTTTTGTATGGCTGATGGGCAATCGCCTTTGTGCTACTCTTACAGACACTGCACTAGGTCACAAATTACGTATAGCGGCGGCGCGCTAGACAGATAGGCCACTCGGAACTAAGCGTCAAAATCGTAACGCACAAATTGACAATTGCGTTTACTAGAAATCTCGGACGATCCGGGGCAGTACTACAGCGGACTGTCACTCACGACAGTTTACTACGCATTGATCATTGTTATTGCGAAAAATGGACATAAGCGTTTTTATTACTGCTGCAGTGTGTTTGGATGTTTGAATACAACACAAAATTGTGATTACACGTTATTCAAATTTCCAAATAATATTTAAAGGTATATAAAACTAGGTCTAGGTTTTCTCTTGTTAGTAAAGTAAAGTAATTAAGTAGTCAAGGTAAAGATAAGTTTTTATAGCGATCAATCATTCATTTCATTACATTACACATTCAGCAGGAATGAGCTTTTAAATTTTCCTTTAATCGTCACTGGTATAACACCAGTGTTTTAGGTAAGCGTTGAATAAAAGATAATAAACATATTAAATTATTCATAGATTATTTTTACATTGTCGTTGCTAGGATAAACACGTCACCTAGAAATGTCAGTATATGTCATAACAGATAATATAATATAATATAATGTAGTTAGTACGTATATTTCTAACAGCGCGCAGCTGCCGCCGCTGTTAAACGACAGTCATTGAAGAAGCCAAGTTGGGGAGAGTAATTTTATTATTGCTCTGTCTTCCCATTTAGGCCTGGGCGTATGATAAGATGAATGAATAAACTAATATTTGTATCGGTGTAATAAAGCACACTTGTTTATTTCAAAAATCAGAATAGCAACCCTAGGCAGTCAGCCCAATTTATGCAGTTGTTTTCGAGAACGGCGGGAGTGGACCTTCTGTATTTTTTCTATTTTGTGACTAGGTCCATAAACATCGCAAATTTTTTTTGCGGCTTGCGTTGCATATTTACCTTTTTTAACCGACTTCAAAAAAAGAAGGAGGTTCTCAATTCGTCTGGTTGCTGTTTTTTTTTTTGTATATTTGTTACGCGATTACGTCGTCAATTATGGACCGATTTCAAAATTTATTTTTTAGTTTAAAAGGGTATACTCCCGAGGTGGTTCCATTTATACCAAGTCAGATTCTGATGATGGGATCCCTGGGAAATCGAGGGCAACCCTAAATTTTTATAGGCACCCATAATGTTTTGCATATATTTTCTGACTCAATGCTAATTTTTGGGTCTGGTAATCATCATGTCATGTTGCTGACCTGATGATGGAAGCCACAGGACTCCTTAACGGATAGGAGTTAGAAGATAATACTGCTTTTTGTCGACAGAACGTATTTCTCAGTGTGTTGAGCAGACGTGGAGCTTATGAGGTACCAGACCGCCAATTTTTATTTACTGGGGTCTACCCGCACACCCAGTAACGAAAAAAAATGTTAATTTAAAAAAAAAAATTGAAATCTGTCCATAATTGACGGCGAAATCACGTAACAAACATACAAAAAAAAAAAAAAACATTCAGACGAATTGAGAACCTCCTTTTTTTTGAAGTCGGTTAAAAATTGACCCTATATATCACCTTACTTTTATCATACCATTTGATAGAGGACCAACATTAGTTAAGGTTAGGTGCGAATGAACACATTTTAACTCTCGATGGCTGGCACCGACTCCAAAAAGAACTGATTAGGTATGTTTCAGTCAATATTATTTTTCGCTTTTTAGTTTCATTTTGGTCTGTTTTTATTGTAGTTAAATTTTAAAATGTATCGAATTTCTTCATTAGATTGATTCATTTAGTGCTCATCTTGACAGTCATGTCATCGTTTCAGCCACAGGACGTCCACTGCTGAACATAGGCCTCCCCCAGTGACTGCTGTCATCGGGGGGTTTTTGCCATACTCGCCACGCTTGGCAGGGGTTGGCGAACGCAGTTTTTTTTATTATTTCGCACGCAGACGCTGCTCTCCGTCTCGTGCTACAGGATTTAGGCCACGTTCAAGAAGATGCGGCGCGTCGTGCGTTGCGTCAGCCGGAAAAAACAAACATATGGCGTTGTATTGGACCGTTCAAGGAGAAGCGATTTCTCACGCGTTTGTTTGTTTTGTGCGTCGGACCACAAATTACGTATAGCGGCGGCGCGCTAGACAGATAGGCCACTCGGAACTAGCGTCAAAATCGTTACGCACAAATTTACAATTGCGTTTATATGCAATCTCGGACGATCCGGGGCAGTACTACAGCGGACTGTCACTCACGACAGTTTAATACGCATTGATCATTGTTATGCGAAAAATGGATATAAGCGTTTTTATTAGGTACTGCTGCAGTGTGTTTGGATGTTTTAAACAACACAAAAATGTGATTACACTTCCTTTAAATTTCCAAAATAATATTTAAAGGTATATAAAACTAGGTCTTGTAAGTAAAGTAAAGTAAGTAAGTAGTAAAGGTAAAGATAAGTTATTATAGCGATCAATCATTCATTTCATTACATTACACATTCAGCAGGAATGAGCTTTTAAATTTAATTAAATCGTCATTGGTTTAACACCAGTGTTTTTAGGTAAGCGTTGAATGAAAGATTAAAATATTTATTGTTTTTTTTTTACATTGTCGTTGGTAGGATAAATACGCCACCTAGAAATGTCAGTATATGTCATAACAGTACCTAAGTAATGAAGTAAGTACGTATAATTTCTAACAACGAGCAGCTGCCGCCGCTGTTAAAAACGACAGTAATTGCAGAAGCCAAGTTGGGGAGAGTAATTATTGCTCAGTCTTCCCATTTAGGCCTGGACGTATGATAAGATGAATGAATAAATTAATCGTTGTATCGGTGTAATAAGGCACACTTATTTATTTCAAAAATCAGAATAGCAACCCTAGGCAGTCAGCCCAATTTGGGCAGTTGTTTTCGAGAACGGCGGGAGTGGACCTTCTGTATTTTTTCTATTTTGTGGTCGGACGTTGCGGGTGACGCTGCGTTGGGCGCACAGTGGGTCGAAACTGGAATTTAAGTGACTACTTTATGAATATTTTTAGTGCCAATAAACATAACTCATTAACCCTAACAACTGAGTCCATTTGGCTCACCTGAACTTTTTTTTACATTTTTTTTATTTTACCCGTTCATAATGATAACTCTTAATAAAATAATCTCATACGTTTTTGTTCATAAATGTCTATTACTACCAACGAAACTCATGCCAGACAGTTATCATATTATTTTCATTAATACTATCATATTTTTACAATGACATAATTTTTAAACGAAAAATTTATTTGAACAATAATATAAATATTATGAGTTAAACTTTCTAAGTAATGCTAATAATAAAAAGAAAATTATTATCACTGACTATTATACAGATTTTTTTTGTATGTGTGTGTGAAATGTATTTGGTATTGTAATTATCATGATACTGAGATTATCTTTTTTTTATTGTATTGTCAATTTATGAACTACATTTATTAACTCTAGGTTCTCTTCTCTTTTCCAGGTTAAAATAATTTAGAAGGGTACCATCATTATCAAATCGTATAGGATAATGTCCGACTAGACAAATATGAATACATACTCAATTATAGCATTTTAAAATCATAACCTCTCTTTTGGCTTTGCGTTAGTCGGGTTTTTTTTGCAAATGACAAATAATACGGTAATAAAGTACCTAAAAATGGCTCGGCCCGTTTCTGGATGGTGACATTATAAAATAATATAATATTACATTAATAAAATAAAGCATAAAACGAGTGATTTATCATTTACACATCAGTGGAATGGCCCCCCATTTTTTTCCTAGTATGCTTGGAACAATGTAAGATGACTCACAAAGGCAATTTGACAAGTTAAATTTTATACGTCCCGACGCGTCAGACAGACGACACAAACCGACTGAAGTTTGAACCGACGACACAAAACTCACAAAAAAAGTCGCGAGTTTTTCAATAAAGAACTTTTCTTCTCGCTGTCGAAGCCAGCGTATCTCTGATCAATGTTGTAGCTATATGTATAGCTTAGTAGTATACTACCCGTCAACACCCGATAGAAATATTTTTACAAATATTTGACTATTGGTTAAGATCAGAAATGCTTAAACATTGTAAATTTTTTTTTTAAACTTTCATGGTCACTAACATTAGAATAGTTTGTTACGGGATTGCTACCATGTACCTTATTTTTGAGTTGAGAGTTAAAATTATTGCGAAAATTAATACGCAATTGTAGGTACCAACTTGACCAGTTTCAGTGTGAGTTATACGAAATACACCAAAAGTGCAGTGAGTTGCTTTCTAAAAGTGATTTTGATACTTGTGATCGTGTTACCTACCTACAAGCTCAGCGCTCAAGAGAACTTAGTGCTATGAAACAGGATCGTAAGTTTGAATCATTACTACGAAAACAAAAGCCAGCGGCCTACCACGAGAACTCGATCGCAACTCGAACGGTAGTCAACATGTCGAGTGTCGAGTTGTCTGCTGCTGCACAATCAGTTCTTGAAAAAGGGATGAATTTTGCCATTACACCTAAACGTATTCCCTATGAGGAGGTGATTGGGTCGGTTGAAGAATGTATCGTGCGTAATAAAATACCATCTGTAGACGCGGATACATTAAGACAGGATATTGCCGTGATATTACGCCACGTAGCACCACCAAAACCGAATATCACTTCTTCCGAATCAACTGCGCTGAATGAACTCCGAAAGGATGAAACTATACTGGTTCTGAAAGCTGATAAAGGGAACGCGACTGTTATAATGGATGTCGTTGAGTATGATAGAAAGATCCAAAATCTACTCAGTGATGTCAATACATACAAAAAGGTAAATTACAACCCGACGGCGAGAACGGATCGAAGCACTCGCTCACTCATTAGACAGTGCGAGGACGTTTTCGACGACGAGACTTTTAAATACTTACTGCGGCCTAGAAATGTCCAGCCCCCGAAACTATATGGCTTGCCTAAAGTACACAAGCAGAACGTGCCACTACGACCGATTGTGAGTCAGATAGACTCACCTACGTATGACCTGGCCAAGCACGTAGCTAAAGTCTTGCAACCATTAGTAGGCCGTACGTCATCGTTTGTCAAAGATTCTCGTCACTTCATTGAAATCCTGCACCAAAACAAGGTTGATATGGATGAGTTGATGGTCAGTTTTGACGTAGAATCACTCTTCACAAATGTCCCAGTAGCAGATTGTCTTGAAGTGGTTAAGGTGAAGTTGGAAGATAATGACATCCCGATGGAATATGGCACACTTCTACATCATTGTTTGTCGAAGAATTTCTTTGTATACCAGGGTCAATACTATCTCCAAATAGACGGAGTCGCGATGGGCAGCCCCGTAGCTCCAGTTATAGCTAATATTTGGATGGAGTTTTTCGAAGAAAAATCCCTGGCCACCGCCCGCACCGAAATCAAACTATGGAAGAGGTATGTAGACGACGTTTTCTGTGTATTGAGAGGAAACAACCAAGATGTAGAAACTCACCTGTCATATTTAAATTGTATCCATCCAAAAATAAATTTTACCTGCGAGATAGAAGAAAACAGAAGCCTAGCATTTTTGGATGTGAAGATTGAAGTGCGGAGTGACGGTTCACTGAGTCACTCTGTCTATAGAAAATCCACTCACACTGACCGCTATCTCAACGCAACCTCGCATCACCACCCTCGACATCTTAATTCTGTAGTAACTGCACTGACAAACCGAGCCTATGACTTGTGTGACCTTGAACACCTAAACCAAGAGTTGGAACATGTTCAGAAAGTCTTACAGAATAATGGATATAGAGGGCAGCTACCATCTAGACACAAATCAAGACACTTTAAAGACACAGTAGACAGGCAACCTGTGTTCTTGCCATACATAAGAGGAGTGACAGACAAGATCTCAAACGTACTTCATAAATACTCACTTAATACTGTCTTCACTCCATTAAGAAAAGTAACACAATGTCTACGATCTCCAAAAGACAGTTTCCCAATGGAGAAACCGGGTGTCTATAAGATTGACTGCAGCTGTGGCAGTTCATATATCGGCCAAACAAAACGTACCATAGCGTGCCGAATGAAGGAACACATAAAAGCGGTCAAAAACAACGACAAACAGAAATCGGCAATCGCGGAACATTTGTTGGAATCAGGTCTAAATCACTGGATTGAGTTTCACAACCCTCAGATCATTGCGACAGAACGCCACTACATACCAAGAATGGTCAGGGAAGCGATTGAAATTACAAAGTACAAAAATTTCAATCGCGAGGATGGGTTTAAATTGTCAAGTGTCTGGAATCCAGTGATTCGTATGTGCAAAAACCGGAAAAAACAACAAACTGCTGTTTCGCGGTCAGATACTGTTAGTGTTGTGTGTCGAGAACAGGTGCGAGAAAATAGTGAGTTTGTAGACAATGGTACCGACGCGTGCAATAAAAGACAGCGAAAGAGGGTAGACCGATATGTTTGCCCTTAACAACTTACCCGCAAGATCTTCAGTTACTCCGTGATCATGGCGCTTGCAACAGTGCCGAAATATCGGGAACTCAAAAATAAGGTACATGGTAGCAATCCCGTAACAAACTATTCTAAAATTGTAAATTTTTGTTTTTAGCAATTCCATGCAAGGTTTAATTAAAGATAAATAGCACTTGAAAAAAAAATCATCGACCTCAGGTAGGACTCGAACCCACGTCCCATCGCATGCCGGGCGAGTGCTTTACCAACTAAGCTACCGAGGACGTCACGTGACACGATGAAACAGCGAGAAGAAACACTTGAGAAATTTCATCGTGTCACGTGACGTCCTCGGTAGCTTAGTTGGTAAAGCACTCGCCCGGCATGCGATGGGACGTGGGTTCGAGTCCCACCTGAGGTCGATGATTTTTTTTTCAAGTGCTGTTTATCTCGTTACATACTTAAATCTTTAAGTCGAGGGTTTTTTTTAAATTATTTTATCCTTTTTCAAGAACGTTTTAAACGTCGTGGGTTTTTTCAAAATTTTTAATTTTGCTTTATATTTCAAACTTTTTAGAGAGCTTAGGTGATATGTACAGTGCCAGTTTTAGCACTAGCAGCACCCTGAGCGAGATTTCTACGGCGCTATTCTCTGCGCAATCCCTCTCCCAATAGGACGTAAGGAACCAAAGGATATTCGTCCGGGGCATTCATCAACTTATTAAGAATCGGAGAATATAAATGAAAAACTTCAATAATTAACAAATGTACCCACTATAATAAGATTCCGATGATGTACCAGAACCAGCGCGAGCGAAGTGAGCGCGCATTTTTTTGCGTTTAAAATATTATTAAGCTATTTATTTTACTACAATTTAACAAGTGTAATGAAATACTATTTTAATGTAACCCGGTAAAACTGCGAGCGCGCATACGTATTAAGTTATTATGCATTTTTACACAAGAGTGCACGGCCACGGCGTCGGCATCGGTGAATTCGACTGCAGCAGCGGCATTCAGAATGTATGAAAGCCGTGCAATGCTATTGAACTTTTATACATTTATACCTCAAACTTTGCCAGGGATAACAAGTAAGCCCTTTTGACAGGAATGAAGCGTAATTAATTTTTATTTTCGAAAAGTTTTGAGAAACTGATGAAACATTTTTAACGTGAGTTCTTATTCCTATGGTTTAAGGTTCTTTGGTGAGAAGCAAGTAAATGTTCCCTGCCGTTTCTCCCCTGTCCACCCTTCGGACGACGGCCCAAGCCGAGGTCCGAGCCTACAGAGGCGCTCTTGAGGCCCGAGTCCGGTTCACCCCCAGATCGGGCCCGCCAGAAAGAAGCCCGACGGCGATCCGGCCTGCCTAGGAGTCCCGGCCGCGTCGGCGCCACCACTGGCGGGTTCGCCGCTTGGTAGGGTGCCTTACGCACTCCACAGTCCACACTGGCCCGATCGCGCCCGCTAGTATGGGGCCCGACACGTACACTCGGACGGGTCGCGGAGACCACTAGTGGGGCGGACCTAGGCTGTTTGCATTGTCAGAACAAAACATGGCTCAACTCATTTCTTTAGTGGAAGAAGAGAGTAAATTATTTAGACTCACCATAAACAAGCGCAGACCAAAATTTTGGTGATAGACAGACCTGGTACGCTAATTTGCTCGAATGATCTTCGAGACCTGGAATATGTTAACCAGTTCGTATACCTTGTCTCTCTTCTCAGCAACGTTGATGGCAGTGAGAAAATATATAGAAGAATCAAAATGTCCAAAGCAGCGATGACTAAACTCATAAGGATATGGAAAGACCACAACATATCCCGCAAAACCTAAGTGAGGCTGGTGGGTACGTTAGTCTTCTCAATTTTCTTCTATGGCGTTGAATTGCGAGTGAAAGGGCAAGGATCGATGCTTTTGAGATGGGAGTGGTGTTAGAGGCGGGTGTTGCGAATTCCATGGACTGCACGCCGTACCAACCTGTCCATTCTTGAGGATCTCGGCATCACCACAAGGTTGTCTGCCATCTGTTTCCAGCGCATTTTTAATTACTTCAGAGACATCGCTTGTAGAAACCCTGACAGATTAGACTAGCTGATGGTGGTTGGCAAGGTTGTTGGAAGAAGGTCACGCGGTCGCTTACCTACCTACTGGTCAGACCTAGTAAAGTCTTTCACTGGCCTATCAATAACAAAGGCTATAAAGTCTGCCAAGGACAGGAATACGTAGAGAAGCATAGTGCATCCAGTGATCAACACTTTAAGCTAGACACGACTTTCAGCAATGAAGATACCGACTAAAAAGAAGATTCTACAGAAATACTTACCTATCGATTTTTTTAATATGTTGTAGCTAATAAAAATATATTACTGCAACGCCCCCTAGTGAGTTACTACCGTAACACCTATTTAAGAACCTACACTAATCAAGCACAAATCCATTACTGAAAACCGCATCCAAATCGTACTAGTAGTTTTGGTTTTGCACAAACAAATGTTTACTGCAGCGCCCCCTGGTGAGTTGTCACCGTAACATCTGTCTAAAACCATGTACCAATCAAACTTGAATCCAGCACTAAAAGCCGCATCAAAATCGTACCTTCTAGTAGTTTTGGTTTTGCACAAACAAATGTTTACTGCAGCGCCCCCTAGTGAGTTACTACCGTAACACCTATTTAAGAACCTCCACTAATCAAGCACAAATCCATTACTGAAAACCGCATCCAGTTCATACTAGTAGTTTTGGTTTTGCACAAAAAAAAAATGACTGCAGCGCCCCCTGGTGAGCTGTCACCGTAACACCTTTAAAAGAACATGCACCAATCAAAACTGGACCTATCACTGAAAACCGCATCAAAATCGGACTAGTAATTTTGGAGATAATTGGCAACATTGGATTCCACAAACAACCTCTCACCCCAAACGCATACACCATCTCCGTTCCATCGTGGGTAAAAAGTGGAAGCGCTGCTGTTAATCTAACTAATCTCTTCTCTGTCTTGCTTTTAAGACCTAATTTTTTAGATTTTTTCCATAGAGCTCGTTTCCAATGGTAAAAACAGCCTCGTAGTACAATATCTGGAAAATTTTCTTGCACAGCATTTATTGCCCTTATTTCGAAATCACAATGAAATTTAGCAGGACTAAATTCTGTCAGTTGAGATACGATCAACTGGAAAACAATATTATATGTCTCCTCCCTTTTTTTGGCATTAAAACATAACGATGGTGGAAATGTCAAAGGGCTTAAGGGACATTTTGGCGAAATTCACTATTTAATGTAGTTCCAATGCATTTTTCAAGCTCTATCGATTATATTTCAAAACATTTATCTACGTCAAAAATTGAGCTAGATACCGAAAGTTAAAATTTGCGATTTTTGTGTTTTTGGCATTATAGGCCAGTTTGAAATTAACACAGTATTTATGTGGTATTTACGACCTTTAATAAATATTTCGGATTTGTACTTATTATGCTTAAAGGACACGAAGATAATAATTTGAATATGTAAAAGTTTTAAAGGGCAATCAATAAATATTAAATATATTGTAATGGGTATTGCAGCATTATGCTGCGGAACTCTTTTGAAGTTAAACTTTTTATTGATTTTTTCCTGGCCACCTATAATAATTTTCTTTTTAATTAACATTTTGAATGGGCATGTCTGTCATGTAAAGAATGTCTGTGCTAAAGAGAAAATGGACAGTTGTGTGGTTGGCTCGATGCATAATATATCGTAAAGTTCATTACTGGTAAGTTTCGTAAACTCATTTAATGTAATAAAATTGTATGGCGTGTCGCTCAACTACTGATCGTGTGAGCGATCCGTCTTATATTATCAGAGCTAATTTATCTAAGAACTAGTAATTTCCCGTGACTTTGCTTGTGCAGTTTTTAGTTTATTTTTTTATCCATAGTCTACCATCAAATTGTAATTCATATTGCCATAATGTAGAAGCTCTCAAGATGTTCATATTTGTAATCTTTGTTTTCCTTAGTATTAAGTAGGAGTGTTCTTTGTTATAGTATCAACAAAGGACCCGGTCTACGGGTTCTCCCCCCTACCTGCCGAAGCGCTAGCTTTAATAAGCACCAAATTGACCTGCTACGAGTAGGTGCTAGTTCCAGCACGTACTTGTTTATATCACCTTGTTGCGTTGAAAAGGAACGATCCTGCGCTAGCAACGACTTCTGCGAGGAAAAGAGACGATTCTGCGATAGCAACGACTATTTAATCCGACTGCAAAGGATAAGGGCGACTATCCGGCGCCGGCACCTTCGTTATTGTTTTTTTACTTTTCGATAAGCCCGTTCATTGTAAATTTTTTATATAAATTATTCTGTTAACCGGTTTGGAATTTCATACCTCTAAATTATGTGTAGTTTAATTAGTTGTAAAATAAATTAGTTTTCTTTTGCGTTCTCAATCAAAATTCCCCACGCAAGCCACACAACACAGAATATTTATTTTTTTTGTTCCAATTTTAATTTTATTTTAATTATATTTTTTCAAGTTCATTTTCTTTTGTTATTTCATTTTCGTATGTGTTTGGTGTGGCCTTAATCGGTCGCACCAAACGTAGCAGTATGTAGTCTTAGGTATATAAACAAGCTATTTTAATTAATAAAACAGTCTTTATTCAGCCTTCGGTGTTATCATTCCTCTCCTAACACACAACCTGTAAATGGCGACCCTGCCGCCGTCGCGCCGGTAACAGGAGCTACGCGCATTCCATTACCGTATTTAGTGCAACATTTGGACTGATCATCACCAAATTAGTTTCAAGATGATTTATTCAATCATAATAACGCTAAGTGACGAACTGTGTACCAGTGTTTCGTTTAATCTAAAAAATACTCAAAATGGGTTCTAAGCAAACTAAAGAAGAGGACAGAGTAATAATCGCGCAAAATGCAGCTGGCGGCGAAAATTCCTCGCACTTGGAGCAACTAAAGTTTCACGCAAGTACCACGAATGTGATCTTATTAAGCATCGTGCTTGTAATGGGAATTGGTCTCATCATAGTCATCTATAAAACGTACAGAAGATGCCACAAAAAGTTGGTGCAGCGGCACATTAACGAATTCAATTTAAGAAGGTATGCAAGCCTTCTCCGTGGTCGACAGCAGAAGGAGCTCGAAGAACGGCAGTGTAACGAGGTGTAAAAGTGTAATCAGTGTTTTGGCTCAAAAGTGCAGTGCGTAAAGAGTGGCGGTAAAATAATAACATTATTTTATAAACGTTTATTTACTCGTGTATCTAAAGGCGCAGTGTAAGTAAGCGCTAACATATTTAATCTCATAACCATAATTTATTAAGTATAAAAGGTAACCTTGTATTATGTATGCTAGGCGTTAGTCATAATGTCATGTTATACTTATTTTGATGGCCGAAGAATTAGGTGTAATTTTTCAAGAGTTAAAATCTATTAGAACTTACCTAATAAAGATTGGGCCTAGCAGAAGAACAGGAAATATTTTAGAAGTCAAAAGAGAAGAAGCAAATAAGGTTTTGGTAAAGTATAACAGTTATACCACCTTATGTAAAAATAAAATATCTTCAAAACAAATAAATAATACAGAAATTACTTTAATAAATAAAATTTGTGAAGAGTTTTCCTACCTATATGACGAAATTTTAAATTTGTGTTGTGTGAAAGAAGAGGACCTCTCTTCCAAATCAAGTGACAATATGGCTAACGAAAAATTTGATTTAAAAATTGCGTTGAGCATCTTACCTATTATGACAAATGATATCGACAGTACAAAAAACTTGATAGAGGGCATAGAATATTACAGCTCTATATTGATGGAAATAGATTGCAAAAATAAATTAATACAATTTGTGTTAAAGAGTAGGTTGTCCCAGCACGCAAAATTACAGCTGTCACAGCAATATACTACTATCGATGAGTTGATAAAGGATATGCGACGCAAATTATTGCCACAAAAAAGCTACACAGCTTTGCAATCCAAGTTATTACATTGCAAACAAAATAATAGGACATTAGACGATTTCGGAAAAGATATATCTGAGTTGTTTGCCGATCTGACCATTTCGCAAGCCAATGGCGATTCAGAAAAATACAAAGTCTTAAGGCCATTAAACGAAAAAATGGCCATTAAAAGTTTCAGTGACGGCCTGCGCAATAGTCGATTGAGCACCATAATAGCTGCTCGTAATTACAATTCCTTAACAGATGCCATTCAAGCTGCAAAGGACGAGGAGGTCAACACTCCATCCACTTCTGAAGGTATAATGGGTATGTACAAAAAATCTAATTTCAGACCAGCTCAAAGAAGGTCTCAAAGAGGTCAAAATACAAGGCAACGGGGCTTTCGGAGCTTCAAAAGGTCGCGAGAATATCAGCGGCCACCATACAGTCAGCAAAATCAGGTATGGTCTCAATCTCAACAAAATAATAATCATCGCGGTACAAGTTATCGTAATAACCGAGGCCGAAACTTTGGTCGTAATCGCGGTCAACCAGCTCGTAGCAACGTAAACTACATGGCAACAATGAACAATGTCCCCTCAGAAGATTCACATTTGGAATCTCTGAATCATTTTTTTCGAGAATAGCTTTGTATACTCGTGTAACAGCTTGTGCAAAGTAACAAGTTTCATTGACAAATATAGACACGATTTGTTAATTGACACGGGGGCATCGATCTCTGCTGTTAAGTATCAGTGTATCAACAGTTTACAAATACCATTCCATAAAAATGAAGTTAACGTAAAAGGTATTGGCGGTGACATAGTTTCTTTGGGCTACGTGTACCTTAACCTAAACATTAATAACAACATTTTTACACAAAAATTTTTCGTCTTTGATAAATTACCTTGCAAAACTGACGGAATTTTTGGGCACGATTTTTTCAGCAACTATAAAGCTAAATTAGATTTCGAATTAAACACATTAGAACTTTACACAGAAAACAACAAATATGTTAACGTAAAGTTTGAGTACATGGCACCTACATCGAATTCATATTTAGTCATACCACCGCGGTCCGAATCCATTCATTATATAAGTACTGACGAGAAAACAGATTGTTTTATACACTCCCAAGAACTCTGTGAAGGGGTCTACTTAGGTAGCACTTTAGTAAGACCCAAAAATGGAATAATTCCAATTCGAATTTTAAATACTAGAGAAAAAGAGATTAAATTAAGTTATTTCAAAGCAAATACAAATAACTTAAATGATTACATTATTTGCAACTTCGAAAAACCAGTTATGAATGCAAAAAGGGTTAAAGAATTATTTTCGTTATTAAAATTAACGGGATTAACTTGCGAAGAACAAAAATCTATAGAAAATATTTGTGCAAAATTTCCAGATGTATTTTATTTACCAGGAGATAAACTAGGTGTCACAAATATTTACGAACAAACTATTGATCTAAAGCCAAATACCGCACCAATTTACACCAAACAATATAGATTGCCTCATTCACAAAAAGCAGAGATCGATGACCAAATTCAAAAAATGTTGGATGACGGTATAATAGAAGTCTCAAAGAGCCCGTGGTCAAGTCCATTGCTATTAGTTCCCAAGAAATTAGATTCATCAGGAAAAAAGAAATGGAGAGTAGTAATAGATTACCGTAAACTCAATAATCAGATTCAAGACGAAAAATTTCCCCTGCCTAACATCACTGAAATTTTAGATTCCTTATCTGGTGCAATGTACTTTACGCACCTAGATCTCTATCAAGGATTTTATCAAACTAATCTTCAAAAGGAAAGTAGACCTTGTACCGCATTCACAACAGGGAAAAATCAGTACCAAATGACCAGGATGCCGATGGGTCTTAAGTCTAGTCCTAATAGTTTCAGTCGTATGATGACAATTGCGATGTCAGGCCTTAACTACGATAAATGTCTAATTTATCAAGATGACTTGGTAGTTTTTGGAAGAAACTTACAATTTCATAACCAAAATCTCATGGATGTTCTTACTAGATTACGTAAAATCAATTTAAAGTTAAACCCAAGTAAATGTACATTTTTGCAAAAAGAAATGTTATACTTGGGACATGTTGTTTCAAAAGAGGGAATTTTACCTGACCCTGAAAAAATTAAAGCTGTAGTAAATTACCCCACACCACAAAATAATGACGAAACAAAAAGATTCGTAGCTTTTGCGAACTATTATCGTAGATTCATTCCGAATTTTGCAAAAATAGCTAATCCCTTAAATAAACTTTCTTGTAAAAATGTAACCTTTAATTGGACAAAAGAATGTGAAAACTCATTCCAAAATCTAAAATCAGCGTTAATAAAGCCACCGGTTTTACAGTATCCCGATTTTTCTAATACAAGTGAATTTCTATTACGAACAGACGCATCAGGTAAAGCCATAGGGGCCGTGTTGTGTAACAAGGATGGTCGGCCTGTCGCTTATGCTAGCCGAAGTTTAAATAAGGCGGAAACAAGATATCCAACTATTGAAAAGGAGCTCTTAGCAATAGTGTGGAGCGTTAAATATTTCCGACCCTATTTATATGGAAAAAAGTTTAAGATACAGACCGACCATAGGCCACTTGTCTATTTATTTTCTATGCGAGACCCATCGAGCAGACTCATTAAATTTAGATTATCACTAGAAGAATACAAGTTTGAGATAGAATACATAAAAGGGCAATCAAACTCGGCAGCAGATGCCTTATCGCGAATTAATATCACATCTGATGATTTAATAAATATGAGCGAACAAATAAATGTGATGACTAGAGCACAAGTTAGAAAAGTTAAAGATGGTAGCAATATCGGAAGTACTTGTAATGTTTCGGTCGATAATATTGACACTAACTCGAGGCCTGATCAACCGAGAGTTGTGGAAATAATTAAAAAACCAAAACATTTCACAGAACTATCCATATGTAATGAGTTAAAATATAAAAGGTTGTTAAGAGAAGAAATAGTAGAAAGATATAAATATTTTATCTATGTGCCCAAAAGCTCGAAGATTTACTTAAATACAATATCTCGATCATCGATTACGCGAGATGAATTGATGAGAGAATTGTTATTAATATGTAAAAAACACAAAATTAGAGAAGTATGCATACTTAGAAATGAAATAAATAAAGATTTTATTAATGGGCTAATAAATGCAATTGGTGATTACCCAAATTGGGAAAATTTGCGCATATGCATAGTAAATAACGCGCAAAGAGTAAATCATTTAGACGACAGAAAGGTAATATTAAACGATTTTCACTTGTTACCTACTAGTGGCCGCGCAGGTATCAAGCGAATGACGAATAATATTAAGAGATTTTATTTCTGGCCCAGTATGGAAAAAGATATAATTGAATATGTTTCCAAGTGTGACCAGTGTAACACACAGAAATATTCAGTTGGCACCAAGCAACCCATGGTAATAACCACAACTGCAAATTCAGCTTTGAAAAAGTATTTTTGGACATAATAGGACCATTATCTAAAGATTCATCAAATTCTTATTATATTTTAACACTACAATGCGAATTAACAAAGTTCGTTGAGGCATATCCCCTACAAAATAAAGATTCGGTAAGTGTAGCTTCAGCTTTCGTAAATAATTTTATTTTAAGATTTGGCATCCCTAGCGTAATAGCAACCGATCGCGGTACCGAATTTATAGCAAGTACAATGAAGGAAATATGCCAACTCTTACAAATAAAACAAATTGCATCCACAGCATACCATCATGAGAGTATCGGAGCTTTGGAAAACACACACAAAACTATGGGTGCGTATTTAAGAATGTATTGTGAAAACAAAACAGGTGAATGGGGTTGCTGGTTGCCATACTGGTGCTTTGCCTACAATAACACGGTGCACTGTGAAACACAGTATACACCACACGAGCTGGTGTTTGGTAAACGGTGTAAAATACCATGTAACCTTAATGGCACCGACGTAGATCCTTTATACGCTCATAATAGCTATCCATTAGAGTTCAAGTATAGATTACAACTAGCACAAAAGGATGCTCGGGATAATCTAATTGCAAGCAAAATTAAGCGAAAAAACAATTATGATATTAATATTAACCCAATTATTTATAAGAAAAATGATTATTTACTGTTAAGAAATCCTTCTGATAATAAAATGGATCCAATATATTTAGGACCATATTTAGTGATAGATGATTTGGGTTGCAATGTAAAAATATTTAAAAATGGTAAGGAAGACATCGTTCATAAAAATAGAACGAAATTGTACAAGTAGATTAATAAAAACATTGTATCTAAAAATAGACACGGACAGTTATCAGCTGTCGTTGTAAGCGGATTCATATTACCTGTGTACTTACTCGTAATACCAAATGTATTAATGAATGTATAATTATCACTGTTATTATTGTCATGATAGTTAAGTACTTATAAATATAATTATGTACTGTACTCTAAATGAATTATGAATATTGTTCTTTTTCATAAAAGGGTAGATGTAATAGGTATGTAGTCTTAGGTATATAAACAAGCTATTTTAATTAATAAAACAGTCTTTATTCAGCCTTCGGTGTTATCAATCCTCTCCTAACACACAACCTGTAAAATATAATTTATAGGCCAAAAACCACTCGTTTACTGGGCGGTAATGACCGGCAATAGCACAGTGGACCGAGATCAGGGCAAAAGTGAGAAATATAGGCGGACAATGCGTGCGAATTTCAAGCACCGCTGCTTTCTGAATTTTTTGCTGGAAGTGAGCCTTTTCTGGTAGGTGGGTAGCTGGGATTGTCCCGTTTGCCGATATAACAATTGGTATGATTTCAGTGGACGCCAATTCCCACATTTCGGTAACCTCGTGTACTAGGCCTTCACCAGGTTCTCACCATGAGTGATAGTGACGTCCACCAAAAACACCTTCGATTGGGCCCGGTCCATCAGCACTATATCAAGTTTATTTACAAGAATAGTCTTGTCAGTGATATCAGTAAAGAACCAAACAACCTGAAACTACATGAAGGAGTGATTCTCCAGGATGTTGTCAAGCCCTACAAATGTCCATTCCTTGTAATGTATTTTCGGTAATTGTTCGCCCTAATAACCAGTACCCTGATTACGTATCTTGCAAAAGCTATGCGAAAGCGAAAACTGACCGATTCTGGCTTTGCAATCCCAATTTGACAGCAAAAAACCAAAACAAAGCACTCTAACGACAGTGCTGTCAATAGATTTTGACACATCAATCGTGCGATGACTGCGCGATTATTGCTGATTGCAAATTTTTAGGTAACAAGGGCGTGGGTATTGTATCGCACAAGCAAATCCTTCAGTTTCCCCAAAGAGGTCACCGAAGCGCAGCAAATTCACGGAAGCTTTTCAGTTCACGTGAGGCTCGTGTAGAGCCTTAAAAAACCGTCCGTATAGCTCATTCCCTTTCCATGCAGTCTCACAATCAGAGACACTAAATATCGCCAGCGAATGCTATCACTCGTTGGCCAGATCAAGAGGGGTGAGTCCTTTATCACTTTCTATGACACCATAATGCATTGTTGTATCGGTAATTACGCAAAATAGCACCTATTTAATTATTTACGCTATTGAATAATAACCCCACGGGAAAAAAGCTGTCCAAATTTCTGATAAGAAGGACCCCTTTGCTATGAATTCCTTCTTTTAGAAATCGCCTCAGAGGAAATGGATCTATATGAGTCCCGATGGGTCCACGAAAAATGAGATTGACTTCATCACGACCATAAAGCGACGACTGTTCAATGATGTCTCCGTGATTACCAGGGTAAAAACCGGAAGTGATTACCGAATAGTCGGAGGCACATTGAACATTAGAGTCGAGTAGAATTGGTCCCGTTTGTTGAGGTTTGCGCTCCGACCTTCTAATGCCCATATATATTGTCCCAAAAGCTTTTATAACTAGAGTTGTCAAATATCTATGAATGCTTAGAGAACTGCGAGTCAGGTGATGAGTTTAACAAAAGGTGTGTAGAAACTGTCTAAGCGGACGGGCCGAAACTTCTTAAGCCCCGTCATGAAGAAAAGGTGCAAAAACTTACCGACCACTCTCAATCTCACTCATGGCAGAACGACGTTCAATGGCAATGCAGACCTCCATTTTCAGATATGAAAGTTCTTGCGACAGGATATCCGCAACTCTATACGAACGAACAGGGTTTAAGAGGCGATAGAGCGAGACCAAGGCTCTAAAGTGTTTGCAAGAGGTATGTCTATTGGGCAAAGCCAGCTGACGAAGCTGAAGACGGAAGATGGTAGTATTATCGTCAACAAAATCCTAAATTTTGAGGGAGATTTAAAAGTTTATGGGCAGATATTCGATCACTAAACCTGTAAGTAGCTAAGCCGCAGATCCAAGAGATAAGCTGACTTGACTCTTTTCCTAAGATATCCCGGACATCAGATGGTTCCTTAGGAACAGCAAGGCGCCAGATGATGATGAATACTCAGATAATTCTGATAGCGGTTGGCACACCGATACTGAAAATCAGAAACTTTTCAAATGATCGATAGACTAACGCCAGAGACAAGGAAGAGAGTTGTGGTTGTGCTCTTCTTCAAGATAAGGGATATCATTTTACTGAAGAATTACAGACCCGCCTAACTTCTGAGCCATGTTGCATATTTTTTTCGAGGGTCATCACGAATCGTCTCGCGCGTAGGTTCAATAACTTCCAGCCACCCGAAAAAGCAGTCCGGAAAGGCTTCAGTACCACAGTACACATCCATACTCTGTGACAAGTTATACAGAAGACCGAAGAGTATAACTTACCATACCATGCTTGGCGTTTTTAGACTATGAGTAAGGCCTTCGATTCGATCTTAACCTGGGCAGTGCTACAGTCCCTCCAGCGGCGCCACATTGACTATGGGTACAGGTGGTATGTTTATATAAAATCGCCACCATGTCGGAGCAGAGAACAAAGGCTATTCCTCTACAGTAAGGCATAAGGCATGGAAATCATCGCCGCATTTGAAGAAGCTTTGAAACTCCTAGAATGGGAAGGATCCGGCATCAGCATTAACTGCAAATATATTACGCACCTTCGATTTGCTGAAGATATTGTGGTCATGGCATATGTATAGCAATAATTTATTTATCATACAAATGCCAAAAACCCAATAAACAATAAACAATTATTTCCACCTAATAAGCAAAATAGGCATACCAGAAGGCCTACTACCAAAAAAAATTGTTCGCATGAACGAATTAGCCTAATAAATTACATTGAATACCTGTGTTCAAACCTTTTTTTTATGAAAAATTACAAACTGCAAGTTTTTACACACGTTTAGTTTCAGTTTTCTATATTATGTTCAATAATTGATCGACACAAGTTAATGGTTATTTCTATTTATTAAGTTAAAAAAAAATTGGAAATTGTAGCCAATTTACAGCTTAAAGAACATTTTATTTGGTTTTTAAGTATTACCTTGTACTTTAGAACCTAACGATATTTTCATTGCTTTGTCTATTTCGGTTTTAAGGGTCGAAACGTTGAAGGTATGAAATGATAGTTTACGGCTTAAATGACATCTATCGTGTATAAGGATTTACTTTTGTATGTGAAAAAAATTGTTGGCCTTTAAGACCTGACGATATTTTCATTGAAGTCTCTTACGCCCTTAGTTCATTTAATTTATTTAATCTATTTTAGTTTTAACGGACAAATCACCCAAGTCTGAAACGTAAAAGACATCTATTTTGAAAAGTATGCTATCTAGGTCAAATTAAACGCTTGCATACAGTTCAGCTTGAAAAATTATGTAATATGACCTTTAAGCCCAATCGATAGCTTTTTAAACAAAAAAGTTTTGGTCATTTATCTATCAAAATCGTTTTTTTGCTCTCTAAAATGACGATTTGTCCCTTACGCCCTTTGACATTTCCACCATCGATATATTAATGGCTTTGTTTTTGTATCCGTTGTTGTGCCGCCATAATCGCCATGAATAATATACAATTGGTAAATTGGTGGTGGACACGCATCGAATGTAGCATCACCAAATTGAACATTTTGTTTTTTATATTCTTCCGGTTATCTTCCGAACAAAAAAATATTATACGTAATCCTTCGTTGTAATAATCTCCCAATATAAAATCGGCAAAATTATTAGGTACACATACTTCCTCGATATGTTTATACACCATTTTATTAAGTCCAAAATGTTGGTTTCGAATTTTGTACAAGTTTTGTTGAATATTTATTAATGGTAGTACTTTCATAGCCAAATCTAAGCCCATGTCCTGAAGTTTTGCTTTCGCTTCATCATAAAGCGTGGGCACAGGGTCATTATTAGTTTTTACAGTTTCTCTTAACTCTGCCAACTCTTTTGCAACTAGTCGACAGAGAGATGGCGCTAGTCGTCATATAAAGATCAGCTCCGTGATATTTATTAATTTAAAATATAAAATGTTTACTACGTGACATAAAAATATAAACATTTCGTTAAGTGCTATTAAAGTAACCAGTGCAAGTGTTATCCTCAAAAATTTTCAAGACGTTTGTGAGATAATCATTAATGTTACTTTGTGTTTTCGAGTGTCATTATAAAGATATTTGAACATAAACAAAGTGTTAAAATACTAAACATAGTGATATAAACAAAAAACAAACTATCTGACTTAAATATCCATTAGCTATCAAGACTTTATCAACATAAATTGAAATAAAACACAATCAGACCGTTAATCTTATTTAAATGAGATAATAGTGAAAGTGAAAAAAATATGTTATTACAATGTACATTATGACTAATTACGCTTGCACCGCAAACAGTGCCATCTATTGACTCCGAATGTAAATAAATCAGACATAATATCATCGCATGACTAGTGATGACATCTATTCAAAACTGAGAATACTACTTCAATAAATGGTCCGATCTATCTAATAGCGCAATACACCAGTAACGACATCTAGCTATGGCTGATAAAATTGGATTGTGATGCGGTCGGTTCTATCTGACGGCGCCTAGCACCTAGCACCTACTAATTTCGCCTACCATTACACTGCATGTGTGGCTCAGTGGATGAGACACCGGACATTCTGCATCCTACACCTAGAAGCCGGTGTTCAAGCCTTACTATAGACACGTCTTTTTCTGGAATTATTTGTTTGTTATTTATTGTTACTGATAGATAATATAATATCAAAAGTTTACGTCATGTCTACAACAAAATCGCTCAAAATTTAATGTGACAAATGCAAAAATAACATACCCCGACGAGAATACCTAACTTGTTCACAATGCAAGTTTAAACTTGACCTGGGATGTGCCAATGTACCATTTGTGAGGTTCAATATTATGGATGCAGAACGGAAAAAGAAGTGAAATGTGATAAATGAATTTTAAGAAATAAATCACCGATACCTAATCGAACAGATAACCAAATACCTTCCACCAGCTATGTTCCACTGCCACCAACAAGCAATAACAGCAATGATAAGGACAAAAATATGTTATATGAGAATGTGACAACTCGTCAGCGAAACAAACTACACACATCCTCCGTGGAGTCAGAGACTGGTAGTGCCACAAACCTTCTCGAGAGTTCCCGCCTGAGTTTACCGGATATAAACATAGCCGACACTAAAGTATTCCACGATGAAATAAACATACTTAAAACAAAATTAGCAAGCGCACCAGAA